>CP139508.1:134484891-134839416 GCA_021014915.2 Artemisia tridentata subsp. tridentata | reverse complement strand
TGTCCTATTAAAAGGAAGTTTTAACTAGATGTCAGCCGTGGGTCGCTACATAGTTTGTATCAGGCTTACAATCCATGAAAAGTAAGGTGTCATTTGTTTTTTCAAAGCTTTTACCTCTTCATCTGCAAACCATGTCTGCAAAAGGAGAGGCACATCTAAAGACTTCATCTGCATGGTAGAAGACTGTTTGTTTTTTGGGCTATTGAAGTTTATTTATTTATTTTTTTAACTATTGTTTTATGATTCGAGAATATAAACCCTTTTGTCAAATGATAATAAAATGTGGAGTGTGAAACAATCAATCACTTAAAATACAGAGTGTCAAAAATAAGTTTTCGTCCGTTTTATAAGTTATCATCCGTTTTATACGTTTTTGTTCGTTTTTTTTTTCCGTTTTGGTACGTTTTCCACGCTTTCGACCCCTTTTTTTACTTTTTCGTCTGTTTTTTTACGTTTTCATCTCTTTTTCTATGTTGTCATCCGTTTTTATTTTTACGTTTTCGCCCTTTTTTTTTTTACGTTTTCATCGTTTTTTAACGTTTTCGTCTGTTTTTTTTCACGTTTTTGTCTGTTTTTCTACGTTCTCATCCGTTTTTTACGTTTTCGTCTGTTTTTTTTTACATTTTTGTCCGTTTTATTACGTTTTCGTCGGTTTTTTTTCTATGTTTTCGTATATTTTTTTTACGTTTTCGTACGTTTTTTTTTACGTTTTCTACGTTTTTTTTACGTTTTTGGCTGTTTTTTATGTTTCGTGTGTTTTTTACGTTTTTTTTCACGTTTTCGTTTGTTGTTTTTTTACGTTTTTGTCTATTTTTTAAGTTATGACTTTTTTTTTACGTTTTCATATGTTTTTATGTTTTCGTCTATTTTTTTACGTTTTCGTCTGTTTTTCTACGTTTCATCCGTTTTTTACGTTTTCGTCTGTCTTTTTACATTTTCGTCTGTTTTTGACGTTTTCGTTCGTGTTTTTTACATTCGTCAGTGTTTTTATGTTTGTCAGTTTTATTACGTTTTCGTTCATTTTTTACGTTTTCATCCATTTTCATATGATTTCATAAGTACTTTTACGTTTTTGTACGTTATTGTACATTTCTTACGTAAGAAAACGGACGAAACAAATGAAAACGGTCAAAAACGTAAAAAAACGAACGGAAACGTGTAAAAACCAGTCGCAAACCTAAAAAATGGATAAAAACGTAAAAAAAATGATCGAAAACGTAAAAAAAGGGACAAAAACGTAAAAAACGCGAACAAAAACGTAAAAAAAGGACGAGAACGGACTAAAAGGTAAAAAAAACAGACGAAAACGTAAAAATAGATCAAAAATGTAAAAAAACATACGAAACCGTTTAAAAACTGACGAAAACGTTAAAAACGGTCGAAAACGTAAAAAAATGGACGAAAACGTAAAAAAGGGACGAAAACGGACTGAACGTAAAAAACATACGAAAACGTAAAAAAAGGGCGAAAACGTAAAAAAAGGTCGAAAACGTAAAAAAAGATCGAAAACATAAGAAAACGGACGAAAACGAAAGAAAACAGACAAAAACGTAAAAAAATGACGAAAAATAAAAAAAAATTGTCGAATACGTAAAGAAACGGACGAAAACGTAAAAAACGGTCGAAAACGTAGAAATACGGTCGAAAACGTTAAAAAAGAGAGACAAAAACGTTAAAAAACAGACGAAATCGAACTAAAACGTAAAAAAACTGACGAAAACGTAAAATAATAGACGAAAACGTAAAAAATTGACGAAAACGTAAAAAACGGACGAAAACGTAAAAAAACGTATAAGAACTGACAAAAACGTACATAAACGGATATTGAGAAGGAGATGTAGGGTTTCTGAAAGAAGAGGTAAAAAATGAAAGATAATGTCTGAAATTTAGAAGAGAAAAGAAGTGAAAAGAATCACTTTTGCCTCTGCCCCCGACAGAAAAAGGAAGTGAAAAGAGGAAAAAATTGCTTATTGAGAAAAAACAAACGACACCTAAGTGTTTTTTACATGAACCGTGTTTAAATCTCCACATATCCTATATAGTAGAAAGATTTAATTAGTTGTCGCCCGTGGGTCGCTACATAGTTTGTTTCATACTTCGTAGTTCGTTTAATCCATGAAAAGCAAGTGAGATTTAGTGGGCTAATTAGGCCGAATGACACATTGACATGTAAAAGCAGATGTAATTATAGAGTTGACTAACTTTTATCAAAAGATAAAAAGAAAATGAGAATTAAGAGTAAAAGATTAAGTTGAGTAGCGATTTATACCGGTAAACTTATAAAAAGATATTTGTGTAAAACAAATATTATTGATCGATTGATATTGATCGATCAATGAGAGAATATATATAATCTAATATTTATAGCTTAATATTTGGGTTTATATCAATTATACTCTAATACAAATACTAATATAATTCTAACTCTAATCAAAATCCACCAACAACCTCCGTAGTTGGAGCGGGAGTAAAATGAGCACTCAAATTGTCTCGAAACACAGCAAACAAAGCAGGCGGTACTTGTCGAATAACTTGTAAATTCATTAATAATGTGCTTTAGTACATCAAATTTTTTACAATGATTCTTGATGAAGTAACATCAGACGGCATATTGAAGAAGTAACACCAAAGGTCGAGCTTTACTCGACTTTATGTGGACTTTAGAAGACTGGTCGAGCTTTAGTGGACTTTAAGTGTAAAGAAAAAAAACGAGAAAAATTTTAAAGAAACAAAAGTAATCGAGCTTTAGTCGACTGAAGTTGTAAACAAAGAAAAAACGTGAAAAAGAGGTTGGGAAATCGACCTTTAGCTACTAAAAACGTGGAGATAAAATCTCCATCAGCTAAATCAAGTGATCAAACAAACAAGTCCTTAACCACGACAAAATATATGCTGAACACAAATTAAATCCAAAAAACAAACAAATGCTAAAAGCCCAAAACTACTACAATGATGGCCCAACACAAACAAACAACCCGATAACCAAAAACAAGATTACTACTTGATGTTAGGAGCGTTCACGGATCGGGTAATATCCACAATGACTGAAAACCGAAATCGAACCGAATCGAAAAAAACCGAACCGAATTCGTAACCGAACCGAACTGGTCAAAACCGAACCGAACCGAACTAAATATTCGGTTATCGGTTTGGATATGAGTTTGGCAATGAAAACCGAAAACCGAACTGAAAACCGAAAATATATAAATATATATATATTTTTTATGTATTTATATATATAAATAATCACTAAAAGTCTTTTTTAGTATAAATATGACATTATTTAAGCTTGAATTTTTTTTTTCTAAAAATATATATAATTAAATGAAAAAATAATTAAAATTATATAATTCGGTTATTCGGTTCGGTTTTCGGTTATAGCGGTTCGTTTTCGGTTATTCGGTTCGGTTGAATCAAATTTGAATTCGGTTCGGTTCGGTTTTCGGTTTGACCCAAAATTTTTTTTTAACCGAATAAACCGAATACCCGATAACCGAACCGATGAACACCCCTACTTGATGTAATCAAACAGGAGCAGATGAGTAAAAGAAGAAAAAGAAAAAATTAAAAATAAAATAATAATAATAATAATAATAATAATAATAATAATAATAATAATAATAATAATAATAATAATAATAAAAAACTGATGGTTCTCAAATCGACAATCAATACTTTAATTCAAACAATTCTTCAAATAAAAAACAGTCAAACATTAATTCAAACTAACTTAAACGAACCATTTTTATGACGTAACGTGTTGCAATCGACTTTCGTTAGAGTCGATGAATCTTTTGTTATTTGGATTAGATAAAACAACAAATAAAACGAAAATATAAAGTGAAAAAAGTAAATAAATTGGATCCCTCCGCATTAACGACGAGTAGCCGATGACCGGAGGACAACTATTTGTGATGAGTTGAACCTAAAGCTCCGATATCATGTAAGACGAGTAATATTGATTGATTGATATTGATCGAATAATGAGAAAATACATATGACCCAATATTTATAGTCTAACAAATGACTTACACCAATCATAATCTAATACAAATACTAATATAATTTTAACTCTAATACAAATTCACTAACAATTATATATTTTTGTTCGTATTTATGGTAAAGAAAAGACGAACATAATGAATATAACTTTGCATATTAAAAATACGAATTAGTATTTGTTTTTTATATGTTTATGTCGATTGTTCCAATATGCGTGTTTGGATGACGTGTCATACTCCAAAATGTGACATTTGTTGCCGTTTTTTATGCGACATGTTACAAAAGTGTGCATATTAGAACATTTTTTTTATTAAAGTTTGTAACATTTAGTGGAACACTTTTTATTTCACGTATTAAAACGGTATTTTGAGAAAATATGTTGCTATTTAATGACTTAAACACCATTTTAAATACAAATAACATCAAAATTTTAATAGTTAAAGAGTGTGAAATGAAAATTTTGTGAACTATTTTAGTAAGGTAATTAAAAGTAATTTTTTAGATTATGTTCACATTTAATATTTTAATCATATCCACCTTTTCCACCTTGCATGCCACATCATGTTTTATTAACCCTTCATATATGACGTCATTAACCTAATCATCGTTAACAAAACTTTATTTTATATAGGTTTAGATTTCACATCTATATGTCTATCTCAACAACCAACATTTCATAACATACCCACCATAAGTGCAAAAAATTTCTGAAAGTTTTTCTTTTTTTGCACAAATAGCCATTTTTCTTAAAAACGTGAGTATAGTCAAGTTTTCAAACCAAATACTTGACACAAACCACTCGCACTAAATACGTATTTTGTTAGGAAAAATACTAAAAAGCCTTTCAAAGACAATTTTTGCATTTGGTGCCTAACCCAACAACCAACACTTCATAAATAGCTCAATGCTCCACCGCTCCTCAAAAAAGCATTAAAAAAATGAGCATTCTTAAAAAATAGCAAAGCTCACCGCTCGTTTGCCAAACGACTACTAAAAATCAAAATGCTCAATGTCCACCGCTTACCGCTCCAAAAAACTTCACACTAATGTAATAGCGAAATCACTGGTTATTACATGTCGCAAAATGTCAATCACATGTGATTAAGTGTTTCTGTTATTGCGGATTGTTGAAATAATTTTCCGCAAACACTTCAGACAAACAAATGAGGTCTTTCGGTCGAACTTGATGAAGGTTCTTCCGAAAGACGAGTGAGTCAATCCTTTCGGCTTCTGAGGGTCCTTCGGCTAACTGCACATAAAAGCACGCGTTAGGCTCGCCCCGGGTGTTATCCCAGGACCGAGCTCCGGCGTGAAAATAAGTATTGGATAATCCGAAGGACTTTAAACAGTAATTGAGAGTAAATATGAATGGTCAAAAGTTGGTTGAGAGTAGTAAATGAGCTGGGTATTTATACTACCCAGCCTTGGTACCTGAAATGGCGGCGGCAGTGGTGTCTGTTGTTTCCATCTGTCCAAAAGGTGATGCCACTTGTCCTGCTGCTTACAGTTGTATTGGCCGGATGAGCTAGGTTCCTTCCGGTCTTTATCCGGACGGCTCCATGTTGTCCGGACGGCCGGACCAGATCGCCGTTCGGACACATACGCCAACATGTACCCCCCAGTATCATAGTATCGGTTTCACCGATATTGTGATACTCTGAAAATTTTGAAGTCCCGTTTTACCAATTCCGAGGGGTCTAGGCCGTTTGGATCCGATGAGTGTGCTTGATGTACAAACCGCCAAAAATCATTATTATTTCTTTTTAAGGATAGCCGCCATTTTTACTGTGGTTCTAAGATTCAGACACGTGTGCATGCGTGTATCGTATGGGTGAGGAGGTGCCATGTCACCAGCTGACACGACACGTCGTTTCATGTTCTCTCTTCTTGCCTATAAATAGCGTCATTTCTATCGTTTTTACCACTGTAACTTTCTGCTCTTTGACAAGTTTTCCGAAGCAATTTTCCGAGCGAGTATTTCTAGTTAATCCGAGCGATTTTTGCATTGCCGTCCGACTTTAGAAGGCGCACTCCGGACCATTTGTATTTTGAATTTCTTTGCCGTCCGGCCATACCCCATTTTCCTTGGATCAGACTATGTCGATCTCTCCCATTTTGATTCATGAAGAGGATACCAGGAGGTCGGAGGGTTTCTTCCTAAGTTCGACATTCAAAAATATACCTCTCGAATGGATGAACAGGCTGTATATATGGTGACGATGGAGTTCGGTATACCCGAAGATCTGCATCCCAGGCTACCTCCACAGAATATGACGATGGATGAGTTGCCGGATGATGCTATTGGCTTATATCTGGAATATTTTTACTAGGGCGGCCTAAGCGTACCCTTCTCCACTTTTTTGCTGGATGTTATCAAGTATTATAAGGTACATGTTTCTCAGTTGGTTCCGCTGGGTCTGCACCGTGCGACCCTTTTTGAGGTATACAGCCGAAGCTTGGACATTACTCCTACCACTTCTCTATTCCGGGTCTTTTACAAGTTAAGCAAGCAAGGTCACTGGTTCTCTTTTGAGAAGAGGAGTGGCAAGGAGAAGAGGGTTTGTTTCAAGGAGATTTTGACGGGTCTGAAGGGATGGAAACACAATTTTTTTCTGATAGACAGGCGAGCTATTCCGTTCGCCATGCCTTGGAGGCACCATGACTCCGATATCTCGGACCCCTTTCCGAGAGGCGAGTTTAGTGTGGGTGATGCCGAAAAACTGTCTGCAAATGTGATCGATCTGATTCCGATTCCCCCGGGCTTCCTTTATGCCGTAGGGCTGACTTCGCACTGGGAGCATCCCGGTTTCCGAGCGGAGCTTAAGGATGCCGAAGGAAAAAGTATGGCCTTACAGCCTTTGCTTTTGCCCCTTTCTTTTTGTGTTAACGTATTTACGCACCTTCCGCAGCTGTAACAATGTCCGATTATCTGATCAAGCCCCAAATCTGCAAGGGTGCTTTCATGGTCAAGGGAGACGAATACCGTGAGGATGAATCTCACGAGTTATATGTGACCGCCCCTGCCCCGTCAAATGCCGATATCCCTGAGAAGACGGCCGAGATGAAAAAGGTCGAGGTGGCCGATAGGCGAGTTCTGGAGGCCAAGCGCAGGAAGCAAGGACAAGCTGCCACCCGGGAGGCTCTGAAGGCCCAGAGGGGCGTAGGGGTTAGCAAAACGAAGGTGCGCGTTCACCGCGGTGAGGGGAGTAGCGGTGCGACCCGTCCGGCCAAGCGAAGCAGGCCGACGGAGGATATCGCTGCGGTGGATCTAGACCGTGACCAGATCGTCGTTCGGACACATATCCCAACAACCAACATTTCATAACATACCCATCATAAGTGCAAAAAATTTCTGAAAGTTTTTTTTTTTTTGCACAAATAGCCATTTTTCTTAAAAACGTGAGTATAGTCAAGTTTTCAAACCAAATACTTGACACAAACCACTCGCACTAAATACGTATTTTGTTAGGAAAAATACTAAAAAGCCTTTCAAAGACAATTTTTGCATTTGATGCCTATCCCAACAACCAACACTTCATACATAGCTCACTGCTCCACCGCTCCTCAAAGAAGCATTAGAAAAATGAGCATTCCTAAAAAATAGCAAAGCTCACCGCTCGTTTGCCAAACGACTACTAAAAATCAAAATGCTCAATGTTCACTGCTTACCGCTCCAAAAAGCTTCACACTAATGTAATAGCGAAATCACTGATTATTACATGTCGCAAAATGTCAATCACATGTGATTAAGTGTTTCTGTTATTGTGGATTGTTGAAATAATTTTCCGCAAATACTTCAGACAAACAAATGAGGTCTTTCGATCGAACTTGATGAAGGTCCTTCCGAAAGACGAGTGAGTCAATCCTTTCGGCTTCTGAGGGTCCTTCGGCTAACTGCACATAAGAGCATGCGTTAGGCTCGCCCCAAGTGTTATCCCAGGACCGAGCTCCGGCGTCGAAGGACTTTAAACAGTAAATGAGAGTAAATATGAATGGTCAAAAGTTGGTTGAGAGTAGTAAATGAGCTGGGTATTTATACTACCCAGCCTTGGTACCTGAAATGGCGGCGCCAGATTTTCTGGGAACATGTCGCAGACATAATCCCGTAAATCCTTGGGTGGCGGCGGTGGTGTCTGTTGTTGCCACCTGTCCAAAAGGTGATGCCACTTGTCCTGCTGCTTACAGTTGTATTGGCCGGATGAGCTAGGTTCCTTCCGGTCTTTATCCGGACGGCTCTATGTTGTCCGGACGGCCGGACCAAATTGCCGTTCGGACACATACGCCAACACGGATCACATTTGATTATGCATTTATGTGTTTTTGTTGTTTCGCATTTAAACGTCACATGAAAATTATCTTCCTTTAATACGTATCGATTTTCAAACAAAATACTATTCATTCCTTATTACCAAGGTTGCAAAAATCGCGAATCGGTAGTCGGGCGGTCGACCACCTTGTAGCTTGTAATCGGTCTAGGCGGGATTAATCGGTGATTAATCGGATTGGCATTACTGACAAATTTTAGTTAGTTCCGGCAAGTTTTGTGTATTTCCGGTGAGTTTAAGGTATTTCCGGTAAGGTATTTTCTAAAAACAACTTGTAATAGACTTAAACAGTTAATATAAGTGATCAAAATAAGTTTACAGTAAGTTTTGGGTACTTCCGGCAAGATTTATAGGTTTCCGGCAAGTTTGACCACCATTGACCGCCGTTGATCGCCGTTGACCACGGTTGACCTATTTGTTTGACCCAGTTACATAAATCGGCAAGGTCGGTGGCCTTGTAGCACCTAATCGGCGATTAATCGGCCTTGTAGACCTTTTTTTGCAACACTGCTTATTACTATATATGTTATAAGGCATTTAATACGACGTCGTTGATGCTACAGTACCCCCGGCCCACTAACTGCTACAGTAACCGGCCCACTTTTATTTTTTTTTTAAATCAGCTTTCGAAAATTGGCAAAAAATACCCCTGAAATTGACGACTCTTTGCAAAAAAAGTGCTTTTTCTAAAAAAATGTTTCAAAAATTGGCAAAAATTACCCCTGACACTGGCGACTCTTTGCAAAAATAGTCCTTTTTCCAATTTTTTTTCGACAATTGGCAAAAAATACCCCTGCCATCGGCGACTCTTTGCAAAAGGAGTCCTTTTTCGGGGTAAAAAAAAACGATAATCAACGAAATAAAACAACGCCCCGCCGCAACGCGGCGGATCGTCGCCGAACTCGTACTTTAACAATATTTAACTTTCAACAATCCATTTTTTTTATTTAAATTAGAATTTGCCTCATGATATATATTAATCTATAAATTATAATTTTATCATACAAATTGTGTTAATCCGTCTCAACACGAGGACAATAAAAACCTTGCTTTGAACAGGTATTTTTATCAACAGGAAAAGGTCGGTTGCTCATCATCTATAGCCCAAACCAGTAAAAGAAATAGCAAGATATTTCACACATTGTGTTATTTAGTTAAAAGGAAAATTATACCATGATTATGTTTTTGCAAATTTGAAAAATATTGATGACAATGAACTGGGGTTATTAGCTATATTCAAAGGACACAATTATTGAAAAACATAATAAAAGGAGGCAACACTAGTACAATCGACACCACCGGCGACGACTAATTTTCAACCGTGCCGACGTCATGACGTCGGCACCATACCTTATCGACGTCATGTCGTCGGCACGAATAGTCGACAGAGCCACGTCGGCAACGACCGAGATGTTATGGTTTTACACGAGATGATTAACGAACGAGCCGAGATGTTATGGTTATACACGAGATGTTTAACGAACGAGCCGAGATGTTATGGTTTTACACGAGATGATTAAAGAACGAGCCGAGATGTTATGGTTTTATACGAGATGATTAACGAACGAGCCGAGATGTTATGGTTATACACGAGATGATTAACGAACCAGCCGAGATGTTATGGTTTTACACGAGATGTTTAACGAACGAGCCGAGATGTTATGGTTTTACACGAGATGTTTAACGAACCAGCCGAGATGTTATGGTTATACACGAGATGTTTAACGAACGAGCCGAGATGTTATGGTTTTACACGAGATGTTTAACGAACGAGCCGAGATGTTATGGTTATACACGAGATGATTAACTAACGAGCCGAGATGTTATGGTTTTACACGAGATGTTTAACAAACGAGCCGAGAAGTTATGGTTTTACACGAGATGATTAACGAACGAGCCGAGATGTTATGGTTATACACGAGATGTTTAACGAACGAGCCGAGATGTTATGGTTATACACGAGATGATTAACGAACCAGCCGAGATGTTATGGTTATACACGAGATGTTTAACGAACGAGCCGTTTCGTCGGTACCGTTTGCAATACACGAGATGTTATGGCGCCAAAACTTCCCTCCAAAAGATCTATTTTTTTTTTTACCATATATAATAGTTAGCAGATCTGCTCTTAACCACACAAACACATTATACACTCTCAAATCCTCACAACCATAAACACACACTGTTATCATGGTGAAGATGGCGGAATTTGAAGCTTTTGCTTGTCCTTGTGGACGAGGAGACGTAATTCTGCGACAATCGCATCGACCTCACTCCCGTGGTAAACAATACTATGCGTGTCCTTTATCCAAGGTGAACAATTACATACTTTTTTGTGTGTTATTTAAATAATTTGGTTAGTCGTTAAAAATTATAGTTTTTACTCTTTAACAGGGTGGGAC
Organism: Artemisia tridentata subsp. tridentata; assembly: GCA_021014915.2. Taxonomy (NCBI): domain Eukaryota; kingdom Viridiplantae; phylum Streptophyta; class Magnoliopsida; order Asterales; family Asteraceae; genus Artemisia; species Artemisia tridentata. The sequence continues at coordinate 134,828,687 of CP139508.1, read as the reverse complement.
AAAGGAGTATGGATGCGATTTTTTTTATGGAAGGATGAACGACTAGCCAAAATGACCGCTTCTGTTGGAGCTTCAACGCCTCCAACTCATTCCGCAAGACCATCCACAACTCCAACTCGATACACTGCAGGACCTTCAACATCAAGTCCTGGAAATACAGAGTGCTAAAACTGCATCAAACTGAATCACCAGATAATGGTACTCAATAAAATGCTAGAAGTGTATATGTATCCAAACAAACACACAACTGATTCAGCTGCCTTACTTCACGACCTTTATAATGACATGGTAGGTGATATGGGAAATCTTCGTATGTAGGTTGTTGTTGTTGCTGTTATTGTTGTTGTTGTTGCTGTTATTGTCGTTGTCGTTGTTTGTTGTGTTATTGTTGTTGTTTAATAAAATGTTGTTGTTGTTGTGAAAACTGATGTCGAACGTGCTTTATATTTTTAATTTGTACGCTTTAATGTTGGAGGCGTTGTGAAAACTTAAGTATCCATCAAGATTCAACCATAAGGGGTCGTTTGGTTTATGATGTCCAAACAGGGCCGTTTGGTTTATGTTGTTTTCTTAACAACAACCCACAAGAGCCGTTTGGTTTATGCTGTCCAAACAGGGGTGTTTGGGATTGCTTATTTCCTGCACCAAAAGGGTGTTTTGGTTTATGACCTTATTTGAAGAAACAACATCACAATTAACAAACACGAATGCACACATTTTATTTAAAACACGCAAGAGTTCTCAAACGAAAAACTCGACAACCAAACAAAACAACTCAAACTAAACAACTCAAACTAAACAACTCGACAACCAAACGAAACAGATCAAACGAAACGACCCGTTTATTTTTTTTTGCGGCTACTTCCCGCTTTGCTGGAACTCGCACCATCTTTTCCTTTCCTTGCTCTCATTTCCTTGATACGTGCAAACGTAGCTTCGAGATTTGTTACTCTATTTTCCAGATTACCAAATTCGGTGTTGAGGTCCAACGTGCTTTCAGCTTCATCGTCACCTCCAACAGCAGCAGCTTGAGCTTCAGCAGCATCTAGCTCTTCCAAATACTCTCTATAGTACGGCTTTCTCCTCAACCATTCCAGAATCTTGTCCCTCTGCCACGGTGCACAGTTCTCATAAGAACCATATTCATCAAAAATTTCCCAGCCCCAATGAAGTATAATTTCATTATACAGGAGCTCGTGTGATAAAGCCTTCGACCATTCCTGTTCCGGCGTTAAACCATCCATTGTTATGTGTGAGAATTTACGTGTTTTGTGATAATTTTATTATATGATATATATATAAGTAAAAAATTGGCGGGGTGGAGGGAAATTTTGGCGGGAAATATCACCGACGACCTGTCGTCGGCATAATAAAGGCGGGAAAACCCCCCGCCCAATTATTCGCTATTATTCACAAGAGGGAAAAGTCAAAAAAATTTGACTTAAATATGTGCCGACGTCATGTCGTCGGCGTCATTAAACTAAAGGCAAAATAACTCTTAATCATCCGCTAATCCCGCGCTAATCACAATTATTTTTTGGTTTATACTATGCCGACGACATGACGTCGACATAGTTTTGGCGGTCAAATTCCCGCCCAGGTTTTCACCAAGTCAAACATTAGGATTATTTTACCGACGAAACGTCGTCGGCATAATAAGGATATAAAAATTCAACGCAGCCTTGGCTGGGTCAAGCCATTTTTTTGTCGTTTAGCGTATGGTGCCGACGACATTGAGTCGTCGGCGTGGTGCTCGTCGCCCGTGCTATGTTTTCTTGTAGTGCAAGAGGGCGAGACCCTTTTTTCACTATGTTAAACTGTTATCACAATGTAAGCAACCTGATTTCTGGAACGTAACCGAGAATGCAATCATAGGAGCATATCACATAACTGACTTAAGGATTCTGGACAAAGCAGTTTACTTAATAAAAGGATGTTTGACTGCTGTTACCGCAATTTTAGTTCACCATACCCAACCATAAACAAATTTTAAAGCAAATGTGTCACCTATAACAGCAATAATACATAATTACATATTTGTGTTGCGATTTTTTTTTTTGATCAAGATTTACGTAATCTGGCAATCAATGATCCTGGAAAAACGTAGCACAAAAGTGTACGCGACCTGTTGAGGTTACCCGGGGAGGGACTCTTTGACTCAGATGTACACGATCTAACTGAGATATCCTCATGACCATTTTCACCCACCCCCAAATGTGTACCTACTGAGGTTTGTACCCTTGACCTCTTATGAGAAGGTTAAGTGTCTTACCACTAAGTCATTTGGTGGTGGTTAACTTAACAAAAAGGTCATACTAATTAGTATGTCCGGTTAATACATTCGGAGGTTACTAAAGTTTGCCAAAAATTTGAAAAAAGTTACTAAAGTTTTTTTTGGTTGAATTAGGTTACTGCAGTTTGCCAAAAAATTGAATTAAGTTACTATAGTTTCTCAAAGATGAACTAAGTTACTATAGTTTCCCAAAAATTTGAATTAAGTTACTATAATTTCCCAAAAACTCAATAAAAGAACTGGGAAACTAGTGAAAAAAACTTGGCTAGAGGAAAAACGACCAAGTAGGAAACTATAGTAACCTAATTCAACCAAAAAAAACTTTAGTAACTTTTTTCAAATTTTTGGCAAACTTTAGTAACCTCCGGATGTATTAACCCTACTAATTAATATGTCCGTTTTCTTGAAAAAATAACGCTAGCCTTCTTGCAACTTCCCCTTCCATGCCATAATTTCAACTAGGGCTGTAAACGAACTGAACGTTCATTGAACATTTTATGAAACGTTCGGTAAAAAGTTCGTTTATGTTCGTTTTATTTATTAAACGAACGAACGTGAACAATATTTTCCGTTCGTTTAGTTAAATGAACAAACATGAACAAAAGTTGCGTCCGTTCATTTATGTTCGTAAACGTCCGATTATGCGTTCGTTAACGCTCGTTTATGTTCATTTATTTATTTACGTTCATATATCATATCTTTTAATTGTATAATACTAAAACTGGTTTGTTTAAACAAAACAACACCTATAAAACAATATATTGTGCATCATTTAATAAAGTTATGTTTGTTTGTGTATGTTCATTTATGTTCGTTTAACGTTCGTTTATTGTCTTAATGAATGAACATAAACGAACATGAACAACTCATTTTCTTAATAAACGAACATGAACAAGAAAATTCGCTTGTTTAAACGTTCGTGTTCGTTTATTTGTCCAGTTAAAATTAAACTAACAAATATGAACAAGGCTCCGTTCATGTCCGTCCGGTTCGTTTCCGGCCCTAATTTCAACCTTCAACCTTCATCCAAGTAGCCAACCTGTCCAAGAATGTAAAATGCAAATATGTCATAAATTTAATACAATGTATTAAAAAAGAAGATTGTAAAGTCTTTCACAATATTGGAAAATAAGCGTATCAGGTATTTCCCTATCAAATCTAGCTCCAAATAAATTCGAATTTGCAATATATCTTTTTATGCATGCAGTCGGCCATTTCTCCGATACAAGTTCATTGACTACAATCTCAGAGGTCATGAAGACAGATACAAAAGGTCTTATTCACTTGCTCATCATTGTGGTTTACTGAGACCCACTATCTGGTGAGCAATTAATTGTAGAAGCCGTTCAACAGTTGTATAATGTAAACTCGAATGAATCCAACTGATTAGAACATGTTTACTCCCAACACATTGGTCAATTACTAATATAGCGTCATCGTACACTTCTTATCACTGAGAGCAGGGCTCATGTACTTATCTAAGCTTCCTATCCTATACAACCCCACAAAATACAAATTTCATTTGCAAATTGTTTGACCATATGTCCATATTAATTTAGGAATTCAATTACCACAAAAAATACTTCTCACACTCAATTACAAAAATAAACACTTTCAAATGGGTTTACCAAAATCGACACTTCGAGCAAATGGTATTGCCCACCCCCTCAGTTTGCTCGCCCATATTGCATTAAATTTCAGCCACATATTGCAATAAAATTTATGATTTTGGGAGAGCAAAAGCATTTCTCGCCACTTTTGTTTGCTCGCTAATTCATTACAGCCGTATATTGCATTAAATTTATGATTTTGGGAGAGCAAAAGCATGCATATTGCATTAAATTTATGATTTTGGGAGAGCAAAAGCATTTCTCGCCACTTGTGTTTGCTCGCCAATTCAAAAGAAGACAATAGGATTCGGGTGCTAAAAGACAACGAACATAGCGAGCAAACCCTTGCTCGCCCCCTCAGTTTGCTCGCTTCGTCGATTTCTGTAACACTACTTTCGATGGTCCATTTTGGTAATCAGTCTTCAATAGTGGTCATTTAAAAAATTCACACAAATTCTAAGATACAAAGCAAGCTGGAGGCATGTTAGCCGTTAACATGCGTAAGACTTCACCAATGCCCTGAAAACTTCGGGTCCCTGTTCAAATCTGGTGTCATATATGTGTGGGTTCCATCAGCTAAATAAGACTGCAAGGGAAGGACTCCCACTTCAGCTTTCTCATGATGTTTTCCTTTTGTTAATCTTCCTTAAAGTGTTCACATACGTATAACTAGAAAACGAAACAAATAGTCTTCGGAACCTGAAAATTTCAACCAATAATGTAGATAATGATTTTCGTCCCACGATGACCAACAGATTCACACTACAGAGATCATAAACGCTTGTTACATTCTATAAAGTAATAGCCAATAAAGCATCACGGAAATCTATACATTAGTGAAAGAAATAATAATGAGAATACATTTACATAACATAATATTTCTTTAACGAAAGACGTCTTATGTTGTAGTAAAATAAGTTGATAGCGCTAAAGCTTCGCATTCTGATTAAACAATGTAGTTCAGTTTGGTAGACCAGATGACAAATGTAAAATTGGACTCGAATGCTTATAAGTGGGTCGATTCAAGTTAGGGCTATCAGATCAAGTCAAGTGAAATAGATTAATGAAACAGCTAGATAGGAAACGGGTCAAATGGGCCAAACAGGTTGATGTCACCCATAGTATTTTCATACATGATACCTTTTGAGTCACAATGTTGAAAGAACTAAATAATTACTAAAATGATAGTTTTTGACCTGTTGACCGCCCGGCCCATAGAGTTGGATGGGGATGCTTACTTGCTTTAGCAGCTTGTTGGTGTATGTGTCCGGACGACACGCTGTCGTCCGGACTGTTTTTATGTGTCCGGACGTTCGTTTCCTCCGGACTCCACTCTCACCTCCGGGCACGCCTACTGACAGGCCCTACTGACAGTTATACTGTATAGTCCCATCAATCGACACCTCTCCAAATTTCACGGGATTGTGTTCCCCACGTGGCCTGACACCTACTCACTAGGTCAGACATAGGTCAACTCGCTTAGTCCCGAGGTAAGTAGATACAGTAGGTGTGGGTAGTATAAATACCCACACCTCATTTATGATATGCGTTGAATTCTTACACCTACTACTGTTACTCTCATATTACTGTTCAAACTATAACCGCCCGATACTTATTCTCAAGCCGGAGGTGGGCCTTGGGATAAAACCTAAGGCGAGCCTAACGCGTGTGTCTCTTGTGTGTAGGAGCCAGCAAGGCCCGAAGGAATCACTCCGAAGGACGATACTTAGAAGTGAGACCTACTCGCAAGGTTTTACTTCAACAAATTGGCGCCATCCGTGGGACCCGCTATTTAATCTACCTGAGCATTGAAATGGCTGGTTCCTCTTTTCATTCCCTACGTCTCGATGACAGGGAAGACGAAACCAACGTACATGAACCTAACAACAACCGTGACCAGCACGAAACCGATAATCATGACCAACACGAAACCGATAACCATGACCGATACGAACCCAACAACAATCGCAACCAGTTCGAAGCTGTTAATAATCAAAACCGTGACCAACATGACAATTCGGCCGAGGACTCTCCCAGTCTCCAAGACATGATTGTTAGCCGAGTGGCGTCACTAACGGAACTAATCAAAAAGCACAACGCACAAAGCGGAAGCGCTCTTAAACCGCTTCGGCTAAATTTCGAAGAAGAGGGGAATACGAGTCAGGGAAAGGAGAAGGGAGGCGAAGAAAAAGACGATGACCTGCACAAACCTTTTAAAGAGACGTCAAGGTCACCGTTCACTCGCCGCATTGTTGAGTTCTCTGGTCCGGCCCATGTGATGCCGCTCAACATGAGATTCTATGACGGGTCAACGGATCCGAACGATCATCTCACCAGGTTCACTGGAGCCGCCAATCAAGGGGAATGGCCTATGCCGGTATGGTGCCGCATGTTTCAGCAAACCCTGGACCGAGCAGCAGGTGGGTGGTTTGAAAGGTTGGAACCCGGAAGCATTGACAGCTGGAATGAATTAAGAGAGCAATTCTCGACGAGATTCGCCCTTCGAAAGAAGTGTACGAAGGACCCCACTGAGATTACCAAAATCACCCGACGAGCCCACGAATCCCTTCCGGATTTTAAGGAGAGATGGACTGACGAGGCGAGTTACATCAGCGGTGTACCGGAAATTATGAGAATCTCCGCCTTCATGAGTGCACATAAATGTCCATCTCTCGCCAAAAAAATTTCTGACAGAGTACCGCGCACGGTTACTGAAATGTTCACTAGAGTGGACGACTTCATAAGGTCGGAAGAAGCGTACCGTAGTACAGAATTACCGAAGGGCGAGGGATTCGATTCAAACAGGAAAGGAAGTCAGGGCTTCAAGAATGATAGGCCAAGAGGGGAACGTCGGAGCGATTATCGCCAGAGGGATGTCTACCACCCTTATGTCACTCCAAAAAGCAGCTACAATCGAAACAACTACCCCCTTCCGGAATACCGCCGAAACGACGCTCCTAAATCGGCAGTTCCCCGTGCGGGTCTGATGTCGTTGGTAAAACCCCCGAGAGAAATTTTAGCCACAGAACATCATCTGAACCTACCCACCCCTCCCCCGACTAGAAATAGACCGAAAAAGGAGGATCTGGATAAATACTGCGAGTACCACAGGGAAAAGGGGCATATCACCGATGATTGTTTCCAATTAAAGAGACAACTGGCATTTGCATTAGAGTCTGGCAAGTTAGATCACCTCGTGAAAGGTTTCAGACAGCAGGACGGTGGTAAAGGCATCGACCAGCAGAGAAGGAATGACACGGGGAAGGCCAAAGTAATTAACATGATAAGGAGTTTACCGGTCACACAGAACGAAGGGTGTGAAGAACACGACCAGGAATGGATGAACGTCCCAATAACCTTCCCTCCCATTGCGACACGAGGCTTGTCAACCGAACCCCTCATCATCAAAGGTGAAGTCGAAGGGTACCCAATCCGGACGATACATGTGGATGAAGGGTCGTCCATAAACCTCATGTACGAGCACCTTTTCGATAAACTCGGTACAAAGATAAAAGCCAAGATAGAAACAACAAAAACTTCCCTAATGGGTTTCTCCGGAAAAGTAAGTAAGCCGAAGGAAAAGATCAACCTAGAAGTGTGCTTTGGCAATCGGCCCAGGATCAGAAGAGCAACCATGAAGTTCTATGTGGTGAGGTCTCCATCACCTTATGACATAATACTGGGGAGAACTGGACTGGGAGAACTGATGGCAATCTCTTCAACCATACACTCTATGATAAAATTTCCCACGCCCGAAGGGATAGCCACCCTAACGGCACAACCAGATAAAAGACAGATGAAGACCACCGGACACCATCCAACCGTTGATATTTCAAGTACGTCGAAAGACCAGAAGGAAGCAACCCAGCAGTACAAAAATTGTCAGCAAGTAACTGAGATCTGAAAGTACCGGACAAACCGATGCTACAATACTGGGGGGGACATGTTGGTGTACGTGTCCGAACGACGTATGCTGAAAGCCGTAAAGGTATTATCAGAGTATTGCACCATCAGCTTAGAACCGATGCTACAATACTGAGGGGGACATGTTGGTGTATGTGTCCGAACGACGTATGCTGAAAGCCGTAAAGGTATTATCAGAGTATTGCACCATCAGCTTAGAACCGATGCTACAATACTTGGGGGGGACATGTTGGTGTATGTGTCCGGACGACACGCCGTCGTCCGGACTGTTCTTATGTGTCTGGACGTTCGTTTCCTCCGGACTCCACTCTCACCTCCGGGCACGCCTACTGACAGGCCCTACTGACAGTTATACTGTATAGTCCCATCAACCGACACCTCTCCAGATTTCATGGGATTATGTTCCCCACGTGGCCTGACACCTACTTACTAGATCAGACATAGGTCAACTCGCTTAGTCCCGAGGTAAGTAGATACAATAGGTGTGGGTAGTATAAATACCCACACCTCATTTATGATATGCATTGAATTCTTACACCTACTACTGTTACTCTCGTATTACTGTTCAAACTATAACCGCCCGATACTTATTCTCACGCCGGAGGTGGGCCTTGGGATAAAACCCAGGGCGAGCCTAACGCGTGTGTCTCTTGTGTGTAGGAGACAACAAGGCCCGAAGGAATCACTCCGAAGGACGATACTTAGAGGTGAGATCTACTCGCAAGGTTTTACTTCAACACAGCTCTTCCTCAGTTAAGAAAGGAGGCTCGTTAGTTGCAGCAAAACGCTATAAGATCAGATAATATATCTGTTACAAAAATCACGATCCCTTGTCTTCAAATAAAACTTTATATATCTTCTCTAAATTTAACATATGATGCCTCCTATTATACTCGTGAAGCCCCTCCTGCATCAATTGCCTAAATATATCTTTCACAACAAGTGGATCTTTATCAACCAGTCCAAAGGAAGGATGGTGTATGGAAGGGCATACCCTACGTAGATAGGGGCTATGTGACTAACACCATCACCTGAATCCAGAACAATACTGATGCGTGGTTTTGCGACCTTACAACAGGTTTTACCTCTCGAGGGATCTCAAAAGGCTTGCAATCCCCACCAGGCAGTGTACCTGACCGATGTAGTATAGTGAAGTGGCAAGTACCGGGGGATTGATCGTTCTCTAGGGGAATAGTGTCGTTAGGATTGAAAAACAATTCTAATAGGTCTAAGGGTGAGGGAAGATTCTTTTTGTATTTTTTATATTTTTTTTATAAAAGCAATTAAAATCTCGGGTTTGAAAGAGTGGGCGGAATTAGTTGCTAGTCAACTAACCCAAATAACTACAAATGCAAATAAAATAAAATAACTGAAAATGAAAAGGTTGTGAAACTTATATGGAGAGAAATGTGTTTACTTAGATTTCCTTACTCCCTAACTATCTTTTACCGGTTGATTAGTGTGTATTAATTGCGTGGATGACGGGTGTATTCCTTAATACCAATCGTGGGGTGGCGTACGTACTTCCCCAACTCTACAAGCTCCTACTTCACTCCTATGTCGAGCCGGCTAAGAAGCTCCTAACATGGGATCACTAGAATTCGCTCATGCATTAAATACAACCATAATAACCTTAGTACGCATTGGTTCATGTTTCTTAAGACGTTCAAGCAAATTACCGTATAGGAGGTTAGCCAGTTTTCTTAAGCCTAACATCGATAAACAATCATCCAATACAATTAATAACACACTAACAACTAATAATCAATAGTTAGGTTTCATTAGATCTAAGCAAACACAAGATAAATCTAGCCTAGCATGTTAATCAAAAGACAAGAACAAGATATAATCAAACAAAACATAGACATATTGATTGATTAAGTGATTACTTATCTTCAATTAAACATGGGAGATCCAAGGGTATGAAAACCCTTAAAAATGGCAGAAATTCGTCTTAGGGTTTCTCCTCACAAAGTTGCACACTAATGACAAAAAATTGCAAAACTATATATAGAACTTAGTATCTGACGGCGTCACGTTATAGATCTTGACGCCGTCACCTCGCCGTGGCTAGGGTTCCCGGATGGTCTTCCTGACGCCGTCCCTCTTTAATCCTCCAAAATCCTCCCTGGCTTATCAAGGCTTGACGACCTTCTTGACGCCGTCCCCCTTTAATCTTCCAAAATTTCTCTGGCTTATCAAGGGCTGACGGCGTCACAATAGAGCTTGACGCCGTCACATGTACTTTCCAGCATATTTTTGAGACTTTGTCGTTTTCTTCACTTTTATGCTCCAAAAACGTCCAAAATGCTTCCTTTTCCAGATTTCTTCTCCAAAGTACCTAAAATGACAAAAGGAACGATTTAGGGCAATATTTGATCAAATAAATACGATTTAGGGCTTAAATGACCCTCTAAAAGCGGTACACTTTTCGCTTCATCAAATACCCTTACACTTGAGATTTGCTTGTCCTCAAGCAAATGCGCTTTTATTCTAATCAAAATACAAGTTAGGGGTCATTTAATGCTAATATAAATATAAAAGTAATTACAACAAATAGTCGTTCCACTTTAATCATAATAAGAACGGAGATTACAGACTAGCACCTCACAAGTAGTGTTTAGATACTCACATCTCTCAGGTGTCATAAAAGTATATCTCATAAATGAAAACGGATAATATCTCTCACTACCTGTCATAGCAAATAGATTACCATAGGCTTGGGAAAGGATCAAAAACCTCCTCCACTAGGCGTAAGCACCTAAGATAAACTATCAAAGAGGGCTTTTAAATGGGTTATAACGTTAGGTGTAGGGATATGATAAACACGGTTTTGTTGGATAAAGGATATTTTACTGGTGGCGAGTTAAAGATCTTGATTAATTACATGTACAATATGGCGTTGCTAAGCCAAGACTAGACTCGACTTAAGCTAATGAAGAAAATAACAAAAAGATAAAATAAACATAAAATGAAACGGGATGGTAGTCCGTATGTTTTTTCTACTTTTTTTTTTTTTTTTTTTTTTTTTTTTTTTTGCATACACTCTTGCCCTACCATCCAAAATAATACATCATAGGGGCCTCGGTTCTCCTCTTACACTTGAACTTTTACATAACTTTACAATTACTATTCTATCGACTCGAATTAAGATAATCGAAACACTTGGAGTACTTTTAAAATATTTAGCACATATGGGGGTAATAATGTTGTTCTTCCCCATTACTCCATTACACTAGTACTTTACCCATGAGTCCCAATCGTCCCAAAACAATATGTACAAGGATATGACTCGACTTAGCAACCATGTAATCAATTAGATAATTAACTTGGGGTTTAAACAAATGTTGTCACAATAATGCACTAAAAATGAGTACATACAAGGTAGGCTAAGGCGATTTGGGTGTACATTTAAGTGGGGTGTAAACAAATTCTTACTTTAAGTAAAATGCTTAAAGTTAGAAACGAAAAGATAGGCTCTGAGGGGTGTACTAGGGGTATCGTGTACTAAAAATGAGTACAACGCAAATGGTGTGGGAGAATTACTTGACCAATATAGCCAATGTAATTATAACAAAAACACAGGTGTAAAACAATGGGTTAATCCTAATGCCTCTTATCATGTAGTAAATCTAACTACACGAATGTAGTCTCACTTGTGGCCTCGGAATGGTCCTAACGCAAGTTCTAGAATCTAAGTGCTACCGGTACACACATCATAGCATAAATGCTTTTCCTACCAATTCTAGGGGCGAACCTCACATATTTGGGGGTGGAAAATTTTTTTAGTGGTACGGTTTTGTGCAAGTCATATAACTCCTATCCATGAGACGCTCATTAAGATCAAAGTTTCACTCCTATATGTTGTAAAAAAATTTAAATTTGGCACTAAAATTGCCCTAACAAGTATTTATCTCAGTTTTATTACACATCTACCATTAAACAAACAAAAATCAAGCGTAATTGTATTCTCTAAAGTATCGTACTTTACCCCCCCTTACACTTAAGATGAACATTGTCCCCAATGTTCAAATAACAAGATGTAAAAGTAAATAAGGTAAAAGAATGAAATCAAATACTCCCCTGATTCGTTTGGTGGATAAAGAGGTAACATGGTTAGATCTTCTTCCAAGAGAATGTAGAAGCTCCAAGACTAATGCATCGCCAAAAGCTTGATTCCACATACATCTCCTTGTCCAAAATAACCTGTTAAACCTGAGAAAACAAACATGAAAACCTGCATAACATCGGCGGGATAAATCCTATATAAGGATATAATGCTTGTGGAATGATAATTTTGCAGATTCCTGGAGTTTATAAGTTAGAGATTTAATAAAAACTTTTTATGAAAACAAAACTTTCAAAAATTTCAGAAAATTAAAACCTGACGCCTTCAGGTTGTAATGCCTGACGCCGTCAGAAATGATCTGACAGAATTCTCATGTTAAGTTTCCGGAAAATTTCTGGAAAAACCTATACCTTACTTCCTGGAAATCCTGCAAAACATCATTATGACTCGATACAAGCATTTGACTCAAACAAATACTAATATGTATGTTAATTTATTATTGTTATGATTCATGTTCATTTGTTCTAATAAACCGATTTGGATTTCCCTTACACTTAACTTTTACAAAATACCTTTATATGTAGTTAAGACGAAGTTAAAAACAAGATAAAGCATTTTCACAATTAAGTTTTGAACATGAATCAATAATAATAAAAATTAAACATACATACGGAAGCAAATAAAATCAAACAAACAAACAAATAAACACACAAAGCAAATAAAGCTTGGGTTGCCTCCCAAGAAGCGCTTGTTTTTGTTCGAGTCACGAGCCTGACTCTACCCTTATTTAACTGAAATAAAAGAGGTTTTTCCTATACTTAGGATTAAGTGCGGGTGAAAGTAGCGATACACACCATCTCGGTGGAAGTATGCCTCGTGAGTAAAGAGTGGTGGATGAATTGTATACTTAAAGGGGTGTGCTCCTTTCATCATAACCTTGCCTAGTTTACATTGGTCAGTGGGTGAATTAAAGTTTTCTCCTAAAAATGGATCATCTTCTATCAACTTCGAGAGATTCCTAGTTGGGAATCCATCTTGACCTAATAAACCCGGTTTAAACCCATAATGTTTCTTGTGATCAATCTTGAATGGGTGATGTAAGTATGAAAGGTTATGGTTCACTCCTATGTCAGCTTCCTCTCTACAAGGCTTAGAGTCTACTACCTTCAACATAAAACTACCCGGACTATATGGTTTGATGGGTGGATCGGGACCTAATTCAATTCCTAAGTTCACATCTAAGGATGGAAGATTAGGTAACGGTTTTGGTTTAGGCTCCGGTTCATCAAAACTAGGAACTTCCCTAGAACTAAGAGAAAGGTTATGACCACAAGTATTCAAACCTATTTCCTCTAGCTGTGTTTCTTCCAAAGGTTCTACTTCAATTGGGGTTCCTATAGTCCCTTCTACTTCTTCCGGGTAAGTCACGGGCGGTGTGTATGCCTCGAATGATGGTAGGACTTGTGGGGTACTTTGTAGGTTTGTGTTATTTACCTCATCCTTCCTTGTCTCTATATCAATTATATCCACATCATGTGTTTTAGTAGAATCTAACCCAAACATGTTCCTAAGTATCTCAAATCCTTCTCTAGCCATTTCAAGTTCTAAGTCCGATTCATAAGAATCTTCCCCGATAACTTGATTGCTATGTTCAATTTGCCTAAAGGATTCATCATGTGTTCCTTGAGATTCAAAGTCATTGATCATAAAACCTAGGTCTTTTTGCTCAATATGCTCATGTTCGGCTAAATCCTCCTCAATTGTTTCCTCAAGTTGTGATGTATACGAACCCATTAATTCATTAAACTTATGGTTCACGGTTAGGAGGCTTTCCTCAAAATTTTTCCAAAGGGTCTTATTAAAAGGAGTTGATCCTAACAATGATTGTTTAATAGAAGACACACATGCACATAATTCATCAAACCAATCAAACTTTATACCCATCTCCTCTTGTATATATCTAAGATCACTTAAAAATTCATTGGAACAACAGGAAGCAAATCTATCCGTGTAAAGTAATTGTTCCTCTATTGTTAATGATCTAAATGGAATTTCATCCGCCATGGTGACAAATGAAAATGGTTTTACAAACAAAGGGCACAAAGAAAAAGATAGACTAAAGAAATCTAATAAAAAGAAAAATAAAAATCTCACTAGAAAGGAATCTAGTGAGTAGACCTAATAAAATAAAAATTCAACCTAAACAATAACTATTCCCCGGCAGCGGCGCCAAAAACTTGATGCGTGGTTTTGCGACCTTACAACAGGTTTTACCTCTCGAGGGATCTCAAGAGGCTTGCAATCCCCACCAGGCAGTGTACCTGACCGATGTATTATAGTGAAGTGGCAAGTACCGGGGGATTGATCGTTCTCTAAGGGAATAGTGTCGTTAGGATTGAAAAACTACTCTAATAGGTCTAAGGGTGAGGGAAGATTCTTTTTGTATTTTTTATATTTTTTTTATAAAAGCAAGTAAAATCTCGAGTTTGAAAGAGTGGGCGGAATTAGTTGCTAGTCAACTAACCCAAATAACTACAAATGCAAATAAAATAAAATAACTGAAACTGAAAAGTTTGTGAAACTTATATGGAGAGAAATGTGTTTACTTAGATTTCCTTACTCCCTAACTATCTTTTACCGGTTGATTAGTGTGTATTAATTGCGTGGATGACGGGTGTATTCCTTAATACCAATCGTGGGGTGGCGTACGTACTTCCACAACTCTACAAGCTCCTACTTCACTCCTATGTCGAGCCGGCTAAGAAGCTCCTAACATGGGATCACTAGAATTCGCTCATGCATTAAATACAACCATAATAACCTTAGTACGCATTGGTTCATGTTTCTTAAGACGTTCAAGCAAATTACCGTATAGGAGGTTAGCCAGTTTTCTTAAGCCTAACATCGATAAACAATCATCCAATACAATTAATAACACACTAACAACTAATAATCAATAGTTAGGTTTCATTAGATCTAAGCAAACACAAGATAAATCTAGCCTAGCATGTTAATCAAAAGACAAGAATAAGATATAATCAAACAACACATAGACATATTGATTGATTAAGTGATTACTTATCTTCAATTAAACATGGGAGATCCAAGGGTATGAAAACCCTTAAAAATGGCAGAAATTCGTCTTAGGGTTTCTCCTCACAAAGTTGCACACTAATGACAAAAAATTGAAAAACTATATATAGAACTTAGTGGCTGACGGCGTCACGTTATAGATCTTGACGCCGTCACCTCGCCGTGGCTAGGGTTCCCGGATGGTCTTCCTGACGCCGTCCCTCTTTAATCCTCCAAAATCATCCCTGGCTTATCAAGGCTTGACGACCTTCTTGACGCCGTCCCCCTTTAATCTTCCAAAATTTCTCTGGCTTATCAAGGGCTGACGGCGTCACAATAGAGCTTGACGCCGTCACATGTACTTTCCAGCATATTTTTGAGACTTTGTCGTTTTCTTCACTTTTATGCTCCAAAAACGTCCAAAATGCTTCCTTTTCCAGATTTCTTC
Source organism: Artemisia tridentata subsp. tridentata (assembly GCA_021014915.2). NCBI lineage: Eukaryota > Viridiplantae > Streptophyta > Magnoliopsida > Asterales > Asteraceae > Artemisia > Artemisia tridentata. The sequence continues at coordinate 134,813,271 of CP139508.1, read as the reverse complement.
TCCAAAGTACCTAAAATGACAAAAGGAACGATTTAGGGCAATATTTGATCAAATAAATATGATTTAGGGCTTAAATGACCCCCTAAAAGCGGTACACTTTTCGCTTCATCAAATACCTGCAATATAAAGTAAATAGAAAAGGTTTAGAATGCCATTATATAGGATAACAAACTAGGGAGGTGTTTGGATTAAAAGAGACAAGTTGGCAAAAACACAAAGAATTGATTTTGGCGAAGAAAGGATACATTGTGTTGCATGCCAGTAAAGTATTATAGTAAACAATTAGGCAACAAGTAATTTATGATACACTGTGGTAATCAGTTTGTTGCAACATGTATAACACTCACTATCCAAAACTAATTATCTGCCGCTAAATAATAAAAAGCAGAATCCATCGATCCAAACATCAGAAGCTTAATATTGTGACTTCAAAGCATAAATCTTAACGCCCCCTTATCGAGGTTGCAATATTAGAGTAAGACAAATACTTTTAAGTATTTCAAGAACGTATAAGAATCTTGCAGATCCAAATCAGTAATCTACTTATACGTAACAAAAAAAAAGCACAAATATGTAATTTATACTATCAAAAGCATATGAAAAGCTTACCAGTTGTACGTCCACTGGCATAAAGAGACAGAACAGCCTGGATGGCAACATCTATAGCAGTGGTGTGAAACGTCTCAAACATGATTTGAGTCATCTTTTCACGATTAGCCTAAGGGTTCAAATGAGCTTCAGTCAAAAGAGCGGGATGCTCTTCTGGTGTAACACAAAGCTCATTGTGGAAAGTCAAAAGAGCGGGATGCTCTTCTGGTGCAACACAAAGCTCATTGTGGAAAGTATGATGCCAGATCTTCTCCATGCCCTTGTGGTCCTTCTCTAGCAGCTCTCACTTGGAGGAATTGGTCGCCTCACACCCTCGGATATGGCATAGTCTACGTAATCAACTTGTATACAATTAACTATTTATAACAAAAAAGACAGAGTATTGGTGGGTCAATCCAACCCAGCCCGTTTTGATTCGTTACGATGGCAGACTTACCAAAACACCAGCACCTTCACCCATAACGAACCCATCTCTAGCTTGATCCCACGGCCTTGAAGCAGTTTGTGGATCATCATTCCTCTGAGACAATGCTCTAAACGCAACAAAACCACCTAACCCAATGGGAATAATGGCAGCTTCGGTACCACCAGCAACCATTGAATCAGCTTCCCTTCGACGGATATGATTTGCAACAGCATGAAAGCAGTAATTGGAGGTAGCACAAGCAGTTGAAATTGAGTAATTTGGTCCCATGAATCCTAAATCAATAGCTAGCAAGATGGACCCCATGTTCGTTATTGCATAAGGAATGAAAAACGGGGTGATTTTTTTGTAACCTTTTTCAATTAGATTTTGGACTCCATCAGAAAATACTGTAAGACCCTCCCATTCCTGTTCCAACAAGTACACCAGCTCGCTCCTTATCAATCTGCACGGAGTATAAGTTCAATATGTGATTTAGCCCCCATGCATTTACAATACCAAAAGTGATCTAAAAACTATTTTAACATCGGTAGTACATATAATTGTAACATGCGATAACTTTCAAGTATAATGCAGTCTAACAGAACAAAATTAGTTCACATAAAAGGGATCAAATACACAATGAATCGTGAAGTAAGAATTAGTTCAACAGAAATGTCTAACTACATGTAAATGTACTGTAAGTGCCTTTGGGTAGTGGCAATAAGCCCATACCGGATAAACAGAAGAGGCAATTTTTTTTTTTTCCTACTCATATACTTGTCACACAAATTACACCAAAGTAGTGGGGAAAAAAGTGTTTCAATCCAGTCCAGCCCAGCTTGTTTGACTAATCACCCAAACCCTTTCGACCCACCATTCTGACCCGCTCACTTTGTCACCTATAGAATTTAGCCTCAAAATGGGGTGGAGAAAAAACTTTGTAAAGCAGAAACGACTATTTCGTTGTTCATCAAAATTTCTCCAGGTTTTTTTTGTGTTCATCAAGTGTGGAAGTCATGATGAAGGAACATTATTAATGAACAAAATTTTGATTTATTAGCAAACCGATTAACAAAGTGCGCAACACATCTAGAAACATTGTTCATCACATTTAACAACGTTGTCCATCAAATTCTGAAATGTTGTTCATCAAAGTTAAAAGTTTTACATATCACAATTATGTTGTTTATCAAAATAAGAAAACTTTGTTTATCAAACAGTAACGTTGATCAACAAAAGGAAAATGTTTTGTTCGTCACAGTTTTATTTTATTAGAGATCCTAATAGATTGACTTTCGAAAGAAGAAAAAAAGAAAGAAAATAATAATTTACGTCGTACGAGCAGAGGGGTTTATGGCATTACTGTAAATTCAGTTTTAAAAAAAGGTACAAATATTAATGTTAAAAAAAGGGAAATTACAGTAGAACTTCTATATATTAATACTCGATCAATTAATAACCTCGATAAAACTAATAATTTGTCCCGTCCCAACTTGGGACCAGTACAAAATTAGACCCCAATCGATAAAATAATAAGATAATAATTTTTTTGAAATCCCAATGTAAATATATTGGTCCCAACGAAACTATAAATTAATAATTTCCCAAAATATTCCAAAATTCTAAGATTGTCTAGTAAAAAAAGAATCTATAGTCACTTGTTTTTTTGTAAACTTCAAATCTATATTGAGTTCATCTTTAAATTTCCCCAGTGCACTTAATAGAGTAGGCATTGTGTTCTCGTATTGCAACAAAAAGTTATGAAGAGTTGTTGCCACTTGCAATGCTTCTTTTCGAGTGACCGGTTCCAAAGCTACCGAATCATCCTCAACTTCATCATCAACTGGATTTTGAACGGTATCTGCCACAATTTCTTCAATGTTTTGAACGTTGTAACATTCATTATTTTCACCAGGATAATCCAACAACTCATTCACATCCATTTTATGCCGATAATGCATACTCGTCATCAAGTTCTCAAGCTCATGAATGTCTTCTCCATAATTTACATCATTTAAATCACTTGAGCCATTTGTATTCGCCAAACGAATTTTACAATGCCTAAATCAATTTGCGATGGACTCTTGTTTCACATTTCTCCAAGCTGAGACGGCCAAATTGATAGCATCTAAAACATTAATATTTTCTGGAGAAGAAACGTCCAACTCATAACCTTCCAAAATCTTACGATAAAACCTTTTACGGTAGTACATTTTAAAGGCTCTAATTATGCTCTGAAGAATCCTGTGGATACAAAAGCTTCAACGCCTCAACCGCCTTCTCTATGATTAGCTCTCCTGTTATATTCACACGCTCTTGATGTTGGAGAAACCATTCATAAACAACTTTCTCCATGTTCGGGTACTTGGCTGCTTTGTGACGCTTGGAAGATCCATCTTTGTCAAAGTCAGCTGATAGGAACTCCGATGATCTCTTGAGAGTGTTTGATATTGTGCCTTGACTAACTTTCAAATCAAAAGTTTTGTCAACCCACTGCACCAAATCTTGTTGAGTGTATCCTTGGTGATCTCTCTTATTCTCGCATAACAATTTTCGTTGTTGATTGGTCATGGTTGATTTTTTAACACCTTTTAGTTTAGAAGCCATAGTTGATGTGATTATAAAACTTATCATTGGACATTTTATAGTGATCAATTTAGAACCATATACATTGAACTATCTTTAATTCAAAACAATGAACTTGACAACTTCATTTAATGTGTGAATGTACATTGGATATGGAAATTTTGAAGGTCATACATGAACCTCTTTAAATTAATAATTTATTAATTTATCGATATAATAATATCTCGCTAAATTAATAAAATATCCCGGTCCCAACATTATTAATTTATAGAGGTTCTACTGTATATATATATATATATACTAAAAGCCGTTTGGAAATGGGGTTCAAAGCAAGTGGTGCACTGTTTTGCACTGTACTATACTGTTTGGTACTGTAGCATTTTTAATTCTCATTGTGTGGAACTGTAGAATCTGTAACACACATGTTACTTGACATGAGTCATTAATTAATTAGACAATATTCAAAGCAAGTGGTGTTGTAGCATTTTTAATTCTCATTGTATGGTACTGTAGAATCTGTTGTTAGTGGAACACACATGTTACTTGACATGAGTCATTAATTAGAAAATATACTATAATTTATACAACATTATTTAGGATTATACATTGCTTTTCTACCCAAAACTGAAATTAGAAACTTCTACTATACCTTAACTTTGTCTTCTTCATTACACCATCTACACACATAAGCAAACAACCAAAAAAAGAGAATCTTGCATAAAGGTATTACATATGTTTTTTTTCCATTTTCTTCCTGCCAGATCTTTTATGTGTGCCCCTTTTTTTTTTTTTTTTTTTTTTTTTTTTTTTTTTTTTTTTTTTTTTCGCCTTTTTTTTTCGGCCTTTTTTTTAACATACCAGGTAATTTTTCCTTCTGTAGAAACGCTGCTGCATACCATTTATTGATTTAGGCTGCATAACATCTGTTGATTTACAAACAGAGGACATCTTAAAAATACTACAACAGGTAAGAAATTAACTAAATTTGCTATGTTTTAAATTGTTTACCAGCAAGTTCCATTACTGATGATTTGACTTGATATTAACCTGAAAAAAAAAATAAATAAATAAATAAATAAAAATAAAATAAAAAATAAAAAAAACCATAAATTTTACAATCATGCTTGCTTATATATTTGTTGCTTATACTATTTTGTGCAATTTTATTCCTTTTATTTTACAATGTTTAGTTTTGCTCATTGCTGGTGTACATATTAAAAAAAAATGCCTAAAAAACTGCCCAAAATAAAAATAGGAAAAAAAATTGGTAACTATACATATGAAGCCGTTGGTACTTTCTCAAAAACAACACCACAAACATTTGGAAATCTTGAGTATGGCTACATTGATGATAATACATCAAATGTTCAACCAACATCCGCTTTGAATGGCTCGGCATATCTTCATCTTTTTTGTCAAAAACCGTCTTGCCAAGAAACAAAAATTGTAGAAATAGCAAAAGCCCAACAAAACAGCTGCTTAAGAACAAGTGAACAAGTTTTACCAGTACATGAATCAGTTCCATCTTTAGATGTTTCCCAAGGAAAAAAAACTTTGGAACTGTGTACGTCCAACGTTAACTGCCAAAATGAATACACCTACACAAACAGCAAACAGAAAAGGAAAGTCAGTCCAGACGACTCAATTTCAATCAACAAAGACAAAAAAATGAAAGGTAATTTTCAGTTATTCCATCAATTTTATGTATAACAATTATATGAAAATTAACTTTGTTTCACTTAATGTAGGTGCTCTGCAAAATGAACAATGTTGTACACAATGCCAGTGTTCTTCCAATACTCCAGTTGACACTTATACATCAAATGTTCAACCAACATCCGCTTTGAATGGCTCGGCATATCTTCATCTTTTTTGTCAAAAACCGTCCTGTCAAGAAACAGAAAATGTAGAAATAGTAAAACCCCAACAAAACAGCTGCTTAAGTACAAGTGAACAGGTTTTACCAATGCATGAATCAGTTCCAGCTTTAGATGTTTCCCAAAAAAAACAAACTTTCGAACTGTGTACGTCCAACGTTAACCGCCAAAATGAATACACCTACACAAACAGCAAACAAAAAAGGAAAGTCAGTCCAGACGAGTCAATTGCAATCAACAAAGGCAAAAAAATGAAAGGTAATTTCAGTTATTCCATCAATTTGATGTATAACAATGTTCTTCCAATACTCCAGTTGATACTTATATGTGCCATTCTATTAATGCACATCAACAATATGCAACACCTACTAGCGTTTGCAATGATTGTTGCATTCAGTCATTTGCAGGAACAATTTAAAAAAAAAAAAAAAAAAAAAAAAAAAAAAACACTTAACTACCAGTAGTTGAATAAAACAGTGATATGCAGGAATTTAGAGATGCATTAAATATAGGTATTAATATAGAAAACCCTAGGAGGAGTAAAATTATTACCCACTTGGGTAATAAATGCACAATAGAACATAACCCATACTTTTTATACTTCATTAAATATGCAAAGTTCAATATCAAAAACTGACATTTGCTTCTTGCACATTCACTTTTTGCAGGTTCACATAGATCTAACACTAAAGACAAGGGTATATGTATAGATTGTACAACTGCTTATGAAACACATCCAGGGATACCATCTTTTATGAATACTTATGGTCAGTTACCATTTAAATGAGCAAATTTAAAATGAGGCACAATGTAGAGTTCATTGTTGACTTAACTCTATGGAATTTTCACCATTTGCAGGAGATGCACAACCAAATAAAGATTATATCCCTCTTCCTTTTGGTAACACATCTACAGCAACTCAAGCCGTCATTAAAAATAATGGTAATCAATATTTTTTCCTTTGACATATAAACGAACAAAATTATGATGGTCATACTACACAAAATATTATGAACATAGCAGTCTGATAAAACCATGGATGATCAACAACAATATCAAATGAATTCAGAGAAAATACACATATGTATTGCAACATCTGTATATGACATCCCACAAAAATTGCAATCAGTTCAGTATGAATAGCAGTCTGTATATCAGTTCTGATGATACAGTTGAATATGAACTGTTGGAGGTAAATCATTCTGTATCATTCTGTAGAACTGTTGGAGATAAATCAATTCTGTATGAATAGGATTATATATATATATATATATATATATATATATAAATATATTAACAATTTTTAATCTCCATACTTGAATTATTTAATCCTCTTACACCATATTAACATACCTATACTATTGTCTTACAATAAAACAGGAAACAAAAGACAGGCTGCCGAAAGAGTTACAACGCATGGTCAAAAAACATTACAACACATAAGAAGTTGCCCAAATGAATCTATGACCAACAAACGAGGGTACATCATCATCTTACAAAAAAACAAGAAACAGAAGACAGGCAGAGCAACAAGTTACAACAGCCCTTCAAAAACCATTACAACGCAAAAGGAAACGTGCAAATGAATCTATGAACAATGACCAGGCAACACGATACAACGAAGGTAGGAAAAAATAAAAATAAATAAATAATGTGCAAAATGATACATAACTGATTTGTAAATTCACTTTTCTATTACTAAAAAAGCATACATAATATTGAACTAACATTGCTACACTTTATAAAATGCAGATGTGTCACACTTATACATTGATTTGGGGGATTGTTGTTGGAGATGTCAGTATTGCAATGCGACATTTTGGTATGGAGAACGGTTGAAAAGAGCTGGAAACAACACAGTAAAGTACAACCGTTGTTGTGGAGGAGGACAAGTGTACCTTCGAGAAGAGTTAGATCCTCCTTACTATGTGAAAGAGCTGTTTAAAGATAGGCACTTTTTGGAAAACATCCGCGCATATAACCAAATGTTCAGTATGACATTGTTTGGGGCAAAAATTGATGAATCAATAAATGATGGAAGAGGCCCATATGTGTTCAGGATTTCAGGTCAGATTTACCATTGGATTGGAACATTGTGCCCAGAAGATAATAAAGATCCAAAATTTCTACAACTTTACATCTACGATACAGAAAAAGAAGTTGCTAACAGAATGAAAGCTTTTGGTGGTGAAGCTAAAAGTAATTTGAACCCTCAGATTGTGCAAAGTTTGATACAGATTTAGATGAACACAATGAATTGGTTCAAATATTCAGAACAGCTCAAGAAAAATGCAACGAAGAAGATGTACCTGAATTCAAGATTCAACTGTATAATGTCGTTGGTGCACAACAATATCAACTGCCTTCTACTGGAACACTTGGAGCAATAGTGTTTGAGAATGGTCTAAATACTCAGACAGACTATGATGTAATCATAGAATACAGAGACAAGGGTCCTAAAAGAATCAACAAGCTTCACAGCTCATACATGTCTCTCCAGTTTGCTCTTCTCTTTGTCTATGGCCAGCCAGGTTACAATACCAAACTGACGCTGCGTGATGTTAATGGAAACAAAAAAAGGACAAAATTATCTATGAATGCATATTATACGTACCAGTTGCACGAACGTTTTGATCAATATGGGCTACTGTTTAGAAGCGGAAGATTATTCCAGCAGTATGTAGTTTCCGTGTACTGTACACTAGAACAAGACCGTCTTGATTTTATCAGAGCTAAGCAAAATGCTATCCGAAGTGAATTTTTGTCTGGCATTTGTGATACAATCTCAAGAGGAGACCACTTTGGCACTGATATTGGGAAAAGAATCATTCTTCCGTCAAGCTTTACTGGAAGTCCAAGATACATGTACAGTCACTACCTTGATGCTCTTGCCATTTGTCGTGTTCTTGGAAATCCACAATTCTTCATTACATTTACATGTAACGTTAATTGGCCCGAAATCAAGAGACATATGAGACGCTATCCAGAACTTAGTCCATCAGACCGAGCTGATGTAGTAGATCGTGTGTTCGAACAGAAAGTGGAAGATTTTATAAAAATACTGAAAGAAGAAAATATCTTTGGTCGTTGTACTGGAGGTAAGAAACAACTGTAATGTACTTTGTTTTTCCCTTTATCTTTTATTTTCTTTCAGTTTTAAAATCAAATTAAACCACTTAATAAACAAAAACATTTTTTCCATGCAGTTCTTTACACTATCGAATTCCAAAAACGCGGACTTCCACATTGTCATACATTGTTATGGATAGATTCAAAAGACAAAATACAGAGTCCTGAGCAAGTAGACAACTTCATTTCGGTAGAATTACCTGATAAGACATCTGATCCTGAAGCTTACAGAGTTGTTGCCGATATGATGATGCATGGGCCATGTGGAAATGCTAAACCAAGCGCACCATGTATGCAAGAAGGTGTATGCACAAAGAAATTTCCAAAAAAATACAATCAGAGCACTTACTTTGATAAAAACGGCCACATACATTATCGTAGAAGAAAAACAGAAGCTTATGTACGAAGAGGAGAGTTACAACTAGACAAAAGTTACGTTGTGCCTTACAACCGACTGCTTTGTCTTATGTTCCATGCCCACATAAATGTTGAATATTGTGGGTGGAGCATGTTGATAAAGTACCTATTCAAGTATATCTCAAAAGGTACAAACAGAATTACTGCACGGATCACAAGACCCATTGGTAATCCAACCGCATCATCGTCTGCTCCAAAAATACAGATAGATGAGATTCAAAACTTTATTGACGGACGCTTTATCTGTCTACATGAGGCATGCTGGAGAATACTTAATTTTCCTATACATCATAGGGAACCAGCAGTTCAGATTCTTGCAGTCTACCTCGAAGACATGCAGACAATTACTTTTCGTGACAAAGAACCATTGGGGTTTGTGATGACAGATGATAGTAGAAAATTGACAACGCTCACTGAATGGTTTACATATAATACACTATATGAATATGGAAGGCATTTAACATATTTAGATTTCCCCTCAGAATATGTTTGGTATGAAAATTCAAAACAATGGAGGCGCCGAAAGCGCAAAACAAAATCTTCAATTGGTCGATTAGTTTATGTCCATCCAGCTGCAGGTGAACTCTTTTATTTTCGTATGTTGCTTGGTCACCAGAAAGGTTGTAAATCATTTGTGGAACTTGATTTCGTCAATTATAGTATAGATTTTCTTCCAAGGAATTACAAAGGAAATATGTAAAACCCGAATTCATTGTCCCGACGAAGGTGTGAATGGAATTTGTGATTTCGGGATCGCGAAACGTGTTGTGAATGGTAAATAAAAGTGAGATATTGGGTAATTATCACTATGGAAAGTAAATCAACACTAGAAATCAACAAATAAAGCATATGAAATGATAACGTAAAGGAAAATTAAGCTAAATCGTAATTAAAACTAAAAACGCGCGAATTAATCAAAAACTACGTACGAGCGCAATTATAAAAGTGAAATTAGAGCAATACTAATCCTACGGGCATGAAAATGATTTTCCTACATTCTAAATGATAAAAGAAAATTTTAGGAAAAAGAATTTTATTTTTCTGATTAAAATTCTATTTATTATGATTAAAAAACTATTTAAAAGTAATTAAATCAAGAAAAAGAATAAACGATTTAGGAAAAATATGAAACTTTGCAGGAAAATCAACTAAGCTATGAGTAATCTAGGAAAAATAAGAGGAGGGGGAAAACAGTATAAAATAAGCAGAAAATAAGCAAAATAAGCTAATTAAGGTAAATGGGCTAAAGGGTGGTTAAGTAATAAATTTTGCAAGTATCTAATGAAAAAGACCCAAGGGCAAGATGGTTTGGCCGTGTGTGTTGAGGGTGTGAGTGTGCAGACCAGGGTTCGAATCCCTGGTCTAGCACTTTTTATTTTTATTTTATTTTTGAATTTTTATTTTTGAAACTTGAAAAGCTAATGAAAATAATCACTTTTTAAGAAACAACTTTATTTTAAAAACTACTAATAAGCCAGAATTAAGCCACTTAAAACTGATTAATGAAAGAAGTAAGGAAAACAAGCTAAAGTCTATAAGCTAGTGAACTATTGAGCTACTAGAGTTAATAAGCAGATTCAATTAAGCTAATGGACACAGAGTACAATCTAAATTAACTAAGTAAAATAGAATCAGCTATTGAAATAAGCAAATTAGCTCAGATAAGCACACAAGCAATCTTAAGGACTGATGCAGGCCAATAGTGGCCTACTGAGGCTACTTACAAGCTCAAAATAAGTACTAAGGAAATAAGCTAGTACCCCAAATTCAGAAAATATCTAAAGTTCATATACCAAGGAACTAGAGAACCAAAATTTAGATCAAGTAAATCTTATAATATGCTTAAAATTAAGCTAAGAAGTAGCTTATTCCACACAGATGAACACTGATCACTCAGTGGGGTCTGTGTGGGGCTGCAACTTTTGAGCTTCTTCTAAGCATCAAATAAGCTGAACAAAGGTCTGGGACTTGCAAATGATCACAGAATAAGTAGCAAACTTCTAAGATTTCAAAACAATAAGCACTTAACACCCCTTAATAAGCACTGAATCAACCTTAAAGTTTGAGAACAGGACAGAATGAGGTATTATCTACTTATGCACAGAGCTACAAAGGTGGCTAATCTACTTAGGACCTATGAGAACTCAAACCAACTTTTTAACACACTCTTAATGAATTAAAAGGAGCACAGAAACCTCAAAATCAAGCACTAATTAAGCTTATAGCTATGGTGGGCAAAGTAGATCAGTAGACATCCTTCAACCAACATAATTCAACTCAATCACTTAAAACCATCAAAAGCAGATCAAACACACCTACAAACAACTAAGCTAATCTTAATTAAGCAAGATCAAAGTTCACCTAAATGCACATGAACAGTAAACTCAAGTTTGACCCATTATGCAGCCTTGATCCAAACACCATTTAACCTAGACTGTTTTTGATGTTTTTGATTTTTAAGCTGATTAACCTTAGACTTTTAAACCAAATTGCAAACTATAACTACTTAGAATGAAATGAAGCTAAAGTGACAGGAAAATAAGCAATATAATAAGCTATAAGCTAAAGGCAGAACTAGGCTAATATTTTGGATTTTTAAGATATTTTGGGTGAAAACTAAGAGCAGTCTATAATGAACTAATGTAAATGAGCAATTGAACTGAAAACTAACAACAGAGACTGAAAGTGAAAGAAACTTACCATTTATAATCCAATAAACTAAGTTGACTTTTTGATTTATTTTGAACTTTTGAAATTAAGAAAGATTAAGTAAAGAATACTCACAATAAGCTATCAAAAAGCCTAAATGAGCTTAAGGAAACAATAAAGGGAGCTTAAAACAGATTAGAAGCAACAATCAAAAGCTTAAAACAATTTGAAACAAGGTAATTTAAAAGTAAGACTTGAAATTGTATTAATAAAAATCTGATTACAATAATGGAAGGACAGAGTTTAAAAAGCTAACTTAAGCTATAATAAGCTACTACTACATAAGCTAAGCTAAACTACCCTAATTTTATCCCTACTCCTAATGGCTCAAATTGTGAGATGAGGGTCTCCTTTTATAGCTGAGCTTGGAAGGGTGCAGCTAGGGTTTGAGAAGCTCCTCGACTTCAAATCACAGCCCTTGATCTTTAGCTTGGTCATCAATCTTTGATCCTTAGCCATCGGATCATGTGCAATGCTGTCACAACCAATCAAAAACTTCCCTTTGTCCACGTGTCATTCCATAAGCTGTCATTATTCTCTGTCCTTGTCAGAGGTTCTAGAAGCTAGGTTAAAATGGGGGTTCAGGGTAAAGGAGGGAGATATACAGTAAAGGTAATAGGCGGCAAGGGATATTGGGGTTTTTATTTTATTTTGACTTTTTGGGTATAAGGGTGTGTTTTGACCGGGTTTAAATAGTGGGATCCGAGTTTGATTATTATGGGAAGGGTTGGGTGTAGGATCCGGTTGGTGTAAATTGGGCTAGGATTGAATTTGGGCTTGGGATTGCTTATGGATTAGGTTTATTTTAGTTTAGGTAAGGTTTTATGATTTAGGATTATATTGGAATTGGATTTAACTTTGAGGGCTATTTTTGCCAACTTTGTAAGATGCTTCCAAGGACCATTTGTAACATTTGATGAAACTCAAGGGTAGATTTTAGCTCAATTACTTCCCCGGCCTCGGCTTTTGAACTCTTTCCATTTCTCGTGCTCGTGTTGCCGGTTTTGACTTGATTTTGTCCTTTTTTCGAGATATCCGTACCTGCACATAAACAAACACAAAAACACAAATATCTTTGGCATTTTGGTTAGTTTTTGGTCGTTTTGGTCTTAATTTGGTCAAGAAAAGGTATGTGTTTAAGCACATACCAAAATCCCCCAGACTAAGATATTGCAGTGTCCTCACGCAATGTTATAAAAACACGTTTTTGAAACCAAAAATTTCCAACATCTTTTTACTAACTTTGAAAAGTAGCAAAATTTTCAAAAGAGATTAAGAAATCTTAAGCTCTAAAAACTCCCCGTTTTTCCTTTTTATTCTCTTTTTGTATTTTTCTCATTATCTTGTGACGGCTTTGTTGACAATCATTATTCATCAATAACTTTTAGGGTCAATGATTAGTCACAATTTATCACAAAGGAATTGCAACGGAAATATGCAAGACCCGAGTCGTTTTCCCGTGAAGGTGTGAATGGAATTTCGTGTTTTCGGAACGTGAAACGTGTTGTGAATGTGTAAAAAGTGAGATATTTTGATTTTTTCTATACTACGAATAATGGAATATCAAATAAAAACAGCTAATAAAGCTACGAGTACAAGTAATCTAAGCACGTGAACTAAAAATCGAAAATCGGAATTTAAAAACGTTACGCGACAAGTTTAAAAACGTAAATAAAAGTAAATTTCTAAATTCTAAATCCTAAATTTATAAAAATAATTTTCCTAAACTCTAAATATAAAAAGAAAATTTTGGAAAAAAGAAAAATATTTTTTTGACTTTTTAATAATTTTTTATAAATTAAAAACTATTTAAAAGAAAATAATTGATTAAAAATACTAAATGGAAAAACAAAATTCTGAATTTTTTTTTTTAAAATACTTTAAACTACCAGAATGCTAAGAAAAATAAAAAAAATGAAAATGCTTTTTTAAATTAGCCGAAAATAAGCAAACAGTTCACAATAAGCTAAAAAGGGAAAAAAAATAAATAAAAGGGTTTTAAATTAAATTTTGTAAGGTTTAACTAAGAAGAGAAGTGAGTGCAGTGGTTGGGTTGCTTGTTTGTGGACTGACAGACCTGGGTTCGAATCCCAGGCTGGTCAGTTTTTGCAATATATATTTTTTTCTTTATTTTCTTTTAAAAGCTTACTGTCAAGTATTCAATAGCAGGTTTCTAAAAACAAAAAATTTTTTTACTCAAACACAAAACCTCCAAATAGCTTATTTAGTTGGATCAATTTTGGAAACTATGAAAATAAATAGAACAATCTTAATTAATAAGCTGCATAGTTAAATAAAAAACTAATTGTGCTAAATATAACTACTATACTCAACCTTAAATCAACCTAAATAAGTTCAAAAACTCAATTCAAAAAGTGAATCAAACAAATTTAAAACTGAAAATTTTTTAAACTACAAGATAAGCTCAGTCTAGCTTAGTTTACTGATCAGTTAGGACAAGCTACTCATAAGCTAGTAAAACCAAATAAAACTAAACCAAAATAACTATAACGCCAAATAAGCTAGAACAGATTAAGTACACCATGCAAGCTACTAGAAAAACAAATTCCAAAATCTAAAACCTATTTAAACTACACTAAATCTGAGATCTAAAAGCGGCTTAAGAGGCAAAAAGAAACAATAATGCAGACTGCTATTTTTTTTTTCTTACTTTTTTTTTTACTTGTAAAACTTAACTGAACTAACAAATAATTCTACCTAAGTGACATCATTAAATAAGCAGATAATGAAACAAGAATAAGCAATAATAAGTAGAAATAAGCATTAACATAAGCGGTTTGACCAAAGTTGACCAACAAGAAAAACAAGAAATTTAAGTTTGCATTACTGGAAAGTAAATTACATGACTGAAATTATAAAATTACAAAGTACCTTAAAAAATAAAAATGCTAAAACCTAGAACACAACTGCTACTACTTGGCCCTATTTATACTAAAAAAAATAATAAAAACCCTAGAATGAGTGTGTTTGTTGTGTGAGTGTGTTTCTCCATTGCTTCGTGTGCTTCTTCCATGGCCATTGGATCTAACTTGCTCCCCACAAATTTAAATTACAACCGTTGATTAAACCCTTTTGTATCCGGATTGATGAGGTGGATGGGGGGGGGGACCAAGACAACCCCATGTGAAGGTTTGGCTGGTAGTGGTGAGATGGTGACTGGTTGGTGATTAGGTTGAGGAAATGGTGGGATAAAGAAGATGATGGTGATTAGTCTGAGGTTAGTGATGCTTTAGGGATTTTGACTAAAGTGATTGGAGATTTTGACTATCTTGACCCGTATATATTATTATTAGAGTGGGTGGGTCGGGTTTTCAGATGGGTTAAATGGGTTTAATTTAAGGTGTTGGGCTTGTGGGTGGTTTACGTGGGCTTTGGGTTTAGTATAGGATTGGGTTGGTTTAATGTTCTTTTTGGATCCGGATAGTAGTTTGTAGTTTAGGATGAAAATGTTGGATTTAATTAGGGACCAAGTTTGTAATTCATGAAACATCAAGGGCCAAGACTGCCACTTCTTCAAAGATAGTCTAGGGACCAATAATGCCAAGTAGAAGTAATCCAAGGGCCATTCTTCAAAAATATTATCTTTGACGAATTTTTCCCCGGCTTCGGCTCTATAAATATCTTTTCCACGTCTCGTGCTCATTTTCTCGGATTTTGCTTGATTTTGTCCCTATTTCATGATATCCGTACCTGCATAGAAACAAACACAAAAACACAATATCTTTGGCATTTATGGTTAGTTTTTGGTCTATTGGGGTCCGGTTTTGGTCAAATAAAAGTATGTGTTTAAGCACATACCAGTCAACGAGTAGGAAACACGACTCATAAAGAAGTGACCATACGGATAAAATTCGTCGTTCCTGATTTTTCACGAGTCCCCAAACTAAGCGTAAAAACGAAATCATTGTTATTTATAAGTTAGATTGCCAACACTACCCATGAAAGTTACTTGTGTAATTACCTCTTGCTCCCATTTTCCTAATTTGCCTCTATTTATTTTATTTTTGGTGAGAAATGAATTTCTTCATATTTTCTCGTTTCGATAGGTTTTTAGTCCGATAAAGATACTAAATTAAGACGCTAAGTAGTTTTCAATCTTCTCTCGAGAACCGTTGCTTTGAAAATGAGGTCCACATCAAGGTTTTTATTTATATTTTGCATTTTTCTATTTTTCATTCATCACCATTTTTTTCATTTTTCATCATTTCATTTTTTTATCACTAACTTTTCACTTGCGTACCCTAAACGACGGAGCTTCACGGTTTAGTTCCAAGACCTTACACCTTCCGGAATAAAGGATCCAAGGGCCGTTACAACGGAGTGTTCCAAGACTCTAGACATTCCTGAAATGAGGATCCAAGGTGGTTAGACCAAGACCTCACACATTCCTGAACTAGAGGTCCAAGGGCCGGTGCAAATAAGGATCCAAGGCCCGATCTCGAATCCGTAGCTTAGAGCACTTAACTTATTATTATTAAACGTATTTATTAAGTAACCTTGATGTGTACCCAATTTTTAAAGCAAGGATTCTTTTAAGAAGACCAAGAACTAATCATCGGCAAAACCTAACATCTTTAATTATTCTTACAGTTATATATGGTGAAACAATTTTGTGGGAGCAAAAGGCCACAAGTAACTTCGATGAGCTCTAAAGAGAACCAACTACTCCACGCTTAGCATCTAACTTCTAAATAAACTCTATCATTTCTCGTTCTTCGCAAATTTAAAATCTTAAATAATAAGATCCGCGAATGCTTAGCCAAGAAAGGTTAAGGGGACAAGCTAGGGCTCAACACGCCCGATCAAGTCAGAATTTTATTCCTACTCTCACCAGCGGAAAGTCAACAAAGTGTCAAAATTTATTATATTTTTGCACAAAATTTTTAAATTTTTCTCATTTTTTGGAGGAAAAACGGGGTTGCGAGAGTAAACGGAAAAAAATGCAAGGCAAAAATCAAATCGAAAGATGACCCCCCAGACTAAAACGAGACATTGTCCTCAATGTCTTAAAGGTAAGGGTTCTCCTACATAAATCTAAGGCCGTTTATTAATTATGCCAAAGATAAATGTTAGACGATAAGATTAAGGATATCGGATGAGCAACGAATGATGAAACTCGAGTGGAGAGAAGCAAACCACGAGCACGAGAGTCTTCATAATTCGGGAAAATCCTGGACATACACAAACAACCACAAAACACGAGAAATTGAAGAGGTAGCCCTCCTCACGTCACTTATTAGAAAATAGAAAAGAAGATAGAAGGATAAGCATGGGGTGCCTCCCACGAAGCGCTTGTTTTTGATCGAGTCGTATAGCTTGACTCGCCCTGAATTTAATTGTTCTTGGGGGAGCATGTGGAAGAGAAAATCTCCATCGGACTTTCGTTCAAGATGTTTGGATAAACATTGAAGCATACGAAAGTTCCACCCCGACGAGATACCCATGGTTTTAAGAAAAAATAACCATAAATGGTAATACCGGGGTCAAAGATGGTATCCTCACTCCCGAAGGAGTGAAGAACAGGAGAAATCACATCATATGTGATGTAGGGAAGACAGATTTTTATGATTATCATGAAAATCTCTTCATCATCAAAAGTGAATTTGTCATTAAAGCTCTTAGGTGCAATTGCAACAAAAGTCTCGGGAGGGAGGGTCGGGATGATGTCATCAATAAGCAAATATTTATGAGAAAGTACACCTCCCCCCAGACTAGAATCTTCCTCAAGATCAAAATAGAAATGATCATATTCCGGAGGAGATATAATAAGAGAGAGTTCGCCGGAGAACTCCTCATGATAAAGATCATTCTTATCAAAAAGAAATGAGTCATACTCGAGAAGGGGAAATAAGCATGAGAAGTGGTACTGCCACTACTCGTCTCTTCCGAATGATCAATATCAAAGCAAAAAGCTTCATAAGCTGAGAGAGAATAATCAGGATGAGAAGTGGGATTGCCACTACTCTCTTCTTCGTCATCAAAAATAAAACTCTCATATACGCGAAAAGCATCCTTGAGCTCGAGCTCCAAAGGATCTGACGGCTTTTCATCAACATTAACTTCTTCAATAACTTCCATCGGGGGGAGGGAAAATAACGGTTCATCAAATATCATTTTTTCTAATAATGGAGCATCTCCCCCCGAATCACAATCGGCATCAACAATTTCCGGCGAAATTGGAGCATCAATAAAGAAAACCTCGAGCTCTTCCATAGAGATATCACTTCCCTCAAACGGCATGAGAGAAGGGGAAGGGTCGGTAGTGATAGGTTCAGAAGATGGAGTGGGATTGCCACTCTGAGATTGAATTGATTTCTGAACAATATCTTCTTCAAAAGGTTCATCCTCATCACTATCATCAGAGTATGTAAATTGAATAGTGTTAGGATGACCTGGTCCTTGCTGGCAATGTTGATTTACATAACTTTTGTGATTGCTAAGGACCCCAATTTGTGCAATCTCAGCGGGAATGTAATCGGAATAATGATCACTCGAAACAGTGGTAGAGTAATAAAGGACTCTAGTATCCCACTGATAATGATGCTGTGTCATATTCTCGATCAAATCATAAGCTTCTTGAGGAGTCTTCCGCATGAGATTGCCTTTGGCAGCCAACATGATTTTGTCTTGATCAATCATATTTATGCCATGATAAAAGGTGAGGATTTGATCAAGGAGCAAAATTCTATGATCCGGACATTTCTGCAGCAAATATTTGAATCTCTCCCAAGCTTCAAATACTGATTCCTTATGCAATTGTCGGAAATTTAGAATGTCTCTCCTAAACTGCAACGTTTTAGAATATGGAAAGTATTTCGAAAGAAACTTGAGGCACATCTCTTCCCATGTATGAATAGAATTGGTTTTAAGAGTGTAAAACCAAGATTCGGCTTCATGGGTTAACGAGAAGGGAAAGAGATTCAAACGGATGCTGTCGTGAGAGACTCCGTTCTGCTTGAAGAATTGAGTGATCGATAGAAATTTGTCCAAATGAAAGTTAGCATCTTCATCTTCAAATCCATGGAATTGGCAGATTTGTTGAATAAACTCAATCATATGATCTTTCAAAACAAAATCGTTTGTTGGAGCGATCGGTCCTCCTCTACCGATGAGCGTCGGATGATAGAAATCCTCCATGGTCCTTGGATCATGGGGATGAGATGGGAAAGAATCGAACATGGTGGAGAATTAAACAATATGAGGGATAAGAAGATAAGAATTAAACGGTTAAGAGGATAAGAAGATAAGAATTAAACGGTATGAGAGGGTAAGAGATAAAGAATCAAACGAATAAGAGGAATAAGAAGAATATTTTTGAATTTTTATAATTGAGAAACATAAAAGAAAAAGGAAAATAAATTTTTGAAAAGAAAATCTTTTTGGGTTTTTAGAAAAATATTCACAAAGAAAATGATAACTTCTCGGGAGAAGGGTCTTCAAAACACGATTCGATAAACGAAAATCACGAATTCACTTCAACCTTCCCCGGCAGCGGCGCCAAAAATTTGATTTCGTCAATTATAGTATAGATTTACTTCCAAGGAATTACAAAGGAAATATGTAAAACCTGAATTCGTTTTCCCGACGAAGGTGTGAATGGAATTTGTGTTTTCGGGATCGTGAAACATGTTGTGAATGGTAAATAAAAGTGAGATATTGGGTAATTATCACTACGGAAAGTAAATCAACACTAGAAATCAAAAAATAAAGCATATGAAATTATAACGTAAAGGAAAATTAAGCTAAATCGTAATTAAAACTAAAAACGCGCGAATTAATAAAAAACTATGTACGAGCGCAATTATAAAAGTGAAATTAGAGCAATACTAATCCTACGGGCAAGAAAACGATTTTCCTACCTTCTAAATGATAAAAGAAAATTTTAGGAAAAAGAATTTTATTTTTCTGATTAAAATTCTATTTATTATGATTAAAAAAAACTATTTAAAAGAAATTAAATAAAGAAAAATAATAAACGATTTAGGAAAAATATGAAACTTTGCAGAAAAATCAACTAAGTTATGAGTAATCTAGGAAAAATAAAGGAGGGGGAAAACAGTATAAAATAAGCTGAAAATAAGCAAAATAAGCTAATTAAGGTAAATGGGCTAAAGGGTGGTTAAGTATTAAATTTTGCAAGTATCTAATGAAAAATACCCAAGGACAAGATGGTTTGGCCGTGTGTGTTGAGGATGTGAGTGTGCAGACCAGGGTTCGAATTCCTGGTCTAGCACTTTTTATTTCTATTTTATTTTTAAATTTTTATTTTTGAAACTTGAAAAGCTAATGAAAATAAGCACTTTTTAAGAAACAACTTTATTTTAAAAACTACTAATAAGCCAGAATTAAGCCACTTAAAACTGATTAATGAAAGAAGTAAGGAAAACAAGCTAAAGTCTATAAGCTAGTGAACTATTGAGCTACTAGAGCTAATAAGCATATTCAATTAAGCTAATGGACACAGAGTACAATCTAAATTAACTAATTAAAATAGAATCAGCTATTGAAATAAGAAAATTAGCTCAGATAAGCACACAAGCAATCTTAAGGACTGATGCAGGCCAATAGTGGCCTACTGAGGCTACTTACAAGCTCAAAATAAGTACTAAGGAAATAAGCTAGTACCCCAAATTCAGAAAATATCTAAAGTTCATATACCAAGGAACTAGAGAACCAAAATTTAGATCAAGTAAAGCTTATATTATGCTTAAAATTAAGCTAAGAAGTAGCTTATTCCACACAGATGAACACTGATCACTCAGTGGGGTCTGTGTGGGGCTGCAACTTTTGAGCTTCTTCTAAGCATCAAATAAGCTGAACAAAGGTCTGGGACTTGCAAATGATCACAGAATAAGTAGCAAACTTCTAAGATTTCAAAACAATAAGCACTTAACTCCCCTTAATAAGCACTGAATCAACCTTAAAGTTTGAGAACAGGACAGAATGAGGTATTATCTACTTATGCACAGAGCTACAAAGGTGGCTAATCTACTTAGGACCTATGAGAACTCAAACCAACTTTTTAACACACTCTTAATGAATTAAAAGGAGCACAGAAACCTCAAAATCAAGCACTAATTAAGCTTATAGCTATGGTGGGCAAAGTAGATCAGTAGACATCCTTCAACCAACATAATTCAACTCAAATCACTTAAAACCCTCAAAAGCAGATCAAACACACCTACAAACAACTAAGCTAATCTTAATTAAGCAAGATCAAAGTTCACCTAAATGCTCATGAACAGTAAACTCAAGTTTGACCCATTATGCAGCCTTGATCCAAACACCATTTAACCTAGACTGTTTTTGATGTTTTTGATTTTTAAGCTGATTAACCTTAGACTTTTAAACCAAATTGCAAACTATAACTACTTAGAATGAAATGAAGCTAAAGTGACAGGAAAATAAGCAATATAATAAGCTATAAGCTAAAGGCAAAACTGGGCTAATATTTTGGATTTTTAAGATATTTTGGGTGAAAACTAAGAGCAGTCTATAATGAACTAATGTAAATGAGCAATTGAACTGAAAACTAACAATAGAGACTGAAAGTGAAAGAAACTTACCATTTATCATAAAATAAACTAAGTTGACTTTTTGATTTATTTTGAACTTTTGAAATTAAGAAAGATTAAGTAAAGAATACTCACAATAAGCTATCAAAAAGCCTAAATGAGCTTAAGGAAACAATAAAGGGAGCTTAAAACAGATTAGAAGCAACAATCAAAAGCTTAAAACAATTTGAAACAAGGTAATTTAAAAGTAAGACTTGAAATTGTATTAATAAAAATCTGATTACAATAATGGAAGGACAGAGTTTAAAAAGCTAACTTAAGCTATAATAAGCTACTACTACATAACCTAAGCTAAACTACCCTAATTCTATCCCTACTCCTAATGGCTCAAATTATGAGGTGAGGGTCTCCTTTTATAGCTGAGCTTGGAAGGGTGCAGCTAGGGTTTGAGAAGCTCCTCGAATTCAAATCACAGCCCTTAATCTTTAGCTTGGTCATCAATCTTTGATCCTTAGCCATCAGATCATGTGCAATGCTGTCACAACCAATCAAAAACTTCCCTTTGTCCACGTGTCATTCCATAAGCTGTCATTATTCTCTGTCCTTGTCAGAGGTTCTAGAAGCTGGGTTAAAATAGGGGTTCAGGGTAAAGGAGGGAGATATACAGTAAAGGTAAAAGGCGGCAAGGGATATTGGGGGTTTTATTTTATTTTGACTTTTTGGGTATAAGGGTGTGTTTTGACCGGGTTTAAATAGTGGGATCCGGGTTTGATTAATGTGGGAGGGGTTGGGTGTAGGATCTGGTTGATGTAAATTGGGCTGGGATTGAATTTGGGCTTGGGATTGCTTATGGATTAGGTTTATTTTAGTTTAGGTAAGGTTTTATGATTTAGGATTATATTGGAATTGGATTTAACTTTGAGGGCTATTTTTGCCAACTTTGTAAGATGCTTCCAAGGACCATTTGTAACATTTGATGAAACTCAAGGGTAGATTTTAGCTTAATTACTTCCCCGGCCTCGGCTTTTGAACTCTTTCCATTTCTCGTGCTCGTGTTGCCGATTTTGACTTGATTTTGTCCTTTTTTCGAGATATCTGTACCTGCACATAAACAAACACAAAAACACAAATATCTTTGGCATTTTGGTTAGTTTTTGGTCGTTTTGGTCTTAATTTGGTCAAGAAAAGGTATGTGTTTAAGCACATACCAGAAGTCCGCACTGTTAATAGTCGAGTGCTTCCTACATATCGCGCAGCATGCCAAGCTTTGGGCCTACTTGATGTTGATAATGAATGGGACGTAGCATTGGAAGAAGCAGCGTTAAGAGCAACTTCTGCAGAACTCCGTACACTCTTTGCCCATATTCTGTTGTAATGTGAAGTTGCAGACCCTGTTCAGCTCTGGGAAAGACATTGGAATCGTATGGCAGACAACATACCAAGAAGAGCTTCACAAATGGTTCACATTAGAGATTTACACGCCAATGACCCAGAAAAAAAGGGTTACATTATGTTTGAAATAGAGATGATCTTAAACGGTTGTTCAAGGTCAGTTAAAGAGTTTGGCTTAACATTACCTCCACAGGATCTGTTAGACGAACTCCAAAATAGATTATTAATGGAAGAAAAGAACTACAATCGGGCAGAGTTCAAAGAAGAAGCAGACACTGCTGTTGCAAAATTAAACAATGAACAAAGAGCCATTTACAACCTTATAGTCGATGCGTGTCACAACAAACAACAACAATTGGTATTTGTCTACGGACATGGTGGAACAGGGAAAACTTTTCTGGGGAAAATAATCATTAACACACTGCGTTCAGAAGGCAGGATCGTGCTCGCTGTCGCATCTTCAGGCATCGCATCTTTACTCTTACCATCTGGTCGCACAGCACATTCCCGGTTCAAATTGCCACTTGAATTAACCGACGAGTCAATGTGCAACATTAAAAAAAAAATACTCTTATGGCTAAATTATTACAAGAGACTGAGCTTATAGTATGGGATGAGGCACCGATGAATGATCGCCGCTGTTTTGAAACACTAGATAGGAGTCTGATATGTGTCTAAAAACACATATAATTTACCCGGTTTAAACCCACATAAACGTCCAAAAACACACAAATAGCCATAAAATGTTATAAATATCATAAAAATGTGTTTTTATATGTTACAGATGCAAAATGATTGAAAATAAGTGAAAACGAACCAAGTTTGCATAATTGGTAGTTTTAGTCCCCGAAGTTTCAAAAGTTGTCAAAATAGGTCCCCGGATGTTATAAAATGAAAAATAATCTTTTGTGATCCTTATACTATTGACACTTGTCACATATGGTCCCTGGAAATTAATTTGATTTTATGCAGGTTTGGTCCCTGGAGTTTCAGAAAGTTACAAGTTTAGTCCCTAAGTTAAATTCTAAACTTAACTTTAATCCTAATATCACTAACCCAGTTACTAAAATCATAAATCCAACCCAGCTACTATACCATTCCCCAAGCCCAATCCAAATAATTAAAACCCAAGCCCAATCTATACATAGCCCGGATCCAAACTAACTGGTATTTATAATACCAGTTTGACCGAAGTCAAACCCTTTCTCCTACCTCCCATACCGCCAAAACCAATACCAGAACCAATACCACTTGCAGCCCTCTCTCCTCCACCTCCCCCCTCCATCACATCCTACCTCTAAACCCACCAATCACAAACCAAAGCCACCCACAATTAATGCTTCCTTACACACAAGCAGAGCAATTTGCTCTGTTTACCCTTTCCCGCCAAAAACACGTGTCACATGGAGAGTGGACCAAAAAGAGCAGAGAGAGGTGGGAAATGATGACAATGAAGCTGGAAACCCTAATCTTGAGCTATAAATAGAAGAGGAAGCATGGAGGAAGAAGTAGTAGTTAAATTAGTATAATCGTTTTATTTAAATCAATCTTAATTATTGTAATTCTCAACTTAAGTTATCAATATAAGTTCATTTCAGTTACTTTGTTTCAGTTTAAAGTTAATTAGTACTCAAGTTCAAGTTATATTTAATTTCATGTTACTGTAATTCGTATCTATTATATAAGCTAGTGATAATCACTCAAAAGCCTTAAATACCCATTCTATAAGCTTATGGAAGCTTGTCATAGCTTGGTGTAAGCTTGTTTAGTGTAACTCAGTGCTGTTCCAAGAAAAAGAAAGAAAAGTCAACGAAAGTCAATGGAAGTCAAACAAGCTACTCTGGAAGAACAAGCTGAAAATTGTGGAAGCTTATGGTTTAGTGGCTTCATGGGAAGCCTATAAGTTGTTTCTGATATTGGTTCCTTGTTTCAAAGTTCAATCCGATTGTAAGCTTTTTCTAAGCTTTTTCTTGATTTTTCAATATTACTGTTATTTAGCTTTTCATTAGCTTATCTATGTCATTTAGTGCTTATCAGTAGTTTACAAACATGTTTCATTCAGTTTCTTAATTATAATATCACCTTGTTCTTCATTTCACTATAAAAACCTCAAAAAGCCAAAAATAACTAGCATAAGCTAGCTTAATTCCATCTACTTAATTATTAGTCACAAAGACAACTTTATAGCTTAATATCATTTACCAGTATCATTAAAGTTCATATTGCAGCCTAAGAGAATCAGTTCAGTTCAAAAATAACAAAACAGTCCCCTAAGGGACTGTTTGGTTTAGCATACTGTCACGAGCCAAACACCCTTGTTACTATTACTTGACCACAAGCTCACTTTCACACAAGCTCATCTAAGCCCTTAGAAGCTATTTCCAAAGTCCATTCAGCCCTATAGCTAGAACCAGAAGTTTTCTATTGATCTTGTGATTTTCAGTCCTCATTGAGCTCTAACAAGCTCAAATAAGCTCAAGGTCTGTTTTGACCATTTTCTTAGTATCTTTGCATCTCATTTTGCTCACTTAGTTTGTCTTTCGAACCCTAGAACCCTTGCACAAGTGTGCACTAAAATAGCACAACATCAGTCATGCGAATTGCATATAGCAGTCATTTCATGGTTTTTTAGAAACTTTAGGAATTTTTATCTCATTCTCTATAAGCTCTTTTAAGAAATTTCTTTTTGATTCATTAACTTCACAAGCTCAACTATATAGGGTATTTTTCTTTCGAATTTTAGAACCATCTAAGGCCACTAAAAAGGCCCTCGAACAGGCCCTTTTTTTGCCCGTGTGCTGCGCACATCTGCAAATCAAAAAAAAAAAATCTCAAAAGCAAAAAAGGCCTACTGTTGTAAATTTGAATTCCAAACTAGTTTATCTAGCTTAAAATAAAAATAGTGTCTTTATTAAAGTTTGTTGTATTTAATATTTAAGTTGTTTTGTAAAAGAAAAATAAAAAAATAATAAAGTTTAGCTTATTTTAAAAGTTAATAGCTTAAACTTAGTTTTGAAAAACCAAAAAAAACAACCCACTGTTGGAATTTCAATATTGCACAAGCTTCATTTAAGCTTTTTAGTAAAAGCCCCTTTACAAAAGTTTCTTATAATTAGTTGAAAAGTTGTTTTGTAAAAGGAAAATCGAAAAAAAAAATAAAAACGCAAAAAGTGGGGTGTGGGATTCGAACTCAAGACCTCTCGGATAGGATAGCATGCGCCCAACACAACACCCCCTTCCACTAGCTCTGGAGCACCAGTTCTGATTTAGTTTGCATACCATTTATATTTAACCCACTTTTGTCTAATAAGCTATCCGAACTTATTTAGCTTATTGTAGCTTATTCGTATAAGCTGCACCCACCACTATATTTTTCTTAGCTTTGTTATATTATAAAGTAATTACCTAAAAATTTTCAGATTTTTTTGAATAGTTTTAGTATTTATTTCGTATTTTTGTTTGTAAAATAGTAATTAAATCATAATAAAAAATATAAAAGTCAAAAAAATATAATTCTTTTTTCTAAAATTTTCTTTTATCATATAGAACATGTAAAAATTATAATTGTACCCATAGTGTTTATATTTCACAAATTTTACGTTTTAACTCGCGCAC
Source organism: Artemisia tridentata subsp. tridentata (assembly GCA_021014915.2). Taxonomy (NCBI): domain Eukaryota; kingdom Viridiplantae; phylum Streptophyta; class Magnoliopsida; order Asterales; family Asteraceae; genus Artemisia; species Artemisia tridentata. Next base: position 134,786,995 of record CP139508.1, on the reverse strand, counting down.
GTACGTTATTTTTATTAATAACGCTCGTTTTCAGTTTTCTTTATAGTTTTTGTATACGTAAGTTTTAGATAACCGTTTTTCTTACATTTTTAATCGTTTTTAATTATCTTTCACATATTTTAGCTTAGTATCCCAAAACTCTTTTATTAGAACACCTTTAGAGATAATTTTACATATATTTTAGTTATAATCGCGTTTTAATTAGTTCCCGACTCGCGTTTTTAGTGTAATTTAGATTAAACGAAAAACAGAAAAATAGTGATAGCTTCTATTTAATAGATTTTATCTTGTTAAAGCAAAATCCAAAAATATCTGATTCATCAATCACTTTAATCCAAAGCTTTGCACAGTTTTCCATTCACACCTCGTTGGGAAACGACCCAGGTGATCACTTGCCTGGTTTCACACTACACACGAGCATCCAGTTCCGGGTCTGCATTTGTTTAAATATAAGTGTTGGTTCGGGGCGGATCAAATTTTGGCGCCGCTGCCGGGGAGGTGTGTTGCGACAATTGTTTAAAGTTCAGGCGATTAGTGATCTGAGACCCTTCTTCCAGAAGTTCCCTATTTCCCAAAAACCATATAAAATACAAAAATATTTTTCATTTCTTTTCTATATATATTATTATTATTATTATCATATAAAAAATAAAAACACAAAAAAATAAATTCCGTTTTCTTTGTTAAATAATAAATAACAATAAAAAATTACCATCGAAAACCAAGACAGAGTACTACCTAACTGGGGGTACGACCATAATAAGTTCCCAAACCAAAGATTTAAAACTTGCCTTTGTATCACTTGCGAATATCGGCTCACCTTTGATTGATAAACAAACTCTAACGGAGGTTCTAGGATAGTCTGACATTAAATTGTCGGACTGAAAGAAGCGGGTTTTTAAGGAGCGTAATTGCCCACCTTTGCTTCTCCGCCACTCTGTGCGTTTATCTTTTAGAGAGCTACCGTACGCTTGTTGATTATTGGTTTAAGTTCACTTGTGTTTTGCTTCTGTCTTGTTTTAATTGGAATATTTTACTTAGTGCATGCGCACTCGTTCTTCCACGTCATCAAGCCCTTTACGTGAACTCGTAGAAATTCCGAGAAGACGTAATCGTAGACGTGCTGCCCAAATAGTCGAACCCGAGATTCGTACTGTTCTCACTGAAAATATGGCAGACGAACGCACAATGGCTGAAATGCTCCAGGCACCCACCGAGGGTTACGGAGATGCCATCGTTTTACCAGCCATCGATTCTGATCATTTTGAACTGAAAACACATCTGATTCAGCTCGTTTCTACAAACCAATTTCACGGGTTTGAACGAGAGGATCCATATGCACACATTCGTTGGTTCAACAAACTGACTTCTACAATCAATTACAAAAATGTGCCGCAAACAGTGATCAAATTGATGCTATTTCCATTCTCACTTGAGGGGGCAGCCCGGATTTGGCTGGATAAAGAACCCCCTCGTTCCATTGAAACCTGGGAAGATCTCGTTAAGAAATTTGTAAATTATTTCTTCCCTCCATCAAAGACGACTAACCTAAAAAATGAAATTGCTGGTTTTCGTCAAGGTTTTGATGAAAATTTCGGAGAGGCATGGGACAGATTTAAAGATCTCCTAAGAAAATGCCCACATCACGATTTCAATGTGTTACAACAAATAAATACGTTTTATAACGGGTTGACCCAAAACGATCAAGATGCACTTAACGCAGCCTCCGGTGGCAATATCTTGAATCGTAAACCCAGAGAGGTGGTTGAAATTTGTGAAAATAAATCCAAAGTTCCTATTTCTAGAAACAAAGTGAATGTTCCTGTCACTCCTACTGCTTCTTCATCCGGTAACTCATCAGAGTTAGCCTTCCTTACGGATTCAATGCGTTGCATGATGAAGGAAATGAAAGAACTGAAGAGTGAAATTCATAAGCCGGAACAAATCAAAGCAATAAACAAAGTGTGTGAAACTTGTGGTGGCCCACATGCGTATTATGATTGTCAAGCAACCGATGCTTCTCTTTACCCAGCTCCCGTAGCTGCTGTAAACCAAAATCAATACCGTCCGCATGCTGAGACTCAGTACCGAGCACAAAATGCTATGGTCCCACCTGGTTTTCCACCCGTGCCAAATCAGAATAATCAAAATCGCTTTGTTCAAAATCAGGGACAAAATTTTAACAATTCTCAAAATTTCAACCAATACCGAGGTCAGAATCAGGGTAATTTTAACCAAAACCGTGGTCTAAATTTTAATCAAAACCAAGGTTCAAACCGAAATCAGACTTCCTCAGATGAGTTGCTTATGCAATTCATGAAAACCCAAGAGGAAACAAATAAGACACAACGTGAGACAAACCAGTTATTGGTTGCCCAATTAAACCAGATCAAAAAGTCTTTCACTGATCTACCTTCTACCTCGGGAGGTCTCCCAGGTAACACTATTATCAACCCAAGGGGTGAACTCAAAGCTGTTACTACACGTAGTGGTAGAGCTCATAAGGGACCCTCTGGTCCTATTCCTCCTCCGTTGTTTGAAATGGAAAAAGAGACGGAGGATACAACGGACAAAGTGCAAATTCCAAGCCCACAAAGTACAGCACAAGTCCATCCTCCGGTTTCCAAATCAGGAGTTGTCTTTAAATCTGATGAGACTCCTGAAGTCAGTACCCCTAAATCCAAACCTTATATTCCGGAACCCGATGTTCCGAAATCAAATACTAAGCCTTACCTCCCATATCCTCAAAGGCTTAATGATCAAAGGCTCCAAGAGAAAACTAACAACCAAATGATGAAATTTTTGGAAATTTTCCAGAAATTACACTTCGATATTAGTTTTGTTGATGCCTTGCTGTATATGCCGAAATTCGCTTCTCAATTCAAAAGTCTTTTAAGCAACAAAGAGAAGTTAGTTGAATTGGCAAAAACTCCGTTAAATGAGACTTGCTCAGTAGTGCTCCTTAAAAAACTTCCAGAAAAGTTAGGAGACCCTGGTAAATTTCTCATTCCTTGTGAATTCCCGGGAATGGTTAAATGTTATGCCTTGGCCGATCTCGGTGCAAGCATTAACCTGATGCCACTTTCCGTGTGGAAAAAACTTTCACTCCCGGCTCTGACTCCCACAAGGATGACTCTTGAATTAGCAGATCGCACTGAAACTATTCCTAAGGGCGTTGCTGAAGACGTTTTTGTCAAAGTAGGAAAGTTTCATTTTCCAGCCGATTTCGTGGTTGTGGATTTCGAATGCGATTCCCGTGTACCTCTCATTCTCGGGAGATCCTTTTTAAGGACCGGGCGAGCTTTAATTGATGTCTATGGCGAAGAAATAACCCTTCGGGTAGACAATGACCAAGTCACGTTTGACATTAATGCAAATTCTAAACCTCTAACCGCTGAATGCAATATTGCTATGGTTGAAAAATCTGAAAGATTTGATCCAAAACTTTCTAGGTTCACGGTTAAGAGTGTTTCTGATAAACGTGCTGAACTTCAAGCAAAGAAAATTGCTCCTAGTTCAAACAAGTGGTTTGAAAGTTGTACCACAGAAGTTAAGAGCGTCTTTGACTACGATGAACTAGACTCGGAGACTGAATCGGAAGTGGAAAACATTGCTAGCTCTAAGAGCACGCCACTTATCCCATCTCTGGAAACAGTTTATCGAATTGAAATGGTTAATTCTGTGGATGATCCAAACATTGCTATCTCTTCCTCCCCTTCTCTCACTTCGGTTGAGGGAAGTGATCCCTTTTGGGATGAAGTCGATGCTTTTCTTGCTCTAGATAGTTCACCTCCGCTTGAGGTTGATGATAACTATCTTGATCCTGAGGGGGACATTCTTTATCAAGAAAGTTTGTCAAACAAAGATCCAACTCCCCCTCCTCCACTAAAACAACTTCATAATGAGGGAAGTGATTCTATTCTGGATGAAATCAATGCTTATCTCGATTTGGATACATTTCTTCCAGGTATTGATGATGCCGAGAGTGATCAGGAGGGAGATGTTATTCTTCTCCTTGAACAAATGTTATACCCAGACGATTATCCCTCCCTCCCACCCAAACAACTTCATAAAGAGGAAATCAAGTCAGTTGAAAAGACTGATAAATTTCCTGAGATCAAGCTTAAGGACTTGCCTCAGCCACTTGAATATGTTCTTGAGGAGGAAGTTCTTATCTTAACAGTTATTCTGATCTCCCTACTCCCCTTCACCTACCCGGTGATTTCCCCTATCTTTCACTCATTCGGGAGTGAGGATATTACTTTTGACCCCGGCATTGTCCATATAACATTGGTTTAATGCCAAATATATCTCTCTTGGTGTGGAACTTTCATGTACTTCAACGTGTATACAAACATCTTGAATGAAAATCCGATGGAGATGGTCTCTTCCACTTACTTCCCCATAGACTTTTAAATTGCTTTTTCTCCCGGGCTGTTCAGGAAACCTTTGTTACGGTTGACCGTTCACAAGCGGTTAGCTTGCGTGATAAACCTGTCTGTTCGGGAGGAATCAACTCAATTCGGGGTCGAGTCAAGCTAGTGACTCGGTGATCAAAAACATTAGCAAACCATATGGGTTTTCACCCGTATCTCTGTTTTCTTTCTCTGTTCTACCATCTAGTGTGGGGGAGATGCCCCACATGTTGTATATATGTAAATTTCAAAAAAAAAAAAAAAAAAAAAAAAAAAAAAAAAAAAAAAAGGTGTATATATCAAAATAATGGCTATAAGTATTTCCCTTTCACGTTCTAAGTGTTGGTTTAACAACCGGTTCTTTGAATATTGAGGGCAATATTCAGTTCTAAGTGTGGGGGAGAATTCTCGCGAATTTGATCAAATGTACCATCTAGCACCCCCATTTTAGCCAAAATTTTAAAATTTTTTTTTCTCACTTAGAACTCAATAAATGGTTATCAGTCCGCCATGTCTAACCCACATAAGGATTGGCTAATCCAGGAGCAAACGGCTCTTGGTAAAGATAAATCAAATCCGTTTATGGCTTACAATTTGCCCAAAATTGTATGGTTTTCGACTCACCATATCTTAAAAAGTGAAGAGTTGGCTAGCCCGCAAGGTTATGGCTTGTGGTAAAGGCAGTGGAAAAACCATGATTGGTAATCAGCTCACCAAAGATAATATTGATAATTTATCTAAGAGTTGGCTAGTCCAGAAGCAAACGGCTTCTGGTAAAGACAAATCAAAACCGTTGACAGCTGATGGTTTGCTCAAAATCATTTGGTTATCATTGTACCAAAGTTCTTACTTGAACTGAAACAATTGGCTACTCCAGAAGTAATGGCTTTTGGTAAAGAGATAAAATCCATTAAATTTTCATAAAAGATTGCTAGGGACTAGCAATAGTTTAGTGTGGGGGATTTGATATGTGTCTAAAAACACATATAATTTACCCGGTTTAAACCCACATAAACGTCCAAAAACACACAAATAGCCATAAAATGTTATAAATATCATAAAAATGTGTTTTTATATGTTACAGATGCAAAATGATTGAAAATAAGTGAAAACGAACCAAGTTTGCATAATTGGTAGTTTTAGTCCCCGAAGTTTCAAAAGTTGTCAAAATAGGTCCCCGGATGTTATAAAATGAAAAATAATCTTTTGTGATCCTTATACTATTGACACTTGTCACATATGGTCCCTGGAAATTAATTTGATTTTATGCAGGTTTGGTCCCTGGAGTTTCAGAAAGTTACAAGTTTAGTCCCTAAGTTAAATTCTAAACTTAACTTTAATCCTAATATCACTAACCCAGTTACTAAAATCATAAATCCAACCCAGCTACTATACCATTCCCCAAGCCCAATCCAAATAATTAAAACCCAAGCCCAATCTATACATAGCCCGGATCCAAACTAACTGGTATTTATAATACCAGTTTGACCGAAGTCAAACCCTTTCTCCTACCTCCCATACCGCCAAAACCAATACCAGAACCAATACCACTTGCAGCCCTCTCTCCTCCACCTCCCCCCTCCATCACATCCTACCTCTAAACCCACCAATCACAAACCAAAGCCACCCACAATTAATGCTTCCTTACACACAAGCAGAGCAATTTGCTCTGTTTACCCTTTCCCGCCAAAAACACGTGTCACATGGAGAGTGGACCAAAAAGAGCAGAGAGAGGTGGGAAATGATGACAATGAAGCTGGAAACCCTAATCTTGAGCTATAAATAGAAGAGGAAGCATGGAGGAAGAAGTAGTAGTTAAATTAGTATAATCGTTTTATTTAAATCAATCTTAATTATTGTAATTCTCAACTTAAGTTATCAATATAAGTTCATTTCAGTTACTTTGTTTCAGTTTAAAGTTAATTAGTACTCAAGTTCAAGTTATATTTAATTTCATGTTACTGTAATTCGTATCTATTATATAAGCTAGTGATAATCACTCAAAAGCCTTAAATACCCATTCTATAAGCTTATGGAAGCTTGTCATAGCTTGGTGTAAGCTTGTTTAGTGTAACTCAGTGCTGTTCCAAGAAAAAGAAAGAAAAGTCAACGAAAGTCAATGGAAGTCAAACAAGCTACTCTGGAAGAACAAGCTGAAAATTGTGGAAGCTTATGGTTTAGTGGCTTCATGGGAAGCCTATAAGTTGTTTCTGATATTGGTTCCTTGTTTCAAAGTTCAATCCGATTGTAAGCTTTTTCTAAGCTTTTTCTTGATTTTTCAATATTACTGTTATTTAGCTTTTCATTAGCTTATCTATGTCATTTAGTGCTTATCAGTAGTTTACAAACATGTTTCATTCAGTTTCTTAATTATAATATCACCTTGTTCTTCATTTCACTATAAAAACCTCAAAAAGCCAAAAATAACTAGCATAAGCTAGCTTAATTCCATCTACTTAATTATTAGTCACAAAGACAACTTTATAGCTTAATATCATTTACCAGTATCATTAAAGTTCATATTGCAGCCTAAGAGAATCAGTTCAGTTCAAAAATAACAAAACAGTCCCCTAAGGGACTGTTTGGTTTAACATACTGTCACGAGCCAAACACCCTTGTTACTATTACTTGACCACAAGCTCACTTTCACACAAGCTCATCTAAGCCCTTAGAAGCTATTTCCAAAGTCCATTCAGCCCTATAGCTAGAACCAGAAGTTTTCTATTGATCTTGTGATTTTCAGTCCTCATTGAGCTCTAACAAGCTCAAATAAGCTCAAGGTCTGTTTTGACCATTTTCTTAGTATCTTTGCATCTCATTTTGCTCACTTAGTCAGTCCCTAGAACCTTAGAACCCTTGCACAAGTGTGCAAGAAAATAGCACAACATCAGTCATGCGAATTGCATATAGCAGTCATTTCATGGTTTTTTAGAAACTTTAGGAATTTTTATCTCATTCTCTATAAGCTCTTTTAAGAAATTTCTTTTTGATTCATTAACTTCACAAGCTCAACTATATAGGGTATTTTTCTTTCGAATTTTAGAACCATCTAAGGCCACTAAAAAGGCCCTCGAACAGGCCCTTTTTTTGCCCGTGTGCTGCGCACATCAGCAAATCAAAAAAAAAAATCTCAAAAGCAAAAAAGGCCTACTGTTGTAAATTTGAATTCCAAACTAGTTTATCTAGCTTAAAATAAAAATAGTGTCTTTATTAAAGTTTGTTGTATTTAATATTTAAGTTGTTTTGTAAAAGAAAAATAAAAAAATAATAAAGTTTAGCTTATTTTAAAAGTTAATAGCTTAAACTTAGTTTTGAAAAACCAAAAAAAACAACCCACTGTTGGAATTTCAATATTGCACAAGCTTCATTTAAGCTTTTTAGTAAAAGCCCCTTTACAAAAGTTTCTTATAATTAGTTGAAAAGTTGTTTTGTAAAAGGAAAATCGAAAAAAAAAATAAAAACGCAAAAAGTGGGGTGTGGGATTCGAACTCAAGACCTCTCGGATAGGATAGCATGCGCCCAACACAACACCCCCTTCCACTAGCTCTGGAGCACCAGTTCTGATTTAGTTTGCATACCATTTATATTTAACCCACTTTTGTCTAATAAGCTATCCGAACTTATTTAGCTTATTGTAGCTTATTCGTATAAGCTGCACCCACCACTATATTTTTCTTAGCTTTGTTATATTATAAAGTAATTACCTAAAAATTTTCAGATTTTTTTGAATAGTTTTAGTATTTATTTCGTATTTTTGTTTGTAAAATAGTAATTAAATCATAATAAAAAATATAAAAGTCAAAAAAATATAATTCTTTTTTCTAAAATTTTCTTTTATCATATAGAACATGTAAAAATTATAATTGTACCCATAGTGTTTATATTTCACAAATTTTACGTTTTAACTCGCGCACGTACGTTATTTTTATTAATAACGCTCGTTTTCAGTTTTCTTTATAGTTTTTGTATACGTAAGTTTTAGATAACCGTTTTTCTTACATTTTTAATCGTTTTTAATTATCTTTCACATATTTTAGCTTAGTATCCCAAAACTCTTTTATTAGAACACCTTTAGAGATAATTTTACATATATTTTAGTTATAATCGCGTTTTAATTAGTTCCCGACTCGCGTTTTTAGTGTAATTTAGATTAAACGAAAAACAGAAAAATAGTGATAGCTTCTATTTAATAAATTTTATCTTGTTAAAGCAAAATCCAAAAATATCTGATTCATCAATCACTTTAATCCAAAGCTTTGCACAGTTTTCCATTCACACCTCGTTGGGAAACGACCCAGGTGATCACTTGCCTGGTTTCACACTACACACGAGCATCCAGTTCCGGGTCTGCATTTGTTTAAATATAAGTGTTGGTTCGGGGCGGATCAGAGTCTGAGAGATATTCTGAGCAACTCGAGTAAGCCATTTTGTGGGAAGACAGTGATGTTGGGTGGTGATTTCAGGCAAACATTACCAGTTAAAAAGAAAGCATCAAAAACCCAAATAATTGACGCATCCATAGCTAGGTCATATTTATGGTCACATTTCAAGGTGTACTAGCTAAAACAAAACATGAGGCTGTTACAAACAAAGCTGAACGAACATGAAAGAAACACTATACATGATTTTCTCTACATGGTTGCTTGATATAGGAGATGGCCGAGTTGGGGAACCTGATGAAATGGAACCAAATGATGCTGCATGGGTCACAATTCCACGACAATATCAAATTGAAGATGACGAGAATGGCATCCAAAATCTTATTGATTTTATCTATGATGAATATACACTAAAAGAACCAACAGCACAAGTCCTACAAGAAAAAGCAATTGTCTGTCCAAAGAACGAAACTGCTGATACTATAAACGAGAAGGTATTGTCAATGCTGACAGGAAACACTACAGCATACATAAGTTCGGATGAGGCAATCCCAGTTGGAAAAGATAGTGCTGCCACAGAAATGTTATACCCACTAGAGTATCTTAACAATTTTAGATTCCCCGGTTTGCCACCGAATAACCTTCAACTAAAAGTCGGAGCGCCAATCATGCTACTACGAAATGTTAACCTAGGAGGTGGTCTCTGCAATGGCACGAGAATGATAGTAAAAAACCTTTGGTCAAAGCTCATCGAGGCAGAAATTATCACAGGCACCAGGGTTGGAGAAAAAGTTTCTATTCCAAGAATCCCACTCACCCACAAAGATCCTAACTATCCTTTTATATTCAAGAGGAAACAGTTCCCGGTCAAGCTTTGCTACGCAATGACGATCAACAAAAGCCAGGGACAGTCTCTAAAGAAGATCGGCATCTACCTCCCAGACCCAATCTTTGGACACGGACAGCTATATGTTGCATTATCAAGGGCCACATCACCACATGGGTTAAAAATCCTAATTAAACCCCATCCCGAACACCCACCAAATACAACCAAAAATATTGTCTATAAATACTTTTTAAACAACCTATATGAAACAGAGGTCTCTATGATCAAAACACCCAGTCACCATTCCTTTCTCATTATTCATATAATGTCACTTCATCTTAGTCTATCATTATATAATAACAGCCATACATTAGCACTAATCTTTTTACCATTCAGTAGTGTACATTTAAACTACATTCCATTATATTTGTTAAACCAGACATACTAAATCCTATATGATTTTTATATATGCAGGATGACAGAAGCTCACATCAAGGACCTAAAACCAGGGGACATGGACAAGATACTAGAAGCAAAAATCTATCGAGCATGGATACATAGAGACCCACCAGATACAACAGACAAAGGCTATCGTGCAATTTTATTAGACAAACAGGTATCTCATAGATAGAATACTAAAATTAAATAAACAATGTATTTATGAATGAGCAGCAACTAACAATGTAAACTGAATAGGGTAACGCAATACAAGCAAACATGAATGGGAGCGACATTAACCACTTCACCAGTATTGTCATACCTGGAAAGACATACCGGATATCAGGATTCGCATGTATTGATACAGAGAACTGGCAGCAAACCCTCGCAAATAAAACATCACTGTCATTTACCAGATTTTTCACGAAATTCGATCCCATAGAAGATGTTGGATTTCCAGACCATTATTTCGACTTCATCTCTTACAATGAACTTCCTTACCGAGTCGTTGATCCAAATAACAAGAGCAAAAAGCCACATCCAGTCCTAACAGGTAATTACAAAGACAATTCTTATTTTATTAGTATATACAAAAAATTTAAAATTAATTTTGTATTCTTTATTGAACAGACTATATCGGGTGTTACATACGATCCGGGGAAAAAGAAAAAATCCGCAACCCAAACAGACACCAAGTGATGCATCGCAAAATCGAAATTCAAAATCTAAAGTAAGATAATTAAGAAAATTTATTACTGCCTCCTATATAATAAAACCCGTACCAGCATCATAATCCTTTTTAATATTTGATTAAAACAGCCGCAACTATCTTGAGCTAACACTATGGGGTGACCTCGCTGAAAAGTTTAACAAAGATGCTATAGATGCACTTGAAAAACCAATCATCATAGCTGTCACATCCTGTAGAGTTTCACGATTCAAGAACAACCTGCAGCTTTCATCGAACTTGAGCAATATCAAGCCGAGTAAGTTACAAATTATACCTTTAATGAAATACGAGCTCTATACTACCCTATGTACTGAAAAGCATCCATGGGTATAACAGGTACAGACAATTGCACAACCTGAATCCACCCTTGCAGGTTGTTAGATATCCATTCCAAGACAAAGAACAGGAAAAAATGCGAAACAGGATCCCTCTTGTCATCCTCATGCAACAAAATCCGCAAACTCATGCAGTAAGCTCAAAGCAAATCTCCATATGCTTTTACTATAAAAAAAAAAATATACCATAGTTAGAAAATTAATTGTAAATCATTATTTGTTGTTGTTTAAAAAAAACAGGGAGTTCGTTTTACATGCGAGGGAATTATAACAAGCATCAACACATCCCGTGAATGGTACTACAGATCATGTACCAGCTGTACCAACAAAGTCAATGATAATGCAGGTACCTATGAGTGCAGGGTGCATGGACCAGTGACATCCACAACTTACAGGTAACACTATACTAAATAACCACCTTCAAATAGTTCAAATAATCTGAAACAATCTATTTTCTACATGCAGATACAATTTTAAAGCATACATAACGGATAACACGCAAACAGTTATGATAACATGCTTTACACCAAAAGCAGATGATATTGTTGGTATTGACTGCAACTCATTAGTTAACTCACTCGAAAATCCAGACCCAAAGCAATTTCTAGAAGCAATAAAAGGCATTGTTGGAAAAAAAACACATTTTCCAATTTCATTACAACACATGTATAAAACAAGAACCACCAAACTTTATTCTAAATGAAATCTTAGACAAACCAGATCCCTCACAGCAACTGGAAGCAAAAGCATCAGGTAACAATAATAAAAATACACTCACTTAATATCCCTCATGGCTAAAAAATAGGCTCCACTTTATATGTAAATATTTTTTTCCTTTATTTGTATCAGGATCAACAGCAACGGATCAACCACATGAAGCTATTGAATATGCACCAATCACAACTAACCCAAATACATCTTCCTCAGGTAAAAAAAACTCAAAAAACATTACAATACTTCATGTTACCACAATTATTTATAAACAATCCAGGCATCAACCATTTTTTTTTTCATATCAGTCTCTCCAATCCCATCAGACTTAACTGCTATTCAGAACCAGGAGGAAACAAATGAAGAACAACCAATATAGACAAAACCTACAGGTACCAAATTTTAAACCAAACACACACATATGTTTCAAACATACAAATAGGCATATTGATTAACCCCATTATTGTTCCTCTATGGCCAGCTGATAACACACCACCACCAACAGTTAGCAGCCCCCAGACATCCTCAAAGAAACCAATGACAGAAACACCCGAACACAAAACTGCTAAACGGCCACTTTTCCAGAATAAACCATATGACAGCAAAAAAAAAACAAAAAAGAGTAACTGCTGCTATAAAAGTAAGTAAAAATACAATAAAAATCAATACATTACAAAAATGCATATGCCTTTATAAACACTATCTAATTACACTCACAATTGCAGGTTACATCCTATGTCCAAGCTTTTGGTCACCCATATCATCTGACAACAACTAAATATGACTAGCAGTATTGTAAATATATCATCTTTTGTTATATGGCTGCAACAATGCCACCTGCACAACTTATGTGCAAAAAACTTATGTCATGTATGCGCCTTTTGTAACCATAAAACAGTCTTGACTTGAAACTTACCGATTGGTGGTGACTGAATGAATCTTATCTTGATGGACTGTTTTTGTTGTTGATTTTTCATGTTTGCTCTTTGTAAATGATCTCCAATTCCTGCTTCTGCTTTGACAATGTTTAAATTTTGGTTCGTTTTGTGTGTATTTGGGATTGATATTAAAGCTGAGGAGTTTAAACTTACATAAGTGATTTGATTTAGGCATGGAAATCAATCACAATTGCGTCTTTTTTTTTTTTTTTTTTTTTTTTTTTTTTTTTTTTTTTTTTTTTTTTTTTTTTTTTGGTTCTGGTTTGTGGGTTTGGTCAATATGTACGTGTGAGGTGAAAGAGAGGAGAAGTGAATATGAGACTTATTTTGTGTGTGCAGATTCATGTCTGGAAAGAGTGTGATAGCAAGTGGATTTGGGGTGTGAAGAAAATGGATGGAGAAGATCAATACATCCTATAGACCAACAACACTAACCAAACCTTAAACCCAAATAAAATAACATCAAACACAATAATAAAAGCCCAAAAAAACAATTACAAAAGTTATTAAAATCCCAACATGTATGACAAACCAATACTGCAAAAAACACATAATCTACTCTATTTAAAAAAATATATATAAAAATAAAATAAAATAAAATAAAACCGAACACACCTAATCTATAGACCAACGCACTCCCGCAGCAACGCGCGAGTTACATTGCTCGTTAAGGGACTAATAAATGACTATATCTATTGCTTTCGAGTAAATTTATTTTAAAAAAAATAACAAACTATCTGGCCGTTGCAAATAAACTAAAAAGGGTTTTAACCTCTGCCAGTGGGCATGCGTTAATTTGTTTATAAAAGGAATATTTTAATTCATTTAAGTGAAAATCATGTTCAAATATAGTAATTTACAAGTTTATTTAATGTGTATTTAATGCATTTTTTAGTTAATTAAGAAAGTTTGTGTTCATTAACTACACTTCTGACCATTGGGCATTGGTTAGCTAAATCTCGGAAGCTAATGTCGGTGAGCAGGTTATAAAAATCATACGTGTGTCGTTATTATATTACATCAATCGGCTTATAATAAATTACATTGATCGGCTGTAAACAAGTAAACAAATTACATTGATCGGTTTATATAGCTAAATCTCCGACGTGGGTTCCAATGGAGCAAGACATAAAAAAGGAAGAAACGACTTCAAGAAGTGGAAGAGCTAAGGAGGCGGCAAACTGAAGAATATCTGGGAGGCATGTTTCCCATGGAACTCGTCACTTACATGGTCAAAATTTTATGGAAAAACTTAACTAATCGAGGCAAAGATATTAAAAAGATTGACGAAGAAAAATATGTTTTACCAGTTAAGGACTATGAGGAACTTATTGCCGTGAATATCCATTTAGTGGCAAGTGGCAACAATGGGTATCGAAAAGTTCGCGACTGATTTTGTGGGCATGGATGATTCGACTGGTGTAGGTTCAGAGTTACTGAATCTAGATTGGGAATTTGGGACTAATTGCAAAATGGGTTTTGAACTTATAACGAGTTTTGAAGCCCGCGCGTTGCGGCAGGTGAGTTTGTATGATAATTTTATGTTTGTTGGTTTATAACGTTTATTGTATAAAGGTTTTATTTGTTTACGGTTATTTTGAATTTTTATTAAGAAAGCCTTAGTCACGACTCAAAATGAAAATTAGGATTTAGTTGTGTGAAATAAATTTAAAAAACGGGTTTTCTGTGATAAGAATAAAGTGTATTTATACATTTATGCAAAGTATTGACTAAAAAGACGGTATCTAAGTTGCTAAGTAGTTTGTAAATAAGTTATTCAAGATCCACTAACAACCGTTACTCTAGGCTCATGGCTAATCAACCTGAGCATATGGAGTTTAAACCTGTACTTAGTCGTTTCAAGTAGTTAGCCTGTTACATTAAATAAGAGTAATAATTTAAATAGGTAGTAATAGATGTCAAATAGTTTACAGTAAGGTTAATGCATATGTAAGGTATACGAAGTGTCAACTAAAAAGGTAACTCGAATACATGTAAAATACTCTTATCTTATCGAATGTTAGTATACTATGCCATTGCAATAATTTAATCACTAAAACCAATGAGACCCATTGTCTAAATAACTAAATAAACTACAATTCTTGAGTCTTTATCAATAAAGATATGATCTTTTCAGCACATATTTTTAACAAAGAGATTTGGCCGCCAAACCTGTAGAAGTAAAACTGAATGAAAAAACTGGTAAGGGGAGGAGGCATAGGAGCCACCACCATCTGCAGCACCTGAATTACTTGTGCGGCGACTGGTTGTTCAAGAAATCTGAATCCACGTTTGTTGAAGTCGTCCAATGTGGTTTGTTGTTCTGCTTTTTTCAGCCCCTGTGCAATATATGAACGTTAAAGAAAGATCTTTTTGTGATATTTTTCGTCTCCCTTTTGTGGATTCCAATGCCCATTTCATCAGATAATTTGAAGGAAATAAACAAAATAAAAATGAAGAATAAAAGGTATAGGAGTGTCTACAGACAAAAATGTATGGAACTGCACAAAGTTGAAACTTTACTCGTTACTTAAACTGACTGACCCACCCGTTTTCCACCCGTAAAAAAGAACGTAGGAGTTACTGATAATAGACACAAACCTTGAGCTCTAGTATCCGCTGAAACTCTGAAGGTGTTCTTTCGGGTATTAGCGCTCCATATGTATCTGCGACAGAATCAATGGGGGACAATCCGCTACCTGTAGCTACACGTTCATTAACAAAACGAAAACATGAGACCAAGTTATCGAAAGAGATATTAAAAACGTTAAGTTTTTGAACCAAATAATTATGTTGATGTCACTTTTTTTTAAATTCATACCGTTTTTAAAACGGCAAAATATATATTGAATATATGACACAGGTTTGGGTTTTGTTGATAAATTTCCTAATGCTGATACACGGACGGCACAATATGAATTGCTAATATCCTTAAGCATTAAACACATTGCTAACTTGTTCTTTAGGGGGTGTTTGTTTAAGCTTATATGTGGCTTATGAGCTCAATTGTTTGTTGGGTTATGTTTCATAACTCCAATTTGTGGGCTTATGAAATATAAGCTGAAATCAAATAAGTTTGTAAGCCAACATATAAGCTTAAAGAAACACCCCCTTAGTCTATTCAGCTGAAATAACCAAACTCAGAGAGTGATTTTGAGAATGAGACCTTTTGACTTACTGAGGGTCACTCCAACATGAAATTTGTAACCTGGAACCTTTTGAGAAGCATCTGCCAATACCATCGCCTTACTTTGGTCGAACCTGAGAAGCTCCAAACCTTGGCTGCTAGAGGTGGGGTATCACCCTGCACAGAACTTAGTCCATCAAACCATATGAAGGAGAAAGCACACTTAAAATTTTGCTAACAAACCATCTTTAAATTTACATTTTACGTTTACAGGAAAAAAAATATCAATAAATTTATATAAAAAAAAGGTTACCGGTGGCAGGACCAACAATTAGAGTTTAGTATGTCGTCACACCTGAAACGAAAACATCAGACCAATTCTATAAGAACATGTGGTAGCAAAACAATTATACAAAACAAAAATATGAGACCAACGTATTGAAAGAGATATTAAAAACGGTAAGCTTTCGAACCAAATAATTATGTCAATGACACTTTTTTTTAAATTCACACCATTTTTAAAACGGCAATTTCCTAATGCTGATACACATATGAATTGCTAATATCCTTAAGTACCTGATACAATTACTTTCCGATGTCCTTTGCTGCTGCACAATCAACGCCCTCGAGCTTCTCAAATGTCTCCTTAGCCACAACTGGTAAGTTATCCACAATAATAATGGCAGCACAATTATATGTATACAAACATAGATTCATTTCTGCACCTTGGCCTCAGATTTGTGAATGGAGAATCGCAAAGCAGCCCCGACTTCCGCCATGGCTGCAAAGAAACTCGGTTGCATAATAGCTAGTAAGCTATCACACCATCCGGTCCTTGCCATGCCAAGTTACGGTTCAAGGCTCCAATGACCAATATCATTTGACTAATGAGCAATATCATTTCGATCAGGAAAAAATAGCAGTTAATCATCATAGGCCATTACCATGTTACAACAAAACAAATCCACCATGGCTGAAAACTCAATCATTTGCCGCGCCAAGCTGGACATTACCTCAAATTTATGTCGTGACCTGCGGCATTTTCTAATTGCAGCACAATTATTTGTATAAACCAATTAATCACTTTATAACATTCTCTAATCGTAGCACAATTATTTGTATGCAATTTACCATTTTCTTTTGCAATCAAATTAGGTAATAATGACACACAAACATCGAACCATTTGTGTACCTTGGCCTCAGATTTGTGAATGGAGAATGCCAAAAGATCCCCGACTTCTGGCATGCCTGCAAAGAAACTCGGTTGCATAATAGCAAGTAAGGTATCACAACGTCCGGTCCTTGCCCTGGCAACTTACGGTTCAACGGTCCAATGACCAATATCATTTGACTCAGAAAAAAACAACCACTAACCATCATAGGCCATTACTCTGTTACAACAAAACAAACCCACCATGGCTGCAAATCCAATCATTTGCCACGCCAACGTGGACATCACCTCAACTGTCACTCAGAAGCACATTCAGCATCGTTGCAAGCATAACCCGAAAGTCTACTGCCCTCCTATTATGCAAAACGACACCTACATAAAAAAATTGTCATAAGCCGAAGCAAATAATGTGAATAAATCAGCATGTTTCATCTACTATCACAACCACAGGTAGGTAAAACTATCATGAAACATCTACATCTACTAATCGCTTTTAACATTATCTAATGCTAACACAATTATACATACACAGGTTAATCATTATTCATGTAACATAATCGCAAAACCAAAGTAACAACACCCAAGGACTAACGTCACATAAAAATATTTTATATAATCTACTTCTACTTGGTTATACCTTTGCACACCAACAAACCTGGTATCCCCAGCAAATTGAAAGACGCACGAACCAAACCTTAGACATAATAAAAACCAACAAAACATCAGCACAACCAATCCTCATTCATCAAACAATAACCGTAACTAATCAAGTGTTTTTTATTCTCAAACAATAACCCTAACCGATCAGCTCATCTTTCTACTAAAGTATAAGAACCAAAAACATCATCGCAACCAAACCTCATTCATCAAACAATAACTGTAACTAAAGTGTTCTTAATTATCGAAGAAAATACTCACCGTTCCAAACCAATCCATTACTTCCATACTCCAATCCTTAACACCAAATAATTAACATGCATCCAAATAATTAAAAAACACAATTAATTAGAAGTTGTTTCATAAAACCACGAATAAAATTACAAACTTTATATAAAAAAAGTTAACTCGAATTACAAAAATGATGAACCCTACTTTACACACAAAAAAAAAAAAAAAAAAAAAAAAAAAAAAAAAAAATCGTGATGGTACCTTACACAAAAAGATCGTGTTGGATGAATGATGCAATGCGATATGTGGATCTCGTTAATTTTCTTTGTGGATTGTGGATCTGATTAATATGTTTGTGAGTGGAAGAAGCTTCAAGAAACTCAAAAATGGCCAAGCGTCGAAAACTGACTCTTCAGAGGAAGGTGGGTTATCCTAGTTGATGTTGGGAGATTTTTTTGGAAGTGTTGAGAATGGAGGTTGTGTGTGGATGAAGGATATAAGAGTGTGTGTGTGAAACTGTTATGTACAACTCTCTTAAGCGAATGTACTGTTTGAAGCACTGTGCGAAACACTGTTTCGCACAATCTTTTGAAGCGACCCAAATACCACCTTTTAGTATATATAATAATGACGGTTAATGAATTCTTCAAGGAGTTGAACAGTGAAATAATTGATGACGTATAGTCCGTATTCGGGTCACGAACCCGACCCATACTTAAGTCCATCACGAATGGACCCATACCCATCACGAATGGGCTATCACAATAGCGGTTTGGACTCACGATGGCTCAAACCCAAAGCTATTTATGGTTTTGATATAGATATTCTCTATTTATGGATATATATCATATACCGCCCTATGCGGGATATGCTGAGGAGTGAAGGACACGAAACCGACTAGGGTTTCGTGTGTATATAAAGAGTCCTTCGACTCTCATTAAAGGTACGACTTACAAAACCCTAACTCTTCTACAAACCCTAAAATCGAT
This sequence comes from Artemisia tridentata subsp. tridentata, assembly GCA_021014915.2. Lineage (NCBI taxonomy): Eukaryota > Viridiplantae > Streptophyta > Magnoliopsida > Asterales > Asteraceae > Artemisia > Artemisia tridentata. The sequence continues at coordinate 134,768,048 of CP139508.1, read as the reverse complement.
TACTTACTCTCACGCCGGATGATAATCGTGGGAGACAATCCCACGATAAGCCTAACGGTGTTTTTCTGTTTTCTTAGTGCGCAGGTCTCAAGCATTAAGATCGGATTGGTACGGAATCAAGGAACGCCTAACTTTTGTATCAACAAGTGGCGCCATCCGTGGGACCCTACACTAAGAGCTTTGCTAAGAACTAGAATGACGAAGCACGGAAAGGAGCGGACTCCGCATGCGAAGAAAACGCATGACGATTTACTAGGGAAGAAACAGCAAACTGATGCGGCCTCCAAGCAGACCTCTGGAACAACCAGTGTGCCTAGAAACTTTGGAGCGTACTCAGATCTGCTCCTTACTCCAGTGGAACCGCTCACTATGACTACCAATGCTACTACAACAAGTACTAGCGCGGTAGACCCGCAGCGCACTCCCCTTTCCATGCCAGAAGTGAACTTCTCTGAGCCACCAAATGCGCCTATCCGAAACAAGGATTTTGTCTTGGAAACGGACTCCATCGCGCTGGAAGGAGTCACGCCTGAACTAGCGCCAAGTGACTTCGTATCTCAAAACTACGAAGCCTTGGCTGCGCTCATGCAAGAGGAGGCAAAGTAGAGGTCAAGCCAAAGTCTGCACGCCAGACTCAACTTCGACCCTGAGTACGAAGAATCCCCACCGCGTTACCGAAAGGAAAGACGCGAGAAGGATAACCGCAAACAACCGGTGTTTACCAGGATTGGAAGGAAGGTTGTGGATGATGAAGCAGCCGACTTCTAGCATCTAGAGGAGCATGAAGATGGGGAACGGCGCACCAATGTCCACGCTAGGCTCGGCAGTCGCAGGGTTCAGGATAGGCTTGGGCGACGGTGCTCCCCAAGTGAAAGTCCTTCAAGCTCTGATTCTGAAGATAGTCGGCGCAAGCGCCGCAGAGGAGCAAGCTCAGATTCTGAGGATAGTTGACGCAAGCGTCACAAAAGAGTACGCCCATCTTCAAGTGATTCCTCGGACAACGAGGACAAAGAAACTGGACACTGGAAATCAAGGGGGAAATACCGCGACCAGGAAGACGAAGACATGTCTCTTCCTTGGCGTCGCCAAAAAGTTGATGCGTTTACTAGGCGCATCAGCGATTTTTCGGAGAATAAGAAAAGGCGCATGCCTGCCAACGTCAAAACATATGATGGGACAGGTGATCCTGATGATCACCTAAAAATTTTCGAATCAGCAGCCACTATCGAAAATTGGCCACAACCTGTGTGGTGCCATATGTTCAACTCTACATTAGTAGGGAATGCGCGCAACTGGTTTAGTAAGCTTCCACGCAGAAGCATCGGTGGGTTTGAAGAGTTGCGCAAGGCGTTTCGTTTAAACTTTACTCAAAGGAAGAAGTGCGCCAAAAACCCTGTCGAACTCGCTAGGGTTAAACAGCGACAAGGGGAATCCACAAGCGCTTTCATGGAACGCTTTAAGGACGAATGCATGCAAGTCAAAGCGTGCCCAGAGATACTAAAAATATCGGGTTTTATGAATGCAATCAATAACCCAGATTTGATAAAAAAGTTAAATGATAAGGTTCCCCTAACCTTTGACGAACTCATGAAACGAACGAGGTCCTTCGTCCAAGGAGAAGCAGCCGCTGCAGATAGCAAGAAAGGCTACTCGAACCATAGGTCACAAGAAGAGTCAAGGAGACAATCCAATGACCAGAATGGAAATCGCAACAAAAGCTATCGCAACCAAGGAGGCGGAAGGGGAAACGAAAAGTACACCCCATTAACAAAAACTCCAAAGGAGATATTCGCGACGGAAGGTGCGAACTTTCCAAGACCCCCACCTATGCGCACCCCTGAGGATCGGCGCGTAGGGAACGGATATTGCGAGTATCACGCACAGAAGGGCCATACCACTAATGAGTGCGTCCAGTTACGCCAACTAATCGAGAAACTAGTGAAAGAAGGCAGGTTGGACCACCTCGTTAAAAACATTAAGGAGGGGAAAGACAAGCAGAGAACCGGAGGCAAGAAGGAAGCGCCTAAAGAAAAAGCTGATACTATCTACATGATACAGTCATGGCAGCGAAAGATTAGGAAAAAGGTGAGCCAGAAGTTCTCTCATGGAAGTGAAATCTCCTTCCCCACCTTAACTGCGGACAACGCAGTGGCAGAACCACTTACCATTGAAATAAATGCGGGGGGTCACGACATCCACCGCATGTATGTCGATGGGGGCGCATCAGCGGATATAATGTATGAACATTGCTTCAAGAGATTGCGTCCTGAGATACAAAGACAGTTAATTCCAGCCACGACTGCGCTCACTGGCTTTACAGGAGAGAAGATATGGCCTATGGGGCAACTGCGCCTACTAGTAGCTGTCGGTAATAAGGAACACTCCACGACAGCCTGGATGAACTTTATGGTAATTAAATCCCCTTCGCCATACAATGGCATCATCGGGAGGTCAGGAATATCGGCGTTGCGCGCGGTACCATCCACAGCGCATGGGATGCTCAAATTCCCAGTAGAAGGCGGCATCGTCACCATTTACAACAACGTTGCGCCACCAGAAGAATTTAACACGATTACATGTGAGACGACGCACGTCCCAGAGCAGAGCGCAGCTAAAGTTCCAAATTTGAAGGTCGCAGTTCACCCCCATCACCCAGAGCAAGAAGTATCAATCGGAGGGTCGCTGTCTGACAAAGGCAGAACAGCCGTGTGCGCACTCTTACAGAGGAATTTGGATATCTTTGCCTGGGAACCAAAACACATGACTGGCGTGCCACGATCAATCGCAGAACACAAGTTACAAATCCGACAAGGATATTCCCCCGTAAGGCAGAAAAAGCGCGGCCAGGCTCCAGAACGCGCAAAAGCCATACTAGAAGAAGTACACAAACTTGTGGACGCTGGCATCGTGCGGGAAGTCTATTACCACGATTGGCTCTCCAACCCAGTGATGGTCAAAAAGAGTGATGGCAGTTGGCGAATGTGTGTGGACTTCATTGACCTTAATAAAGCATGTCCACAGGACTGCTACCCACTACCAGAGATAGACTGGAAAGTGGAATCGTTGTGTGGATATCCCTTTAAGTGTTTCTTGGACGCATACAAAGGGTACCACCAAATCCAAATGGCAAAGGAAGACAAGGAAAAAACAGCTTTCCACACAAGCCAAGGGGTCTACTGTTACACAAAGATGCCTTTTGGCCTGAAGAATGCGGGCGCCACCTACCAGCGATTGGTAGATAATGCATTCGAAAAGCAAGTGGGCCGCAACTTAGAAGTTTATGTGGACGATCTTGTCATAAAAAGCCATACTGAGGACGAAGTGGTGCGCGATATAGAAGAAACATTTAGAACGCTACGGGCGATCAACATGAAGTTAAACCCCAAGAAGTGCACTTTCGGTGCTACAGAAGGAATGTTCTTGGGATATCTGATAGAACCAGATGGCATTAAGCCATGCCCAGAAAAGACAGACGCTGTCCTCCAACTTCCTTCACCGCGCACGTTGAAAGAAGTTCAATCTCTAAATGGAAAGCTAGCCGGTTTGAACAGATTCCTGTCCAAATCAGCGGATAAGTTACTTCCTTTATTCAAAACACTCAAGAAGTGCACTAAAAAGGGAGACTTCCGGTGGACTGCGGAAGCGGAAGAAGCCTTCACCAAGCTTAAGCAACATATAGCAGCGCTTCCTAAGCTAGTCGCACCCCGACCAGGGGAGGAGTTAATCATCTACTTGTTCGCCACCCAAGGAGCGATCAGCGCAATCCTACTGACGGATAGGAATTCTGTGCAAACACCAGTGTATTTTGTAAGTAAAGTACTCAAAAAGACAGAGATCAACTACAGCCCAATGGAGAAGTTGGTTTTGGCGTTAGTATTTGCTGCCAAAAGACTGCGTAGATACTTTCAAGCGCACCCAATAGCAGTAATCACCGACCAACCTATCAAACAAGTTATCTCTAAACCTGACGCATCGGGCCGGTTACAAAAATGGAGTGTACTGCTAGGCGAGTATAACATCTCCTATAGACCACGCACTGCGGTCAAAGGACAAATCTTAGCAGACTTCATTATCGAAAAGCCAGACACCGATGCCGCACCTCCACCAAGCAAGGTAGAAATACAAGAGCCATGGATCTTATTCACGGATGGATCTTCATGCGTGGATGGGTCAGGCGCTGGCCTTATACTCACTAATCCAGAAGGAATGGAGTTCACTTACGCACTGCGTTTTGAATTCACAGCCACGAACAACGAGGCAGAATATGAGGCCCTAATCGCTGGATTGCGCATTGCAACTCGAATGGGTGTACGCAACCTAGAAGCAAATGTGGATTCTCGATTAGTAGCCAACCATGTGTTAGGAGAATATGTGGCTAAAGAGGACAACATGGTCCAATACCTTGAAAAGACAAAGTCACAAATTCAAAGTTTTGATAGATTTACAATCAAACAAGTTCCTAGAGGGGAAAACAAAAAAGCAGACGCACTGAGCAAGATTGCATCTACAAGCTTTGCGCACCTATCAAAACAAGTATTGGTGGAGATTCTAAAGAACAAGTCCATCTCGGAGATGGAGATATCTACGGTGATAGAAGAACAGGATCCTACATGGATGACCCCTATCATCGATTTTATAAACAAGGGCAAATTGCCCGAGGAGCTAAAAGACGCTCGACGGATACGGCGCACGGCGCAGAGGTTCGAGCTTAGAGATGGTATCCTATATCGGCGCTCATTCCTACAGCCATGGCTCCGGTGCGTTGGACCTCTCCAGGCAGACTACGTACTCCGGGAGATCCACGCTGGTTCATGCAGCATGCATTCAGGACCACGATCCGTCGTAGCACGCGCATTGCGCTCCGGGTACTACTGGCCTACTATGCACCGTGATGCGCGCGATGTGATAAGGAAATGCAATGACTGCCAAGTTCATAGACCCATCCCGCGCAGACCACAACAAGAGCTAACGCCTATTACTTCTCCATGGCCATTCTATAAATGGGTCATTGACATCGCGGGTCCTTTCCCTGTCGCAGCAGGAGGACTGAAATTCCTTATTGTGGCAATAGATTACTTTACTAAGTGGATTGAGGCAAAAGCAGTTGCGACAATCACAGGAAACCAAGTAAAGCGATTTGTCTGGGAAAATATTGTATGCCGCTTTGGATTACCTGGGGAAATCGTCTCAGACAACGGAAAACAATTCCGTGATAACCCATTCAAAGACTGGTGCGCGGAGTTAAATATCACACAACACTTCGCATCAGTTAAACACCCACAAACCAATGGCTTAGTTGAGCGCGCAAATCGAAGTCTAGGCGAAGGAATTAAAGCACGCCTGGACAAACACAAAGGCAGATGGGTGGACGAGTTGTCGCATGTCTTATGGGCGCACCGCACAACAATCAAGGTTAGCAATGGAGACACTCCTTTTTCCCTTGTCTACGGGACAGAAGCTGTTATACCAGCTGAAATTGGGATGCCAACAATCCGCACCGCGGAAGTTAATGCCGCGACCAATGATGACGAACGACGGATAGATTTGGACCTGCTGGAAGAAAGGCGCGAGCGCGCCGCCATACGAGAGGCAAAAACCAAGTCAAAGATGAAGGGACACTACGATGCTAAAGTTCGAAGCACCTCATTCAGACCTGGAGACTTTGTGTACCGCGCTAATGATGCAAGCCACGCAGAAGATACAGGTAAACTTGAACCGAAGTGGGAAGGGCCTTATGAAGTCATTGAGGCACTAGGACAAGGCGCGTACAAACTGCGTAACACAGATGGCCACGAGCTACCACGCACATGGAATGTTTGCAATCTCAAGATATGCTACCTTTAGATAAGGCTACGGCCTCACACATGGACACCTCCGCACTTTAGTAAGTGCTCAATAAATATCCGTGTATTTACATCTTGTTTCACTTAGACAAATGTTTTTTCTTTTTTACAAAAACTTGCAAGTATTAATAAAATGATTGCGGTTTCTAGCTAACTCCGTGATACACTTTACTTTATTGCTTACATATAATTTATGTCTCAATATTGTTTGTTATATTATCTTTTGCCTACATGGCGTGCATGCACTAATTAAAAACCCACGATGGTAAAAGGATGAGTAAACCTAATAAATGACTCGTTGAGTAAGAGGGTTGCAAACCCATCAACATTGGATCACGTATCCTTGTTAAACACCTTACTCTCAAGACGTTGGAGTGAGTTCGATGCGCATCTCACGACGGTGTGCGCAATTATGCATACTATGCGCGTTTAACAAATTAGGAGTTAAGACAATTATCCCCTTAACATGGTATTTGTAGTACGCTGCAATCCATACACTTGTGCACCTCACGATAGATACACAACAACTTGTGCATCTCATATACATTTATGTTATACACGATAATGTCATACACGACTATGCCATAAATTTACACACGCTTATATTAAGATTATGATACCAGTGATTATAAATTCTTTAAATATATTTATATAAACGGTTTGATTCTTAGATATCTTTCACGAAAAGACAAAATAAACTAAGCACAATCAATATAACCACAATCAAATTTGGTACAATATGCGTACAATCGCATATTTCAAAACCAACACTTTGTTATGGATTACGAATTCATACAAAAGGATAGACTTAACATGCATATGTGCAACAAAAATGTTAATCTATTACAAAAAGCTACCAAGACAAAAAAGATCTAGAGGCTACGAGCACGCTTGAGCCTAGAACTGCTAACACCACCTTGGGGCGACACTGTCGGTACACTGACAGGCACACCATCAGACCTGGGGAGATGCGCGGCACCAACACCGCAGAGGATAGCCTTTCCCTTCACACCCTGCTTCTTTGCCAATCTCGTAGCATGAGCTTCTAAACATTGCTTCAACGAGATTTCCTCCTCAAGGGCAAAGGGATCCTGGACATTGCGAGGATGGGCAAAGATGGGTACCTGCAGCTGCGACGAGTCTGGCCTGAGGAAATAGTCAGCCTCTGCCTCTGCGCCCTCCACTGAATGCCTTGCCAAGGTCAACCCCTCCATGATAACGCTTATGGGGTAATCCTGGTCACGCTCAAGTTGAGCGATATGAGGAAGCTCCAGCAGCTTCATCTTCTCCATTGATGCAACAAGCTCATCATAAGCACTCGCATTATAATCAGGCACTTGTGCGACAGGAACCTTTAACAGACCGCTCTCAGAGAGCTCCTCTACAGCTTGCGCCTTGCCACGTGCAAGTGCGCGCCCAACAACCTCCCCAAAGGCCTCTCGCACCTCTTGGGACTCCAAAGTACCCATCGCAGCAAGTCGTAACCCATGGCTAATGAGCCATCTGCGTTCAGCAATAGTAGACACCAAATGAGGGTACAGCTCCTCATCATACTCAATGCTCAGCTTACGCAGCTTGCGCTCCTGGTTCTCCAGCAAGCTCTCCACAGATTTGCGAAAGCCATCCATGTTCGACATGAGTTTGCCCTTGTTCAGTTCCATATATCTCAAGGCCCAAAGGCAGGAGGCCTTGTATTCTCTTGCTCCTTTGCGCTCTTGAGTCAGTTCAGCAATAAGTGACATTTTCTCATCAGCAACCTTCTGGGCGTACATACTAGATGCCCTCGCTTCAACCTGTGCATCAGTCAACTGCGCCCTCAGAATATCTATCTCCTTGTCCTTCTGCGCAACTTGGCTACCCTCACCACTATACTGAGTCTGCAGTCGCGCAACCAATGAAGACAACTCTTCTATAAGGCGACCTGTTGGCGCATCTTCAGCAGACTTTTCCTCATCCACCGGACTCTTGGGCGCAAACTCACCAGTATATGCAACATTAGCCTTGGGTGGCGAATTTCCAACTTGCGCACCCTCATCAACAACAGCCTCCAAACTGCGCGCAAGTAACAAAAAGTCAAACAATGACAACAATATCAACAAGGAATAAAAGGTTAAAGATAGGAGGTCCATTGCTTACTTGAAAGGAGGAGTTCCAGAAGCATCCTTCTGCGATGCAGTTTCTTCAGATGATTGCCTGACAGAGATAGCAGGGCGCTTACTTGATATACTTGCGCCATCATCACCAGATGATCTCTTACGCTTCAACCTTTGGCTCTCCTCCTCCTCTTCCTCAGATTCATCCATGGCACTCCCCGACGAATCTACGTGTACTACCTCCACAGGGACCTGTGACCCAGAAGCGGGAAAGCTACGCAGAGGAGTAGCCATAGTAACACCTGGGGGGATCTCCCCTGTCTCACCTGTCTCCTCTGGCTCTTCCTGCGCAATGACCATTGTGCGCCCTGCAGTAGCCTGTAGAATTGGCTCTTCGTCATCCCTCAGAGGGCGCACCCCTACAATCACTTGTTTTGGCTTCTCCAAGCGAACCACGCTAAATAAGTCCATTTCTGCGCAACAAGCAACAAACAAACACAAACTAAGTTAGATTATTCACAAAGGGAGGAGCGCTTACTACTAATAATCGAAAAGGAAGGAAGGACGAGCACCCACCCCGGCTATTTTCATCCAAAAAAGATGGCACCTCTTCTGGCCTACCGAAGTAGTTGCGACTGATGCCCATGTGCACCAAAAACTCTTCTGGATAGGCTTGTATCGGAATGCGATTAGTATTTATCGTGTCCGCATCAGCCTCGTTATACAACCTGGGGTCGGGGCGCTCATCCTTCGGCAATGACTCTTTGGTATAAAACTCGAAAACCCATGGAAAGAAGGCACTATCTACCCAAAAGAACTTTTCCCTCCAAACTCTCAGCGCATCTAACTTATCTGTATAGCATTGCAATGTCCCGGCCCGCTTAGCAAAAGACACCCACCCATTCGACCACGTTGTGTGGTAGAACGCGCGGAATAGATGGACTGTGGGCTCAATCCCCAAAAGGTGACAATTTACTTCGAAGTTAGTTATTTTTGCTGCACCTATATAGTGCAGCTGAGAAATATGAAGGCGATAATGATTTAGAATATCGCACAAAAAGAGGGAGATGGGCGCACGCTGGTTAGCGAATTCGAAGAAGCGAGTATAAACCCCCACCTTCCCTCGCGGGAAATTTGCTATTGATGCATTCGCAGCCGGAACTACCGGATGCAATGAGAGAGGGATGTAATAATCGGAGGTGAACTGACGAAGTTCATCCTCCGATATATCGGAAGGAATCTCAGACAACTGAAGAACCATTATTGGAATTTAAAGTATTATGAAGCGCACGCGCTATTACCTGGGATTTCGTTGATTTCTTGATCGCTATTGGAAGGTTTAACAATGGCGGAAAAATGATGGTTTTTACTGTAGTAGCCACAGAGAAATGACGGCTTCACTTTATATAGGGTACACATATTCGTGGATATACGACATGTGTACCCTACTTGCTCTAATCGGACGGTTGGGAACTCAAAAGGTAAAGCACTTTTTTACCCACCACACACGATTTTCGAAGAAGATACTTGGACTAGGTTAACTCGCTACTTTTGGCGGGAAATAATTAAAACTTCCCCGCTACGCATCGAGTAATATATATTTTTAAGTTGTTAGTCTAGTATCCGCAATCACGCATTGCGCACACTAGACTGGGAGGACATGATGACGTATAGTCCGTATTCGGGTCACGAACCCGACCCATACTTAAGTCCATCACGAATGGACCCATACCCATCACGAATGGGCTATCACAATAGCGGTTTGGACTCACGATGGCCCAAACCCAAAGCTATTTATGGTTTTGATATAGATATCCTCTATTTATTGATATATATCATATACCGCCCTATGCGGGATATGCTGAGGAGTGAAGGACACGAAACCGACTAGGGTTTCGTGTGTATATAAAGAGTCCTTCGACTCTCATTAAAGGTACGACTTACAAAACCCTAACTCTTCTACAAACCCTAAAACCGATTACTTACTCTCACGCCGGATGATAATCGTGGGAGACAATCCCACGATAAGCCTAACGGTGTTTTTTCCGTTTTCTTAGTGCGCAGGTCTCAAGCATTAAGATCGGATTGGTACGGAATCAAGGAACGCCCAACTTTTGTATCAACAATAATGGTGTTAGTTCATAATTTCATTCATCCTTAAGCTCCACGTATGATTGACAGTTGAAACTAATGATGAGTATCTTTTTGTGATAAAGTTACTGAATACGGCGTATGAGCGTATCGATCATCTGACATCATCTTTAGGCCCGTACCCGAGTCTTGTAGGGTTCTGGAAATTTGGTGATTGCATTCGGTTCTGTGCAGCCCAGTTGTAGGGAGGAGGCTGGTGGAATCGGGCCTGTTGGTTGCTTTAATGGGATCCCCGTTGAAGAAGGTGATGACGCAGATGCAAATAACTGAGATAAGTAGAAGCCTGATTGGTAGCCGAGTGATTCAAATGTGTGTCTCATTCTGAGCACAAAATGAAGGTCTTCCGGTACCTAACATTAACACCTCAAAATAAGTTTTTAGTGGTCCAAAAGGTGATCACAAACCGTTTTCGGCCACTTTTGCTTAAATTTAACTTAATAAACAAAGAAAACCATAGAACTGTTAGACTATTAGCTGTCATTAGTTGTGATTAGTTGTCAATTAGCTTGATTTATGGGGTTTACCCAAAATAGCTCTGTAATCCTCCTATATGTAGCCCATGGTTTGGCAGTAATCTTCAAGCAATAATAATCATCATTCATATATCACAAAACACTATCTTACATGGTATCAGAGAGGTGTTCTTGATTCTTGGAACAATCTGCTCATCATCTACAATCTTCCGCAAGAAATTCCAAACCCAAACCAAAATCAAACTCCAATAGCTTCAAAAATTCCGACATACAACACTGTCGGAGTCACCGTCGACCCCCACCCCTTTCTCTCCCTTCGTACGACACCGACCCACCACATCCATCACTGTCGCAACCAAACAAACCTTAACCCTAAAAACCGGTTACCTTTTTCATAGTGTTGGTGATTTGTGCTAAGGTCACAGATCCACACAAACGTTCTTGTGGTATTCGTGCTAGGTCACGAATCAGTTGTGGTTATTCGTGCTAGGTCACGGATCTTTATCTTGTTGTTGTTATTCTTTTTCTCCGTTTACCAAATGTAAGAAAGCATTCTTGACATCAAGCTGGTGAATCGGCCAATGTCGAGAAGCAGCTAAACTTAGTACAGTCCGAATAGTGCCCGGTTTAACCACTGGACTAAACGTCTCATCCACATCAACCCCCTCCAATTGATGACTACCGTTGGCCACAAGACGAGCCTTGTAGCGACTAAGAGTGCCATCAGCCAAATACTTGTGGCGAAAAAGCCACATAGAGCGAATAATGTTGGTGTCCGTGGGTCTAGGAACAAGATTCCAAGTTCCATTCTTAATAAGTGCAGTGTATTCATCACGCATAGCATTTTGCCAATTAGGATCAGTTAATGCATCACGATAGGTTTTTGGTAATGGTGAGACCGAAGAGACATGCATATTGAGACGCTCAGTAGGACGATTAGTCCCGACACGAAATCGTGTGACCATGGGATGAATTGAGACAGGGTAACATTTTTAATACTTGCATGTATCCATCTGTATCGGTTGGTGACGGGCATAACATTCCGGTCACCAATACGGGTCGTAGCATTTTGCCTACTCCTTCTCGACCCCTTTACTTAAATAACGTCCTTATTACCCCTCATATTGTCAAAAATCTTATATTTGTCCGTCAATTTGTCTGTGACAATAATTGCACTGTTGAATTTGATCCTTTTGGGTGTTTCGTCAAGGATTTCATGACACGTCGGGTGCTTCTCCGATGTGACAGCATGGGCGACCTATACCCTGTCACGGCCCCGTGTCCTATTCCCCAAGCTCTACTTGTAAGTCAACATACGTGGCATCAGCGCCTTGGACATCCAGGGAGCGAAGTGCTACGCCGTCTCGTCTCAAATAATTTTATATCTTGTAATAAGGAGAAGCCGCCTGTGCTTTGTCATGCTTGTCAGCTTGGCAAACACGTTCGACTTCCATTTGTTAGTTCCGATACTATTGTTAATGCATGCTTTGATGTTATTCATTCTGATGTATGGACTTCACCAATTTCGAGTCTCTCGGGTTTTAAATATTATGTTCTGTTTTTGGATCACTATTCTCATTTTGTTTGGGTCTACCCGTTGATAAACAAATTTGATGTATTATCAAAACTTGTTCTATTTCGCAAGTACGTTCACACTCAATTTAAGTGTGAAATCAAATCGTTTCAGTGTGACTATGGCGGTGAATTTGATAACCGCACCCTTCATAAACTTTTTGCCGACAATGGCATTCAGTTTCGTTTCTCATGCCCCAAGACATCTCAACAAAATGGGAAGTCAGAACGGATGATTCGCACCATCAACAATCTCATTCGAACCCTACTTTTCCAGGCCAACCTTCCACCAACCTTTTGGGTTGAAGCTTTAAACATGGCTTTCCATTTAACCAACTTCTTACCTTCCACAGCTATTGGCAACGAAATCCCGTATACCCGACTGTTTGGCCAAAACCCGGATTATAGCCTTATACGCACATTTGGCTGCTTATGTTACCCCCACTTATATCCTAATCACAAACTTGAACCACGCGCCACACCCTCCATCTACTTGGGACAAGCTTCAAATCATCGTGGGTATCGTTGCCTCGACTTAAACACCAATAAAATAATCATTTCTCGTCATGTAACTTTTGATGAAACTGTTTTTCCATATGGCACCCCTAAACCAACATCGGCACCCAAATACAATTTCTTGGATGACTCACCAGATATAAATCCTCCATTCATTCCATCCGCCCCCGTTGTGCAACCCATTGTGCCTCAACCCACAAACACGCCAACAACACCAATTCCCACCAGTCCTAATACATCCCAACATCACGCAACCCATGACCCATTACCATCCCCATCACCACCCGCCGCCCAACAACAGACACCAAATACATCACCACCCGCCGCCCAACAACAAACACCAAATACATCACCACCCGCCGCCCAACAACATATTATCCCAAATCCTCCTAATAACCCAAACCCTGTCTCAATTCATCCCATGGTCACACGATTTCGTGTCGGGACTAATCGTCCTACTGAGCGTCTCAATATGCATGTGTCTTCGGTCTCACCATTACCAAAAACCTATCGTGATGCATTAACTGATCCTAATTGGAAAAATGCTATGCGTGATGAATACACTGCACTTATTAAGAATGGAACTTGGACTCTTGTTCCTAGACCCACGGACACCAACATTATTCGCTCTATGTGGCGTTTTCGCCACAAGTATTTGGCTGATGCCACTCTTAGTCGCTACAAGGCTCGTCTTGTGGCCAACGGTAGTCATCAATTGGAGGGGGTTGATGTGGATGAGACGTTTAGTCCGGTGGTTAAACCGGGCACTATTCGGACTGTACTAAGTTTAGCTACTTCTCGACATTGGCCGATTCACCAGCTTGATGTCAAGAATGCTTTCTTACATGGAGATTTGAACGAGATTGTTTATATGCATCAGCCTCCAGGATTTCGAGACTCTGTGCACCCTGATTATGTGTGTTTATTGAAGCGGTCTCTGTATGGGCTCAAGCAGGCCCCTAGAGCATGGTTTCAGCGATTTGCATCTTATATCACTCGGGTTGGATTTTCACATAGTCGCTGCGACTCTTCATTATTTATATACGGACAGGGGACGGATACTGCCTATCTATTAATATATGTGGATGATATTGTTCTCACAGCTTCTTCTGATAGTTTGTTACAGCGGATTATTAGTTCCTTACATCAGGAGTTTGCTATGACTGATCTGGGTCCACTTAATTACTTTTTGGGTATCTCTGTTTCTCGTGATTCTACAGGGTTGTTTTTATCTCAGAAGCAATATGCACTTGAGGTTTTGGAGAGAGCTCATATGGTTAATTGTAATCCCAGTCGGACTCCTGTTGACACTGAGTCTAAACTGGGGGATGATGGTGATCCAGTCTCTGACCCTACATTATATCGGAGTCTTGCAGGTTCTCTTCAATATCTCACATTCACTCGCCCAGATATATCATATGCAGTTCAGCAGGTCTGCCTTCATATGCATGATCCTCGAGAGCCTCATCTATCAGCTCTTAAACGGATTTTGCGGTATGTCCGGGGTACATTACACTATGGGTTACAGTTGTTTGCTTCTTCTACTTCATCCTTGGTAGCATATTCTGATGCGGATTGGGCTGGTTGCCCCACTACTAGGAGATCCACTTCCGGCTACTGTGTTTTCCTTGGCAACAACCTTTTATCTTGGTCATCTAAGAGACAGCCAACTCTATCTCGTTCTAGTGCCGAAGCAGAATACCGTGGGGTTGCAAATGCTGTTGCTGAAACTTGTTGGTTAAGGAATTTACTTCGTGAGCTTCACACACCTTTATCTTCCGCTACGCTAGTATACTGTGACAATGTTAGTACAGTCTACTTGTCATGTAAGCCGGTTCAGCATCAGCGAACGAAGCACATAGAGATTGATATTCATTTTGTTCGTGACTTGGTTGCCACTGGTCAGGTTCGGGTTCTCCATGTTCCCTCACGTTACCAATATGCAAATATTTTCACGAAAGGCTTACCGTCTGCACTATTTGAAGAATTTCGCTCCAGCCTCAGCGTCCGGTGTCCTCCCCGCTGCGACTGCGGGGGAGTGTTAGACTATTAGCTGTCATTAGTTGTGATTAGTTGTCAATTAGCTTGATTTATGGGGTTTACCCAAAATAGCTTATGTAATCCTCCTATATGTAGCCCATGGTTTGACAGTAATCTTCAAGCAATAATAATCATCATTCATATATCACAAAACACTATCTTACAAGAACAATAGATGATACTCACAATCTTGCACGAACCAAGTTGCAATAGGCCATGACCAGCTTGAATCACAGCTATAGTCTAACGAATCAAAAAATGACATAATTTATCAAAAGGGTATGATCAAATGATAAAAAAGAAATGAACTTACAAAAATTTTAATTAAAAAATGACCTTTTACCTGAATTCCTGAATCAAACTGTTCATTCCATTCTGTTGGAAGCTGCAAAATCAGCAATTAATGAGGTCCAATTATTGAACAGTGATTTCTAGTTCAGTGAAGTACGTAAACTAAATGAAATTAATGAGTTTCAATTATTGATGAAAACAGTAAAGTTTGTGTTCTTGAGAAGCATACAGCATCAAAAGAACTTTGCCAATAATTAGATATGCTTTGATCACATTCTGATGGTTCCTTAAACACCCATTTGTGACACTTATCAGAAGCAACTTTTCCCATTAATCTGCACCACAATAAATACAACCATCATCAAAAAACAAAACAAGGCCGATCGTGTCAAACGGGTATGCACTTAGTGTTAAATTTTCAAATATAATTAATATTTTTTACACCGCGGATGGTGCTTACACGTGTATACCATCTGCCTCAAGTATGCCCGCTCCTGGTCTAATATCAAAATTGCTTATATGTTGATTAAAACTGCTTATTTCACACATTAGATAAATAATCACAAATACCCTCATAACAATTTATATGTCATATCAACACCTAATAGATTTGATAAGCAATGCTAACTACCCATATAAAATCTTGTTTTTTGGGACTATATTGTTCTTAACTAGAAATTAAAATAAACATCTACCAAGTACCCACCCTTCTCCATAATTATATAGCTGAATTGACATTTTGCTGAAAGCTTTTCTAACAAGATCTTCTCCTCCATCCATTTCTTCTAAACAATCCGCCATTCGTCCTCTGCAAAATCCATCTTCCCACATCAACATCCTGCAATAAACCATCACAGATTAACAAAATAAAACACACAGAAAAAAGGCTTAACTTATAAGCACATAATCAGCTAACTGAAAACTGCTTATTTTAGTATAGGGGTAAATTGGTAATTTTGAAACAACTAATTGTAATATGAAATAAACACTCTATTTCTCATATACTCAAAAGTGGTTACTAATAAAAGAATATGCAATAAGCATATAAACCATCACAAATTAATAGAAAACACACATAATCAGCAAACTTTTTTTTAAACTTACATAATCAGCTAGCTGAAAGCAACTTTACTTTCAGTATAGGGGTAAAATAGTAATTTTAAAAAGGCTAGTTTTAATCTGAAGTAGACACAAACTCCTTTCATACAAGAACTTAAAAAGTGTTACTAATTAAAGGAAGTGTAATAAACTATTTTTTTAATAACATAATGTACTAATCTGTATAGAGGGTGCTTTGGAACTGCTTATATGCTATAAGCTACTACTTATTTTACTATAATAAGCAGTTCTGCAAACACTCAAAAATGCTTAACTGCAATAAGCAATCCCAAGCAACCTCTTAACATCTAATTATAGAAACATTACAAGAACTTACAAGCTACCAATATCATCACCAACTTTACATCCATTACCACCTCTAACTCTCCTGAAAAACAACAAAACACAAAACCAACATAAAAAAACACAATCTTTGTAACAAACATCCTTAAATTCACATGATTTAAAAATAGAAAGTTTACGGTCTGGGACGAATAGTCCAGAAAACAGAGTAAGTCCAGTCAGACTTAAAACAAACACTTCTTAAAGCTTCATGAAGTGCCATCATTCCAACTGCTTCTTTGTTTCTATCAACCGAACCTGACCCCACCATTTTGTTACTACTACTTTTTTCAGCAAGATTTGCAAAGGTGATGAAAACTAAGTATGCTAGTGGATCATTTAGCTCATGCCCATGTTGTAAACTTATATAAATTTTTATAAACTTTGGTTAAAAAGCTAGTGTATTAAAAAGAGTGAAAAATGGAGTGTGTTATTATGCCAGGGTTGATGAAAGGCCGTGAGAGTTTATTATTTGGAAGTAAAATGAGTTTGGTTGTTGACCTTTAACTTTAACTACCACACTATAATTATTTGAGTTAACTACATTTTTGGTCCTTGTGGTTCACCGGGTGTAACGATTTTGGTCCAATAGTTTGAAAAGTAACGGATCTTGTCTAGAATCCGACGACCCGTAACACTTTTGGTCCATTTTCACTAACACCGTTACTTTGACTTTGTTTGACCGTTAAATAAGAGGGTGTTATTGTCCTTTCACATTATATCACAATAAAAACACATTTTACTTAACACACATCATAATATCCCATTCATCTTCTTCTTTTTCTTTCTACCCAAACTCATCACACACACATACATGTTTACTTTTCATTCTTTTCTCCCTCTCTCTCTAAAACAAAAAACTCACAAAACTCCGCATCACTATGTGCCGACCACCGCCGCCAGACACCGCTACCACTATCAATCTGAATCAGCCACCAACACCACAAGATGTTTCTAAAACAGGTGGTGTTTGATTTCTGGTAGATTCGTTGTAATTAGTGCTTTCGGTGGTGTTTGGTTTCGGTGGTGTTTTGAGTGGCATATTAAATGTATATAATGGGTGTGTAAGTGTGGGATTGTGGTTTAGGTGGTTCTGGTTTGTCTAGACCTGATATAACATGGTCGGATTTGTCTAGATCTGATAATGGTGTGTTGTTAAAATCGGGGTGTTTGATGGTTGTGGTTAGTGGTCAACCGAAGCTATATTTTGGTTACTATTTTTATGCAAGAGATAGAGGTAGTTTCAGTGTGATTGTTGGGTGTTTCGGGTCTTGGTGTTTGTGTTACTCACCACCATCATCCGCTACAGCCACCACCTCTGCCGCATATGCAACGGGGTTTGGGTGGTATCTAGCCACCAGAATTGGATTTGTAGTTAAAATGATTAACTTTTTTATGTTGTTTTCTTGGTAACATTCAAAGGTTTTTGTGTTTTGAGCTTTGGTGGTTTCATTGGTGTTTAACTGGTGATTTTGTGGTGTTTTGTTTTTTTTGTTTTGTTTTTTTTTTTTTTTTTTTTTTTTTTTGAATTTTGGTGCTTTGTGTCACTTATGAGGCAATGATAATCGACTATTTTTCAAATGTTAGATACATTTTTGGCTTAACAAGAGTTCAGGATTGTGCTGTTGCTGATGGGATCTCCGACTCGCACCTTCTTGACAAATCATTTCAACCTAATTTGAGCCTATTTTTATTTGAGCCTATTTTTATTTGAACCGAATAGGTACTGTTAGTTTGTTCCATGAATGGTAGATATGCGTTCCATGAATGGTAGATATGTGTTTGAATGATGAAGAAAATGAAAATGGTTTGTTTGAGTGAAAGTGGAGATTTGTTGGATCTGTGGAAATGTTTGATTATGTTGTGTGTTTGTGAAAGTGGAGATTATGTTGGATCTGTGAAGAAAGGGGCATTTTAGTCAATGTATATCATCATCAGAGGGGTATTTTAGTCATTTCACCTTTTTTTAGCAAGTCAAACTAACAGTCAACGAAAAATGGACCAAAAGTGTTACGGGTCTTCGGATTCTGGACAAGATCCGTTACTTTTCAAACTATTGGACCAAAATCGTTACACCCGGTAAACCAAAAGGACCAAAAATGTAGTTAACTCTAATTATTTAATGAGTAAATTGCAAAAATCGTCATTAAAGTTTGGCCAAATTGCAAGTTTCGTCCCCAATGTTTGGAAAGTGCAAGGATCGTCTATGTGGGAAAACTTGGGGGCAAAAATCGTCCCTGACCAATATCAAATGACTAAAATACTACTGTCTTTTTCCTTTTCTATATTTCTTTTCAGTTTCTTACGTAAATGGTCCTTGTGTTTCGCCAGGTTTAACAAATTTAGTCATTTTTTTAATTATTTATTTAACTATTAATATTAGTATTATTTTTTTATACATTTTCGTCCGTATTTCATATGTTTTTGTCCATTTTTTCTTATGTTTTCATATGTTTTTGTCCGTTTTTCTTACGTTTTTGTCCGTTTTTCTTACGTTTTTTTCCGTTTTCTTACGTTTTCGTCCGTTATACTTACGTTTTTTCCGTTTTCATATGTTTTTGTCCGTTTTTATACGTTTTCGCCCGTTTTCATACGTTTTTGTCCGTTTTTTCTTACTTTTTTTCCGTTTTCTTACGTTTTCGTCCGTTATTCTTACGTTTTTTTTTCCGTTTTCATAAGCTTTTGTTCGTTTTTATACGCTTTCGCCCGTTTTCATACGTTTTTATACGTTTTCGTCCATTTTTCTTTAGTTTTTATCCGTTTTTCTTACGTTTTTTTTTCCGTTTTCTAACATTTTCATCCGTTATTCTTACGTTTTTTCCGTTTTCATACCGTTTTTGTTTGTTTTTTATACGTTTTCGTCCGTTTTTTTACGTTTTTGTCCGTTTGTTTTTATTCATTTTTTGTCCGTTTTTCTTACGTTTTCGTCCGTTATTCTATACGTTTTTTCCGTTTTCATACGTTTTTTTGTCCGTTTTTTATACGTTTTCGCCCGTTTTTCATACGTTTTTTGTCCGTTTTTATACGTTTTCTTTAGTTTTTTTCCGTTTTTATCCGTTTTCTTACGTTTTTATCCGTTTTTCTTACGTTTTTTCCGTTTTTTCTTACGTTTTTTCCGTTTTCTTACTTTTCGTCCGTTATTCTTACGTTTTTCCATTTTCATACCTTGTTGTTTATACATTTTCGCCTTTTATACGTTTTATCATTTTCGTCTTTTTTCTTTATTTTTATCCGTTTTTGTCCGTTTTTCTTAATTTTTGTCCGTTTTTCTTACGTTTTTTTCGTTTTCTTACGTTTTCGTCCGTTATTCTTACGTTTTTTCCATTTTTATACGTTTTTGTCCGTTTTCATACGTTTTTATACGTTTTCGTTCGTTTTTCTTTAGTTTTTGTTCGTTTTTATCCGTTTTTATTTGTTTTCATACAATTTTATCTGTTTTCACACGTTTTTGTCCATTTATGTACGTTTTTATCCATTTTTTTAAAGTTTTTGTCAGCCATTCTTACGTTTTTTTCTGTTTTCATACCTTTTTGTTCGTTTTTATACGTTTTTGCCCCGTTTTTATACGTTTTTCCCCGTTTTTATTTGTTTTTATACTTTTTCGCCCATTTTTCTTTCGTTTTTGTCCGTTTTTATTTGTAAATATATTTTTATATCAAACTTCAACATTTTTTATAAAATCGTACGTACGTCAAAAGCATGTTAATATTGGGCTTGTTTTGTTCGTAATTTAGAGCTCTTCGCAACGATATTTTTTTCGTTAAAGAATTCGATAGATATTTACTAAATATTTGACGAATAAAGTTTGTTTTATAAAAAAGTTGTAATTATTAAAAAGTTAAAGGGTGGTTTTTGTAAGTTTTTTAATTTTGAAAATTCAAAACATTCAATTCGGGTAGACCCAGGAATAAAAATACGTGATAACGCTCAAATTGTGCATGTTTTTGGTCGCGTTATTCGTACTTTTATATGTGTTATTTGGTTATATTTATATGTTTTTGTTACTTAATCGCACCAAAGTATGTTTGCAAAGTATATGTAGCCAAGTACAGGAAAAAGGAAGAAAAATATGAAATAATGAGGAAAAAGGAAATATTTATGATCGTACGAAGATTTTTGCGTCAAGGTCCACACCAAAAAGGCATTTAAAGAATGAAGGTCTAAGTATTCAAGTTGACAAGTTCCAAGACAAAGAAAAGATCAAGTTTGGATGAAGAACGAAGAGCCATGAGCAAGAAACAAGCCAAACGCCAAAAGTCCAAAAGTTGTGTTCTCAGCAACCCCCATCCGATCGGATGCAGCCCGCAACCGATTCGGATGGAGGCTATTTTGAAGACCAACCGATCGGTTGGAGCTAATACTGATCGGTTGGATGTCGGCTGTTTTCCCAAACTTCATCATTAAGGATACTATCTTTATGCACACGATTCCAAAGCCTTCTATTGAGCATTCTAGACTATTCTTCTTTACTTGGAGGCCAAGATGAAGCATTAAAGACCCTAGGCTTTGAGAGTAGTATAAATAGGACCATTTGTGAAGTGATAGAATAGGCTATCAAGTGACACAATTACCAATTAACTCCCTAATCATCAACCACTCTCACAATACTCTCAAATTCGTCCTTAGAAGTCCAGGAAACTTTGGAGGTCAAAACATCAAGAAGTCAACACCAATACTTTGGGTATCACTACCTTATCATTTGTAATCTTATTTCAATTATTGTAAGACTTTCAATCATGATTTCTAATGTTCAAAGTTTAGAGTTTATGTTCGCTATGAGTGGCTAGTGCCTTTGAGCACTTGCTTAGATGATGTGTATTGCTTATTGATTTGCGTATGATTGTGATAACATGTTTTAATTCAATTTCAAGTTGATTCTAAGATCCAATTGTGATTAAGTTTTGTAGTGACATTTGTTAATCAAGTTTGACTAGTTGTTAATAATTCTAAAGGTCGAAAGATTTGTTGTTATTCAACTAGTTATAATCATTTGTCTATGAATGATTGTTTTTACCCAATATTCTTGGTTAAACAAGGAAACTTAATTGTGGTTGTAATAAGAATGCTTTTGTCTATCAAATTGGATTGATTGTAAGCCACCTTAAAGGTCGAAAGATTAGTAGTTTGCAATCAATTGTGATATATTTGTCTATGAATCGGTTACCTTTTGTATTGACCATTTCCTAAGCGTATTTGATAAAACAAGAGATTATTTTTGTGTTTAAGTTTGTTACCCCAAACTTATGAACCTTGAATTGATCTTGAATTGATTGGTTAAACGTAATGCTTGTTTTTATGAACTAAAATCTTGACGAAGGTTTAACTTGTAGAAACAATAGATTAGTTCACCAAACTAATTATCATAACCAACATGTTTACAAGAGTTATCACAATCATGCTTATCAAGAGTAGTATATTATTCTAAGCAAGTGTACTTTTAATCATCTGAATTATCATTTTATCATCATTGCTTGTTTTAGAGATTTACTTTTATTAGCTTACAATTCGATTCACTCACAAATCCCTGCGAACGATCCCGACTTACCATCATAATCTTGCTATAACGGACGAGTTCACTTGCTCGTATGTGTTATTTCTAGATTCGGTAATTCGACCCTATAAATTTAAAACTTGTACACACACGTAACACATCAAGTTTCTGGCGCCGCTGCCGGGGATTTTGATTGTGTTTCTGTAAGTTTTAGAAGTCCATTTCTCACCAAGTTCGTTTTCATAAAAAAAAAAAAAAAAAAAAAAAAGTTTTTCGAGCTGTCCATCCGATCGGTTTCACATTCATCTGATCGGTTGCCCATTTTCTAATTTTACCGAGACTCCCATCCGATCGGTATCACATCCATCCGATCGGATCACTTCATAACCAATTTTACCGAGACTCCTATCCGATCGGTATCACATTCATCCGATCGGATCACCAACACTGATTTTCCAAATTGTTTTCATTCTTCGCTCGTGTGTTTAGACATTGCCTCGATTCTCTTGGGAATTGTTTGAACACTCGTTCAACTGGAGTAGAACCAATTTCACCTCTTTCCAATCTCGAAAGTTTAATTCGAACAAGAAGAAGAAGAACACCCTTTGTTCCATTAGCCAACCGTGTACCAAGAGTACCAAACCCACCGTTTGATAACCTTTTCGAAGCCAAAGTCGTTTATAACCCATTCACTGATCAACCTTTTCCCATGGCTGACGATCAACCCATGTGGGCCACCAACCGAGCCGTAGCATCCACTCCTGGATATGCTATTGTTCCTGTTAACCTTGGTAACAATTTCACCGTAAAAGGTCACCATCTTTCTATGATCAAAGACCGTCAATTCGATGGCTGTTCGAGGGCCGATCCTCACAAACACATTGCCGAATTCATCGAAATTTGTGGCATGTTCCGATACGACGAAACCGATGTCGACGCCATTAAACTCAAACTTTTTCCATCATCACTTGTTGGAGATGCAAAAATATGGTACAACGAATTAACCCCAGGAACTATCAATACTTGGGAGGAGATGAGGCAAGCTTTTGTAAGCCAATTCTTTCCACCTGCCATGTTTGACCGACTCATGGGAGAAATTCGTGCTTTCACACAAAATCCTAACGAATCACTCGTCGAAGCCTGGCTTCGTATGAAAGATTTGCTTCTTAGTTGTCATGGACATGGTTTAGGACGAGGGACCGTTATCCAAATCTTCTACCATGGACTTGATGAAACATCTCAAGGAATTCTTGATGCTGGAGGAATTTTTCTCTATAAGACTCCTAATCAGGCATATCAATTGCTTGAAGACCGAGTACTTCTCAAACTCGATTGGTCAAAAGATTCCAAAACCAAACATTTACGAAAAACAGTTGCTTTTGCTAAAAGTTCCGATACCTCTAAACTCATGGAGAAAATGGAAGCCTTGACTTCCAAAATCGACTCGCAATACAAAGATCTTAAAGGAGAAATGAAAGAAATGCGAGATGGTTGTAACAACTGTGGAGGTAATCACACCATCATCAGAATGTGACGATCAACCAATGGATAGACCCAAAGAAGGAGAAGCTAATTATGTCCAAGGAGGATACCGTGGAGGCGGTTATTGTGGTAATTATTACGGAGAAAATTCTGTAAATTGGCAAGATCGCCAACAAAGGGATAACAACCGTGATTCTCAACCTCGAGTGACGTAAATCAAACTCCACAACCTCCGATAAAAAACCAGAAGAAGACCGATTTTGAAAAAATGAGAGAGAATTCGTGACTGCTCAAAAATCAACCAATGAGTTCGTCAAGAACCAATTTTTCAATCTCAAAACCAAAGTTGAGCAGGGACAGAAAAATCATCAAGCATCTATTCAAGATCTTGAAAACAAGTTCGGTAGACTTTCTGACTAATTTTCTTCCCGACCATCTGGTTCGTTACCAAGTAATACCTAATCCAACCCTAAACCAACATCATCTGGATCAAAACGATAAAACTTATCGTCCACCACAGACTAGAAATGAGCATATCAATGCTGAATTCACAAGAAGTGGTCTCTCTTATGATCCACCAACCCCAATTCAAATAATACCACGATCATCAATGATGAAAGTGAGGATGAAGCTGAAGAAGCAGAAAAGGAAAATACTCCAAATATACCCACCAAAGAAAAACCCAACCCACCATTAAGGCTTACACACCAAAGATTCCATATCCTCAAGCCTTAAGAAAGAAAAAGATGGAAGAAGCGTTATAAGAAGTTTGTTGAAATGATCAAAAAAGGTTAGACTCAATGTACCCCTCGTTGATGTTCTAGCTGGAATGCCCAATTATGGGAAATTTTTAAAGGAACTTCTTAATAACAAAAACAAGTTGGAACAAATATCCGCTACCTTTCTCAATGAAGAATGCTCAGCCATTGTTCAAAACAAAATTCCACCAAAACTCAGAGATCTCGGAAGTTTTCTGATTCCATGCACGTTAGGAAACAACATCACATGCGATGCTTTAGCCGATCTTGGCGCAAGTATCAATTTGATGCCCTATTCGTTGTATTTTAAACTTTCCATCAATACCTTGAAACCTAACAAGGATGAGTATTCGATTAGCCAATCATTCTTACCAATATCCTGTTGGATTACTGAGAATATGCTTGTCCAAGTTGGTAAATTTGTTTTTCCCGTGGATTTTGTGATCTTAGAAATGAAGGAAGATAGTAGAGTACCTCTTATTTTAGGAGACCTTTCCTAAACACGCTGATGCTATCATCAAAGTAAAAGGTAAAGAACTCAATCTTGGAGTTGGAGAAGATAGAATTACCTTTTTAATCGATAAAGCAATGCATATCCATATTCCAGGATGACACTTGTTTTAACATTGACGTAATCGATGAAGTCACTGATGAAGAAGTGGATGCATTACTTGACGATTATGATCCATTCATGACTACTTAGGAGAAAATTAGTGAAACAGGCTTGATAAAGAATTTTGCTGATTTTATGGAAGTAAATTCGAGGAGGATATTGAAGAAGGAGAAATAGTAGAAGAGAATTTTGAGAAATCACCTTTAATGATCAATTGAGGATCAAAACATCTCTTCAAGAACCACCAACTGATCTTAGCTAAAACCACTTCCCGATCATCTTGAATATGCTTACTTGGAGATAATTCACTTCTTCCGTAGTCATATCTTCGTTGCTCAATGACGATGAAAAAGAATGTCTCATCTCTGTTCTCAAGAGGCATAAAAGAAGCTTTTGAGTGGAAAACATCTGATATTCCAGGAATTAGCCCTGATTTTTGTAAACACAAAATCAATTTCGAAGAAGGTGTTAAACTCGTTGTAGAAAGACAACGTCGACTCAATCCCAACATGAAAGAAGTTGTTAAGAAAAAATCATCAAACTTCTTGATGCCGGTATTATTTACCCCATCGAGGATAGTCCTTGGTGAGTCTAGTTCACTGTGTTCCGAAAAAAAGAGGAATGACTGTGTGACTAACGAACGGAATAAATTAGTTCCTACTAGAACTGCACTGATGGCGAGTATGTATTGATTACAGAAAATTAAACAAAGCCACCGAAAAATCACTTTCCTTTACCCTTCATGGATCAAATGATTGAGAGATTAGCAGGGAACGAGTACTTTTGTTTCTTGATGGTTTTTCAGGATATTTCCAAATTCCTATCGATCCTGCCGATCAAGAAAAGACAACATTCACATGTCCTTTTGGAACTTACGCTTACAGGCTTATGCCTTTTGGTCTTTGTAATGCACCAGCGACTTTTCAAAGGTGTAATGATCGCTATGGAAGTTTTCATGGATGACTTTTCAAATTTTTGGAAGCTAATTTGAAGCTTGTCTTTCTAATCTCGATAAAATGCTAGAAAGATGCGAAGCTGCACATCTTGTTCTCAACTGGAAAAAATGTCATTTTATGGTGACTGAAGGAATTGTGCTTGGACACAAAATTTCCAGTGCAGGAATGGAGGTTGATAAAGCGAAAATTGATGTTATCACCAAATTACCACCTCCAACAAACGTTAAAGCCGTTAGAAGTTTTCTAGGGACATGCCGGTTTCTACCGTCGTTTTATTAAAGATTTCTCAAAAATATCTCGTCCTATGACAAAACTTCTTGAAAAAGATTCTGTTTTTGACTTCAATGCAGATTGCATGAAGGCATTCGAAACATTGAAAACCAACTGACTAGTGCACCCATTATGGTTTCACCTAATTGGTCACTACCATTCAAGCTCATGTGAGATGCTAGCAATTTTGCTATTGGAGCTGTGTTAGGACAACGAGAAGGAAAACATTTTCGTCAACATTTCCGTCCTATATACTTCGCTAGTAAAACACTTAACAACGCCCAACAAAATTACACGTTACGGAGAAGGAATTGTTAGCCGTTGTTTTTGCTTTCGACAAATTCAGATCTTATCTTGTGCTTTCAAAAACAATCGTGTTTACTGATCACTCAGCGCTCAAATATCTGTTTACAAAACAAGATGCAAAACCGCGTCTTATCCGATGGATTTTGCTACTCCAAGAATTTGACATAGAAATCAAAGATAAGAAAGGAGCAGAAAATCTAGCTGCTGATCATTTGTCTCGTCTTGAGAATCCAAATTTGGAAGAATTAAAGGAAGATGAAATCGACGATTATTTCCCTGATGAAACTCTCATGACGGTTGACACAAATGATGAAAAAGAAATTCCGTGGTTTGCAGATTTTGCAAATTATCTCGTTGGAGGAATTCTCAGAAAAGGATTAACTCATGCCCAACGAAGTAAATTCTTTTCAGAACTGAAACACTATTATTATGAAGATCCATATCTTTTCAAGATGTGTCCCGATGGGATGATTAGAAGATGTGTTTCTGGTTCCGAAACAAGAAGAATTCTTGATGAATGCCATCATGGCCCGACTGGGGGACACTATGGTCCTTCCACCACAGCTAAAAAAGTTTTTGATGCTGGATTCTATTGGCCAACAATTTTCAAGGAAGCTCATACTCTTGTTCAAAACTGCGATGCTTGCCAAAGATCCGGTAGTCTTTCTCGTAGGATGAAATGCCTCAAAAGAGCATTCAAGTCTGCGAAATATTCGATATTTGGGGAATCGATTTTATGGGACCATTTCTAAATCGTACAAATACGAATACATTCTTGTTGCTATTGATTATGTTTCCAAATGGGCTGAAGCCGAAGCTGTACCCATAAATGATGCACGAGTTGTTGTTAATTTTCTCAAAAAGCTTTTCGCTCGTTATGGAATTCCTAAAGCTTTAATAAGTGATCGAGGAACCCATTTCTGTAACAAACAAATGGAGAAAATTATGAAACGATATGGAGTTCATCATCGTTTTGCTACAGCTTATCACCCACAGACCAGTGGTTCAAGTCGAAAATACCAATAAGCCTTAAAAAGGATACTCGAAAAAACGGTCAAAGATAATCCTGCCGTTTGGTCGAGAAAACTCGAGATGCTCTGTGGGCATTTCGTACGGCTTATAAAACCCAATTGGTACAACACCATACAGACTTTTGTATGGAAAAACCTGTCATTTGCCGTTCGAAATCGAACATCGCGCCTACTGGGCCCCTCAGAAACTGTAACCCTGATCTCAAAATAGCTGGAGAGAAGAGATTTTTGCAATTGCATGAACTCGATGAACTAAGACTCCAAGCTTATGAGAACTCCAAGCTTTACAAAGCTAGAACCAAAGCGTATCATGACAGAAAGCTTAGAATTCGGAAAGAATTCAAAGCTGGAGACAAAGTTTGCTTTTCAATATGAAATACAAGTTCAAATCTCCTAAGCTGAGACCAAAATGGTTCGGTCCGTATATAGTGAAACATGGATTTCCATCTGGATATGTTGAATTATTTGACAAACATGGTGGAAGTTTCATTGTCAATGGTCACCAATTAAATTGTACTACGATAAGGAGCAAATGAACGAGATTTCTATTAAAGAGATTCTGCCTGAATCAGAAAATGAATCTATCACATTTTTGACACCTTTCCCAACTGACTACAAAGAAAATTCTGAATTTATCTATGATAGTTCTTCCTAAAGTTTGGGAAAACGCAAAGTTGTACAACATAGATGAAACTGGAGAGGAAATAGTGATAGAAAACGTAGTGCATGTTCCAAAATTCTCAAAGAAGAAATCAAAAAATTGCACCAACGTAGCAAAGGAAGTTTGAGTCAGGCTGATGACTCGTTAATAAAACAAGCGCTTCTCGGGAGGCAACCCATGCATTTGCTATTTTTACTTCCTAATTTATTTTTAAGTGATTACATCCCAAAGTTTCTCTAATCCCTTAGTTGAACTTAAGTGTGTGGGTGTACCACTGACTTTTGAATAAAACGTAGAAACATTTTCATGTGTTTGTTTGTTTTGTTTCTTTTGAGATTACTGCAGGTAATGATTCGAAGTTTGAATGCTTGGATCAAAGAATCATTGGAGCAGGAAAATTGGTTTATTCTCTTATTTCCCTATTTTCATTCCTTTAAATTCGTTTATCACATTGAGGACAATGCTTAACTTAAGTGTTGGGGGGGGGGGGGGGTGAATAGGAAAATAAGGATAGATTGTAAATTTCGAGCTAGATTTTAAATTTTGTTTGCCCTTGTGATCTAGTTATTTGTCATTTTAAGGATAATATATTAGAATAACTGGATCAATCCACTGATAAAACCTGTAATTTTTGAAAAATTGAGATGTGTCCCGATTAATATTGCAATCCATTCTGGATCGATAACATTAGCTAGCACATATTATAGCCCTTCTACCAAAATGTGAGGATTTAAGCCTGTTTCGTATCTAGCATACATCTTTTATGCTTTAATTCTTTTGCTATGAGTGTGCCGGTGATTTTATTTATTCTAGAACTTGTGCTTGTAAATTATTACGAGACCGTTGTGAGATCACATTTCATGTGTGATATAAGTATATGCGTGATAAGAGGCAACCGTAGGATTTAAACCAAATAGCCTTCCGTATTGATATTTAGCTAGTTACACTGACTAGTTAACCACCGATATAAACCCTATTGTTAGCGTTTACCTTTAACGCTAGATACCCCTAGTTACACCCTCTGAGCCTATCTTTTTCTTTTGATAAAATCCAAAAAAATACAAAAAGATTTTACACCTTTTTAGCCTTGCCTTACCCTTAGTCAAGTCTTAGTTGGTTGCTAGCTATATGGCAAGATGGATGTTATGTGGGAAATCATGAAAGTTCAAAGAAAGTTGTAAACTCCATGAGTATTGATTGAAGCAAAGTAAAGTGAAAAAGTCATCGCAATTATAAGATGACAAGTGAAAAGAGTTCCAAAAAAAAAAAAAAAAAAAAAAAAAAAAAAAAAGAAAGAAAAGTCATCGCAACTATAAGGTGACAAGAATAGCTAATGAGCTATGGAATAATGTGTTGAACGATCAAGTATGGAGTTTCTCAAGATTGCATGATAGTGGTTCGAAAGTAGCTAGCAACATTCGGTTAGTAGACTTTGACTAATTTTTGTATATTCTTTATTATCACCATTTCTAAAATATATCCCATGCCTTATCCTTACCCTTTTGGCTTTGTGGAATTATCAAGTGTATTAACATGTAGTGACCATCTGATTTCTTGAGGAATTAGATAACGTTGCTAGCGATCTAAGGTTATCCTTAGTGACCATCCGTTATTTGGTGATGCAAGAATTCGTGCCAGCGAGCTATTATGTTTTGCATAAGATATTTGCACATAAGTCTGATATAACCCTTGAAGCCTTAAGCCCGAATAAAAGACCTCTTTGATATGTATACTTGGTGCTCACGCCATATCGGTGAAGTTTTGTTTCTTGTACAAGCTTATGGTAATATTTAGATCATGACTGAACAATGAGTGTGATTTCTCTTATATACTCCACCAACCATATAAATGAGTGATTTGAGTGAATTATATCTCGTTCCTTTTTCGTGAGGTGTTTAGTAATGTTCATCAAGTAAGAAAATCATTTGGGTATTGTTAAACATCTCGATGCTTCAACCATAAAAGCTTAAAATGATGAATCTAACTTGTATTCGTACCTAATAGGTTTGCATCACATTTTTCTAATCATACTTGTATACCATGTGGATAATTGTTTTTACTTCTAGATTTGCTTGAGGGCAAGCAAAGTTTAAGTGTAGGGGAATTTGATAACGCTCAAATTGTGCATGTTTTTAGTAGCGTTATTCGTGCTTTTGTATGTGTTATTTGGTTATATTTATATGCTTTTGTTACTAATCGAACCAAAGTATGTTTGCAAAGTATATGTAGCCAAGTACAGGAAAAAGGAAGAAAAAGATGAAAGAATGAGGAAGAAGGAAATATTTATGATCGTACGAAGATTCCCTTGTCAAGGTCCACACCAAAAAGGCATTTCAAAGAATGAAGGTCCAAGTATTCAAGTTGACAAGTTCCAAGACAAAGAAAAGATCAAGTTTGGATGAAGAACGAAGAGCCATGAGCAAGAAACAAGCCAAACGCCAAAAGTCCAAAAGTTGTGTTCTCAGCAACCCCCATCCGATCGGATGCAGCCCGCAACCGATTCGGATGGAGGCTATTTTGAAGACCAACCGATCGGTTGGATGTCGGCTGTTTTCCCAAACTTCATCATTAAGGATACTATCTTTATGCACACGATTCCAAAGCCTTCTATTGAGCATTCTAGACTATTCTTCTTTACTTGGAGGCCAAGATGAAGCATTAAAGACCCTAGGCTTTGAGAGTAGTATAAATAGGACCATTTGTGAAGTGATAGAAGAGGCTATCAAGTGACACAATTACCAATTAACTCTTCTAATCATCAACCACTCTCACAATACTCTCAAATTCGTCCTTAGAAGTCCAGGAAACTTTGGAGGTTCAAGAAGTCAACATTTGGAGGTCAAAACATCAAGAAGTAAACACCAATACTTTGGGTATCACTACCTTATCATTTGTAATCTTATTTCAATTATTGTAAGACTTTCAATCATGATTTCTACTATTCAAAGTTTAGAGTTTATGTTCATGTTTGCTATGAGTGGCTAGTGCCTTTGAGCACTTGCTTAGATGATGTGTATTGCTTATTGATTTGCGTATGATTGTGATAACATGTTTTAATTCAATTACAAGTTGATTCTAAGATCCAATTGTGATTAAGTTTCGGAGTGACATTTGTTAATCAAGTTTGACTAGTTGTTAATAATTCTAAAGGTCGAAAGATTTGTTGTTATTCAACTAGCTATAATCATTTGTCTATGAATGATTGTTTTTAACCATTATTCTTGATTAAACAAAGAAAGTTAATTGTGGTTGTAATAAGAAAGCTTTTGTCTATCAAATTGGATTGATTGTAAGCCACCTTAAAGGTCGAAAGATTAGTAGTTTGCAATCAATTGTGACCTATTTGTCTATGAATCGGTTACCTTTTGTATTGACCATTTCCTAAGCGTATTTGATAAAACAAGAGATTATTTTTGTGTTTAAGTTTGTTACCCCAAACTTATGAACCTTGAATTGATCTTGAATTGATTGGTTAAACGTAATGCTTGTTTTTATGAACTAAAATCTTGACGAAGGTTTAACTTGTAGAAACAATAGATTAGTTCACCAAACTAATTATCATAACCAACATGTTTACAAGAGTTATCACAATCATGCTTATCAAGAGTAGTATATTAGTCTAAGCAAGTGTACTTTTAATCATCTGAATTATCATTTTATCATCATTGCTTGTTTTAGAGATTTACTTTTATTAACTTACAATTCGATTCACTCACAAATCCCTGCGAACGATCCCGACTTACCATTATAATCTTGCTATAACGGACGAGTTCACTTGCTCGTATGTGTTATTTCTAGATTCGGTAATTTGACCCTTATAAATTTAAAACTTGTATACACACGTAACACATCAATACGCGAGATTTTTTTTCTTCAACCAATAAAATGGTGCCACGTCATCTCGGGAACGCACGGGTAAAAGCATACTCGAGATGCTTGGGTAAATATGTAAAGTGGAAAAATCTTGGACTCTGCAAGACAGACTCTCGTGTAAAAGGGTAACACATTAATTTTCGCTTTTGAAGGTTAGATTTGGATGGTTATTTTATTAGAGTATGGGTTTAATAATAATTGTCAATTAATTAATGGGTTACTATTATATTATACTTAGACGAACTTTATTTGTAAAAAGTAAAGGTACAAAAAATATACCTTAGGATCTCAACACCGATGCTACTTGCTTATTTTTTGTGTATTGTACATGTTTTATGAGATACTCCCTCCGTTTTATAATTATTTTTTATTGTTTACTTAAGAGATGATTTGCACACTCTTTAAATTGATTGGCACACTTTAATCTAGTTAGAATAACGTATAAATGTCAAGACACTTTAAATTAGAGCGTGTCAATCAATTAAAGGAGTGTACAAATCGCCTCTCTTACTTTTTAAGTCTCTAATTTTAAACTTTGAGCTTAAATAGTTTTATTTGTATTATATATTACTTAATGAAATATATATGAATGAATTGAGTTTTAAATGTATTTTCATTGATATAATTTCATCAAGTATTATATAACACAAATAAAAATATTTAAAATCAAAGTTGCAAAATAAAGACTTTAAAAGTCAATATTTGATAATAATTATAGGACGGAGATGGTATATATGAACTTTTCAGCATATTTTAGCAAGTATGTGACATACTAGAAAACAAAAGTTCTTTGTTCATTTCATTATGGTTAAGCTAACAAATACACTACGTTAAGATAACAAACATTTGGCGAATCAACATTAGTTTGATTTTTCAAATTATAATGCAAAATTTAGATGTTAAAACTATCTGAATAGACACATGTACAACCATCTAAGTTTGTTGCATATCTTAAACAAACATATTTTAAGGTTACTCATGTAAAACGAGATTTTAACTAACTTAAATGTATGTAGTTTAATCAGTGTATTCTATAAATGTTTCTGACAATTTTTATAGTCATCACTAAAATATGTAACCATTGAGTTCTGAACATTAATGGGGTGTTTGAGATTGCTTATTTAAAATAGATTTTGTGTTTTTAAAACAGATAATTAGATAATCAGCTTTTACAAAACGTGATTATACAATATTGCGTTTGGATTTGATTATGCTGTTTGATAACACAATAATCAAATAATCAATTTTCCAAATGTTTAACTTAACAAATCATTTATAACTTAACATGTAAAATGACGAAAAAAACATTCATATTATTATATATGATATAGCTTTGTAGGTAGACATATACTCCAACAATTATTCTTTTTTCATAAAACTTGAGATACGTATCATCTATACTACATTATAAAATATTTAATACCTGTTAAATAAGGAAGTCTTAAAATTTTCAGCCAGCAGAGTTACTTATTATGGAATAGTGTTGGTTACAACACAATAGCATTAGTTACAACATTTTAAAACATCTTTTAATTCATGTTTTTAACAAAAAAAAAAAAAAAGTCTAAAACCATTACCATTTTAATTCATGCTTTTAATATACAAACATATTTTAATGCAATTAATTGAATGATAAATGATATTTGTTGTTTTTGTAATAATTTGTGATTGTGTATGATAAACGATATCTTATATTTGAATTCTTTACTATAATTGCATGATGTTTTCGATCTTATAAAGCAACCACTGTTAATAAAATTATCAATCATCACGTGGTCTTGCTCTTAGACTTATTGATTTTGCTGTCGCATTGCGCGAGCATCATATTAATACATGTTTCTATAATAATACTTATTTTGTTGTTATATTTTAATATTATACTAACAAATTTTCATATAACATTTCTCGAAAGTATATTTACTTACACGTACCTGATTATTTATAACAATTGATTAACATGCATCACTCCAACATTATTTTTATAACTTCGTAAACTAAAGTGTCTAACTTATCCTTTTTAATCTCATCCACATACCTCAAGGTTAGGATCGTAGTTGTTAAGATCCGATCCTGATATCATGATCTTATGATTTTATGATGCTTCAAAACAAAAACGATTCGGATCCTATGTAGGATCTTACAAGATCTCGATCTTGACCATATGATCTTACGATCTAATCCGATCTGATCTTACTTTTCTCGAACCGCAAACTAAAAAACTACAAAGTTATGGATTATGTTTTATAAAATTTATCATAACCCCTAGCCAACCGCGAACCAAATGCATGTTATGGTCTGCTACCTAACCACAAATTCATTTTGGTTTTTGTGTGTGTTTTTTTTATTTGTTTTTCGTAAGGTATGTTTTTGGTTGTGATTGCGTTTGTCTTACTACTTGTTTATGGTCTGTGTATAGTTTTGGAGAAAGAAAGCTGAGTTGGCACTGATATGACAGAGTGACCGCTGAGAATTATGGTCATCATTAGCATCAGTCTAATGCAACTTTAGTACTTGTGATAATAACGATAAGTTTGTGTAACAATTTTCCAAAAAATTTAAATGGGTCCTAACGTGGGACACAAGTGAAAGAAGCATATTCCAACTTGGAATGGGTTGGTTTAGGATAGTTTCAATATATCATATAAGTATTTTATTATTTAAGTTTTAGTTTCCTAGTTTTATTAAGGGGAAAGTGAGTGTGAGGCTGTTAGGAGGCAAGCTTCTGTGTAGAACCTAATTAAACTATGTCGTTTTGGTAAAAGTATAAAAACCCCAAAGTACTTTGGTTGACTCACTCACACAAAAGTCAAAACAAATACACACACAAATCAAAGCTGTTAATGGCGGTATCTACAGACACAACAACGACAACGACAACGACTCTCCATCACGCATCCGGTAACATCCTCGCATTCTTCATTCTTCTCCTGATCGGAGTACTCGCATTCTCGATCCGTCTTTTTTCGGTTAGTTTAATCAAATCTAATTTTTAAATTCGATCTACTTATTTGATTAGGTCTTGAAATTGTTGTTAAAATATACATTTTGATTTGGGGAAGCACATTTTATGGTTCGATACTAATTATTTTGGCTGGAAATTGGACAATTTTATGGTTCCAACCACTTGTGCACTTAGCCTTGTAAACGACTGGGAAATATGTTACACGGGACATGTTCTATGAGTAAGTTTTGTAGCTAGAAGATTTCCATTTATAACAGCTTAAACAACACCAAGCTGGAAAGTGAATATGTGATTTTCTTCGATCCAAAAGCCAAAGTGCTGACATATCTGTCCTTTGTGTAAATGCAGTGGCAATGACAAAGAGGAACCTGGTGCAGTCGTGTGCAGAGGTGCACAGTCTCTAAACTGAAATAGAGTGTTTGGTTAAATCTCTAAACGGATAAAAAGTGAAGCGTAAGCGGGTCAAAGAACATGTGCTTGGGGAAGGTGTTTTTTTTAGTAGTCTAATGTGGTTCAATCTACACGTTCAAGTGTAAATAACTTTTATTTCTTATTTGTTATAAAATTTTACCTGGGTTAACTAAATATTATTGCCTCATTTATATAGTATGGAATGGAATTGAGGTTGTGACGTAGATTTGGAGTATGTAACCGATCAATATTATAGTTAACAGATAGTTGATGATGAAAATGCATATAACCAGATGCTAAAACAACAACATATCATAACATGATAACTTAACAGAAGTTCCATTTGATAAGCAAAATAAGAATATTTTTTCACCAAAAAAGAAAACTAAACATTCGACAACTAGATAAGCATGCATCATTCTTTTTCTTGCATGCTATGAGCCTTCTTTTTCTTACACCCAGTGATGTTACGACCCGTTTCCTTACAGTAAGAACAAGTCACGGTCTTCTTTTGCTTGGCCTCTATAGGTGGCTTGACTCTCGTTGCATTTTTTGGACGTCCTTTAGTGTTAGTAAGCACAATGGGATCTCGAACTGAAATTTGAGGCATGATGTCTACTTGAGAAATTCCAACACGAGCATCTTTGTATGCATTATCAATCTCTATTGGCTTTCTCTTTATCATTTGATCTTCTAAAAACTCCACCAAAAAGCTATTTAGTCTTTTTATTTCCAAAGGTGCATCTCTTGCTTGTTCAATTGCCTTTGTACAATTAGATTGAACATACCACAAAGCTAACGCACTAAACGCATTTTCAGAGTTTGTTTCCTCGATTCCGATACTAGCATTACCAACTTTGTACCTACAATCAAGTGTCCACCTAGGTAAAATATAGTGATCAGGTAGGGTGTCGACATGTTTTTTTTTTTTTTTCATTACATATAGGATATGTTTGCACAATATCCCATATGTTTCGAACATAGCACACGAACATGTGACATCCAAGTTATCCAAGAAGCGAAAGTTGACGACTCTCCAATATTTTTTATCAACATGTGACATCCAAGTCTCTTCTTTTTCATTTTCTTGCAAAGCACCACCAAATATTATTGATTGACCATGATGATTCACTCCAACAAATGGAGCAAATGGAAACTTAAATTTATTCGTCAAATATGTAACATCGAACACAACAACGTCTCCAAATTTTAGATAGGCATCTCTTGATCTTCCATCGGCCCAAAATATATTTCTAGGAGACCCATCATTAAACAAGTCTATTTTAAAATACTGGCTAGCATCTATTGCTGCTTTTTCTTGGAAATGTTTGATAAGAGAATAAAACTCCTTACCTTTGTATTGTTTCCGTTCTTCAGCTAATATATTAGCACATTGCTTCGAGGTTACAGTAGGTTCATGTGGTGACTTCATTGCATTTACAGCTTTTCTAACTTGACAAGGTCTCAAACCGGACTTACCAAGTTCCACCATAAGGGATTTGCAAGCCATGGAGCGATGAAACTTATTGTGAGAATGATGTTTCATTACTTTCGTTGGTGTAGTGGTCAAGTCGTGATTGTGTGTATTATTAAAGATATTCACACACCATTTTTCGTCTTTTGTTTTTGAAATTCGGAGTTCCGCTTCACAACCCGTCCTTACATCTCTTCTACGTTTCTCAGATACCTCACTGGATCCATCGCCATTCTATTTTTTGAAACCTTCTTTGTTGCAAACATACAGCTTTCTATACACCTCATTTGTCGTCTTATTTTTATATTTCCAATGAATACGTATACCAAACCCGTGTAAGAAGGCATATTGGTTATAAAACATATATGCATCATCAGGTGTGTCAAAAATCTTTCCAATAATGTTTTTATCATTTTCATCACATTTGAGATTCACTGGATCCTCGTTCGGTTTCTCCCAAATACCATCATCGTTAACTTCATCATCATCACATCCGATATTCACATTGTGGTCATTTGTTTCTTCGCAAATATTATCTTTATAAATTCCATCTTCATCACATCCAAGATCCACATGCTCGTAGTTTCGTTCCTCACATTCATACTGTGGATTTTGATGGTCGAACAAATAACCATTTGTATCAATATCTTCGATTAAATGAGTCTAAAAAGGATCTCTTATTTGTTGATTCTCCAAATCCATGTTGTGACTTAAAACCCTCTGCAATATATTCATATAGGGAAAAAAAAGGCTATTTAGCAATAAGCTCCAAAATTGAACAGCCCCCAAACCTAATCCATAATCATTATACTATGCATATTTCATATAGACCTTAAACCACTACAAAACTCAATTAAATAAGCCCAACTGCTGTTGTGATATATCAAGGGTATATTCAAATTGTTGTTGTGATTCAGTAAAGTTAGGCGATTTTTTCGTGAGTAATTAATTAATTGATGATAGAGATGATATACTACATGGCTATGGAAATTAGCAATGAAAGAAAATTGTAGAACTTACTCATAAAATGCGACTTCAAAATTGAGCGATACGGGAACGATTGATGTTTACTGTGGTTATTTCAAATGATCATTTCATCTGAAATAAGAACTTAATCAGATAAGTGGATGAATTTCGATTTTGGAGAGGATGTGGGTGATTTTTGTTGTAGTTTATTTTGGGAAAGAAAGAGATGAAGTTCAGGAAAGTAATGAAAAGTCAAGGTCAGAGGTTGTTTTTTATGTTTTACTAACCAAACGACGTAGTATTATTAAGTTCTACACAGAAGCTTACCTACCTAACAGCCTCACACTCACTTTCCCCTTTTAGTAATTATAGGATTGTTAATTTAGGCTTTTTCCTTCTTATAAATACCACAAGTACGTGACATTGGGAGGGAATTTTTTTATTCATTCTATCAGCTATATGCAAAATTAGTTGTTTATTTTTTTTATTTATTTTTTTTTTTTATTAACAGTTCGCTTTTGTTTTGTTAAATCGATTATAAATCTTGCTTGTGAAGAGCATTTCTCAACTATCTATACCGTATTAGTTGGTAACAGAGCGAGGGTGTTTCCGTTGCGATGACCGAAGATAAAAGCAGTGGGGATAATAGTCTCTCTGACGTGCTCAAAGGGATCGATAACATCACTACGGTGCTTCAAATTTTAACCACTCGTGTGGAACACACATAAGTGGAATTGAAGGAGTTATGACTTCAAAAAGGTTGGGAAGGTGATGATGAATTTGGGAGTTTAACTCTTCGACAGTCTCATAACCAAGCACCATTCCAACACCAACGACCACCACAACCTCATAACCCTCCACCACAACTTCACCATGCGACACAACAACTTCAACAACCACCACCACCACAACAACATCTACGACAACAGTATCAACCGCAGCCACAAAACCAACATCGATTACAACAAGTTAATCCTTACAATGACGATGATTCTTCTTCAGGAGATGACTTTCATTTAAAGGTAGATCGACCATTCTTTAACAGGAACCTTAATATTGAAGATTTTTTAGATTGGATAGCAGAAGTAGAGAGATTTTTTGAGCTTGCTGAAATCTCAGAGAACAAACATTTTAAACTAGTAGCTTATCGGTTAAAAGGAGGGGCTTCTTCATGGTGGGAACAAGTCCAAAACCAACGGAAATGAGTGGGTAAACATCCTACTCATTCTTGGCCAAAAATGAAGAGGATGTTGATGGGTCGTTTTCTTCCTCCACATTACCATCAATTTTTATTCGAGCAATATCAGTCATTAAGGCAAGGACAAAAGTCTATTGCGGATTACACGGCTAAATTTTTGCGTTTATCCTCATGGAATAATTTGATGGAAACCAACAAATAAGGTATCTTTATGGGCAAAGGCCATCTATACATGAGAAGATTGGTTGTTAGGTAATATTAAGTTTAATTGAGGCTCATAACTTAGCACATAGGGCAGAATCCATGAGCTTTAAAGGAAACTTTGATGGTGAGCTGAATTGTCAATCTACTGTTGAGGTATCAAAATTGTAGCATATTCACAATCATATAATACACATGTAATGGTGATTTAGCCGATTCACTTAGAGAGAGAAAAAGAGAATTGGGAACTTAGAGAGAGAAAGTGATATGTATTAGGTTAAATGAATAAGAGTTCCAACCCTTCCCACACATGGGAAGGGGTATTTATACGACTACCATAAGTGCCCCGAGTGGGCTGTGGAGTGAGCTGACAGTGGGTAAAGACCCGACCCAACTCCACAAGTACTAATATAACTAAACTAATACTAATAATACTAATAATCCTACGAGCTACTTAATGCCAATAGATACTCGGGGTGACCGAGTCTTCATATGAATATTTATATTCCTAACAATCTCCCCCTAAGGGAGGTCACCCCGGATAATACACTTTGAATTCTAGCATTCTATTACATAACTGTAAGTTCCTAGCTCGTAGTCTTTTGATTCTTCAAGTTCAGCACACTTTGTTCTTTCAGCAGTGGACTTTTGATGACTGTTCTTTTGCCTTGGATGATCTTTGAGACTTCTTTGATGTCATCATCCAACGTGCGTCTTCAAGTCACTTTCTTGCAGTATCGTTTCCATGTGATGTTGTGATCATTGGACCGACATGCTCACACTTTTCAGGATCATGATTTTCAGCATCAGAGTTTGCGAAAGCAGTGTTGAAGGCCTTTCATTTATCATGATTTCTTGGATTATGATGATGAAGTGTGAGCATTGGGTGATGAATCGGCATCTTTTTAGCAATCATCTGCAACCGCCAGGGATTCCTGCATACGACAGTTAGCAATAAAACGTCCCGTACTTACAGGTTCGGACTTCGAGATTGTTAACAGCATAGTGTGAAAACTTTCTCTAATCCTTACAAAGGCCGTTCCTAAATCGGATACCCCCGAGAGGGCTTAGAAGATCTACCGAAGTAAATCAACGATTAGGTGAGTCGCTGGAGTTCACTCCACATCTGTAGACTGTTTGAAGCCGTCGCGACCACTAAGCGTAATCCTCAAGGAATTACCGAAGTGACCTGCTTTCAGGGCTGTTTGATGTTGACCCTGGCAGGAATTTCCATTCAATCACTGAGAATTACATTTGTACATTCCCTCATAAATGTTCTGTCAGATTGCTAAGATCTGCGTAGGACTCATAAGTTTACAACTAGTGTCCTTAATGTTAAACAACCAGTGTAGAAGTAACATGTGTTCCTATGAGATCTTATGATGCATCTCTTGGCTCTAGACTCGATAAGTGCATTTTTGGTAGTCGGAGACTGGAGCGGTGTCTCCTGTTTCAATATCAACATAACTCGTAATGAGCAGTCGATAGATTATGCAGGGTTCCCCGTGAGAATGAAAACAGTCCTTTTAAGAGAACTTGAGTGGCTAGAAGGTTTAGTGCAGTGCGTCATTGGGTCCTTGACATCTTGTCTTCAATACCGACGTCACCTTAGTAACAACTAGTAGCATATGAATTGAACCCGGTTTCTGCCCTAAGGTAGAATAATTGGAGGGCTATTTCTTTTCACCCTTTCTCATTACATTTCTTTTTAATTCTTCAACCCCTTCTTTCTCCTTTCTCACATTACTCCTTTTTTTCATAATCATACCTAAGGACTTTCTAATACTAACTATTTGGTATTGTCCTTGGGTAGATCCCTCCGGCTCTAGCGGATCATAGGACGGTTTTCCTAACCTTAGCCACCTTATAACTTCATGACTATCCTATGTTGCCGTAAACCATTTATTTGAAAAATCTCTCAAAGTGTTTTTGATTAAGAAACACATTTTTCTAACACTTTGAGAGTTTTGAACTTTTCAAATGCTCTCCCTTAACATGTGCTCAGATGTTTTTAGTATAAATTTGCACATGTTGGGTAGAGCTTGCACTTTTTGAATTGATCCACTTTCAGTGAACATGACCGATTCGAGACACGCTTACATCACTAGTTAGACTAGCTTTAAATTATTACCCGGCCTGGTCAAGTCCACAAAAAATTTATCGAAATGGTACACTCTACTCAGATACGTCCTCTTCGAGACACGCTTACATCACTGGTTAGACCAGCTTGAAATCATTACCCGGCCAGGACGCATCCTTTCGATTAATGATAGTTTTTGTTTCGTCAATTCATTGGTGAAGTCTGAGTCGTGTTCACTTGAGATGCCACACTCTTTTTGCTATCACAAACCATTTGCTCCCCCTCAATATGTGCATTGATATACGAAAGTGTTTAGCACATATGGGAGAGCTTACATTTGGTCCAAAGCATCACATTTTTATCAAATTGCATATTTAAATCACATTCTCTCCCCCGGTCAAAAATTTCAAACCTTTTGAGATTTGTGATCCCAATTGATTTAAATAAGTTTAGAAAATATGGGAGAAAATGTGGTCAGGTTTAATATGTGCTGATAATTGGAACGTTACGATGCTCCCCCTCAATCAATGAGGGAGAATGTTAGTGTCAGGTATGATGGGTTTGGAAGATTTGAATATAACAAAACTCATACACTGACACATAACAACCACATTTTGTTCACTGCTTATTATGTACAAAGAGACATGTTTTGATGATATGAAATTTTGAAATCATCACTCTCCCCCTCAATCGATGACCCGTCTTCTATTTAAATAGTTGTAGTCATTGATTGAGTGATAGATTTTTTTATGAAAAGTTCAATTCTGATTGATATTCAAAAATCATGGTACCACCAAGTTTAACACAAATACTTTCCTGAAGAATCATAGATGAAAAAGTATATGTGATTTAAAGAAGACTTCTCTTCTTGTACGAAAAATGATGCATTGATACGTACATCAAATCAAAGAAACATGGATATAAAGTAATCCATGCCCGGGTGAACTTCACCCAGTGGGAGGAACAGCCGTCTTTTTGGCGACGTGCTTTCCCCATAATGAAGAACGGGTTACAGTCTGAAGTAACTGCAAGCCGATAAGACATGTTTTAACCATTTAGTTTAACTTCTACTCGAGCTTCATTTAAAGACCCGTGTCATTATTGAATGACATTTCTAGGACCGTAAATGTTATCGATAAACAGAAGACATGCCTAGAAGAACTATTTTTGGTATTTTTTGTGTTTTTCTGATTTTTTTGGTTTTTATAGGTTTTATATTTTTCTATTTTCTTTTTGGTTTAAGATATATACAAGTATATACAAGGATATGTGAAGCAACTCCTTTACTCCTCTTTTTCTTCTTGAAGACTCTTGAGGGTTTCAGATGTCAAACTCTTCATGCCAAGTCGCGGGAGAATAAATTGGAACCGTTCTCTCGGAAGTGCCTTAGTGAAGATATCAGCCAACTGAAACTCTGTCCTCACGAAGTAAAGTTCAACAACCCCTTTCTCAACCTGTTCCCTTATGAAGTGACGCCGAATATCGATGTGCTTTGATCAGGAGTGTTGGACATTGTTGCAGCAAAGAGCAATAGCACTTTTGTTATCACAATACAGAGGAATCTTGTTGTATGCAAAACCATAGTCCGATAGTTGTGATCTCATCCAAAGAATTTGAGCATAGCACGCAGACATGGCAATGTATTCAGCCTCTATGGAAGATATAGACATACTCATTTGCCTTTTAGATGACCAACTTACTAACTTTTCCCCCAGAAACTGAGCACCTCCCGACATACTTCGACGAGTATCTTGACACCCCGCATGGTTTGCATCTGCATAAGCCGTGAGTGCCATGGCAGTGTCCTTAGGATACCAGAGACCCATGTGAATAGTTCCTTGAAGATATTTGAAGACCCGTTTTTACCGCTTCCAGATGCTTTTTAGTGGGCTTGGACTGGTACTGAGCACACATGCATACCGCGAACAAGAGATCTGGCCTACTAGCGGTGAGATACATTAAGGATCCAATCATGCTTCGAAACTTAGTTTGATCAACCGGGATCCCAGAAAGGTCTTCATCCAACTTCGATCTCTCAACCATAGGAGTGTCAACAGGATCACTTGAATTAAATCCAAATTTCTTCAATATTTCATTTGCATACTTGGATTGATTAATGAAGATGCCTCCGGGACTTTGAGAAATTTGCAATCCTAAGAAGAACGACATTTGTCCCATCATTGACATTTGGAACTTAGAACTCGTCTCTTTAGAAAACCGATCACATTCGCTAGGATCAGAGGAGGCAAAGATAATGTCATCTACGTAGATCTGAACGTGAAGTAGATGCTTGCCCGTTTTCCTAGTGAATAGTGTAGGGTCAACAACACCTTTAGAGAATCCATTTGCCAGAAGAAACTTAGACAATGTGTCATACCATGCCCTAGGTGCCTGCTTTAAGCCATAGAGGGCCTTCTTCAAATGATAGACGTGAGTAGGACGATCAGGGTCCACAAATCCTTCAGGTTGACTGACATAGACTTCCTCTTTCAAATCACCATTTTAGAATGCTGTCTTGACATCCATTTGGTAGACTGTCATATTCTGACTGGCAGCATTAGCGAGGAAGATTCTAATGGCTTCAATTCGAGCAACCGGTGCAAATGATTCTTCGAAATCTATGCCTTCTTCTTGACGATACCCCTTAGCAACAAGCCGTGCCTTGTTCTTCAAAACATCACCATGCTCATCGAGTTTCACTTTGAAGATCCACTTTAGAGCGATAATCATTGCACAATCTGGAGGAGGCACTAATTCCCATACTTCAAGTCGATCAAACTCATGAATTTCATCTTGCATTGCTTCAAACCAGCAGTCTTTAGACAAAGCATCTTTGAAATCTTTGGGTTTGACTTTAGATAGTACAGAGTTAAAGAAACACCACAGTGCATCAGTGGCAAGTTGCTTTCGTGTGGATACCGGACGAGAAGGATTTCCTATGATGTTGTTAATTGGATGATCGTTGGTCTATTTTCTGAGATGATCATGTGGTTGAGGGTAGTGAACTGATGTTGCTGTGGTTAAGATCCCCTGAAGATGATGTCTCTGTAGAAGATTCAGGAGCAAAGATATTCTCGAATGGAACATCATCAATAGGAGCAAAAGGATTCACTTCAAAAGAATTATCTACTACAGAGCCTTGCTGCACCAAAGGAGATTGAATGTTTGATGATGATGGTGAGTGACTAGCAGATGGTGCATCTTGACTGATTGAGACAGATACAGATGGACCCTCTGAATTTTGTGGAATTGGAGCATCAGCAACTGGAGGTACAGGTATAGCTTCCGTTGTTGCATCAACCGTTGGTGGCTCAAAGTATTCATCAAACATCGGATCAAACAACTTCTTCAACTCTTCACTGGTAGGTGGTACAAAAGGAACTGCAGGAGTGGGATTCTGTACAAGACCTGAACTGATTGGTCCAGGTGACAAAAGGTTAGGAGCAGGTCCAGAACTAGTTTGTCCAGGAATCGTTTGCTTAGTCAGCTCATCGAATGTTAGGTGAATAGTTTCCATGATTTGTCGGGTTCGTTTGTTGTAGATTCTGTATCCCT
This sequence comes from Artemisia tridentata subsp. tridentata, assembly GCA_021014915.2. Lineage (NCBI taxonomy): Eukaryota > Viridiplantae > Streptophyta > Magnoliopsida > Asterales > Asteraceae > Artemisia > Artemisia tridentata. Next base: position 134,723,341 of record CP139508.1, on the reverse strand, counting down.
TGCGATCTGGTGCATACCCAACGAAGAAACCTACATCTGCTTTAGCTTTTAGTTTTCCCAGATCTTGACTGTCATTTGTCGGATAGCACAGTGCACCGAACACACGAAGAAAGGAAAGATCTGGTTTCTTGCCATGTATCAGTTCATAGGGAGTTTTGTTGTGAATAGTATGAATCAGGGATCGGTTTTGGGTGTAACATGCTATAGCAATTGCTTCTGCCCAAAGAAACATCGGTGCCTTGGAAAATATTAGCATGGTTCGTGCAGCTTCCACAAGAGTACGGTTTCTTCTTTCAACAACACCGTTCTGCTGAGGAGTGCGTGGAACACTTTTCTGGTGAGTTATGCCAATACTTTCATAAAATTGACTGAGTTGTTGGTTAACAAACTCAGTTCCATTGTCTGTACGGATGATTCTGACAGTTTTGTTGAGTCTCACTTGCAGCTGTTTGATAAGTTTGATGATAACCTCTGGAGTTTCGTCCTTGGTTCTCAAAAACTTTACCCAAGTAAACTGAGAGTAGTCGTCGACCACCACAAGAATATATTTCTTCCCATTAATACTCTGAACTCTCATTGGTCCGTACAGATCCATGTGAAGGGTGTGAAGAGCTTCCATAATGGAGTTGACAGTTTTGGGTTTGTGGGTTTGTTTCTTACTTTTGCCCAGTTGAGAGGCAGAACAAAGATGATCTTTCTCAAACTTTAATCTGGGCATGCCTCGTACAAGATCCTTGCGAGAAAGGTCATTTATGGTGCCGAAGTTTAAGTGATTTAAACGACGGTGCCAAAGCCAAGATTTGGTCTTTGAGGCCTTTGAAAGCAAGCAAATAGGAGAGGACCTCATCATTTCTTCAATAGAGATGATGTATAGATTGGTGCCACGACTGCCTTTAAGAAGATCAATACCATCCAACTCTCTGACGAAACATGTGTGTTTTCTGAAAGCAACTTCAAGGTCGGAATCACAAAATTGACCAACAAAAAACAAATTATGCCCTTGTCCTTCCATGTAGTATACCCGGGAAATTACACTGTCGCCAAACACATAATCTCCATAACCCATAATCGCCCCAAAATGGTCGTTCCCGAATCTAACTATCCCGATAAACTTTTTCACAAAATTCTTGAGCCGTGAGCGATCCCCGGTCATATGTTTTGAGCAGCCTGAGTCCAAATACCAAAGGACGATTTGTACGACCTGCATTTGAAAACAGACAACGATGGATAACTGAAAAAGGTGGATCCCCACGTGCAACTGGGGTCCGTTTGGTTAGCACAAACAAACTCTGGAACAACAGGATTAATAGATGCCATGTTATTAACGGTGGAAACATCACTAGTAGTGGCAATTGACCTAGTTACAGGGCATTGTGTCACTAAAGGCAAAATTCGACCAGTTGGCTTCCATTCCTTAACAATTACTACTTTATGATTAGTCATTCTTGTTAAGGGGCACTGATCTCCTAAAGTGAATTTCCTTCCAGTGGGTCTCCATTGATAACCGACATTAGCAAACACCTTTCCTGTTGCTTTCCAAATTTGCTTACTCAGTTCAGTTTTCCTAACATTCTTAACTTGGGATTGTTTAGGAGACATAAAAAATGACACAACACAATCATCATGATTACCAGAAATTAAACATTCGTTACATGTTTTACAGACAGCATTAGAATTCGAATTAATTACAGTACGCTTAAAGCTAATACTAGAATCAACACGATTCATTCTATTCAAAGCAAACTTATTGTTCCTAGGGTGGACTTCTACTTTCTTCTCCTGAACACTCTTAGCCGGCGCAGTCCTATCTTTCCTTGCATTGCGACTAGGCTTTGACCCGCTAGCTTTGGTGTCACAGATTACTCCTGTAGAAGCAATGATGGGAACATTAGTGTGTTTCACTGTCATTTGTTTTTCCGATTTTGATGTGCTGGGTTCAGATGTTCTCAGTGGTACATCAAAAGTTACATGCTTGTTCTTAGTTGTAGAGGATCATGCAGCAGATCTATCTCTTTTGTTATCAATCTTAGGACTTGTGCCAATGACGTATTCTAAAAGTTCCTGAGACCGTTTAGTGAGGAAGCGGGCATCTTCAACTGCACTATCAAGTGGCTTATCTATTCTATCCTCTTCTACGATCTCACGAAGGGTATCAAGGCTATCCTTAAGGTGATTGAGATATTTTTGATGGGCAAACCTATTGTTCCTAAGGGGAAACAGAACATGCACAATATCAACAGCATACTTACTACAAGCAGAAACCTTTGGAATAACATTCTCACTAGTGATCATTGGCATTTTCCCTTTTACCTGAGTCTTTAGATTCTCGATCTCATTTAGCAAAGAAGTTATCTTTTCATTGTGATTGTTTCGTGTGACTTTAATTGAGTCATATAACTCTTTGTAATGCTGTTTGACTTTTGAATTTTCAGCTCGAAAACACTCATTTTCATAGTGTAACTTATTGATGGTGTCTTGATATTGAAAATTCTGAGAATCTAAAGACGATGGTTTATGGGTGCCAATTGCTTCACTCTTATTTGACTTTAATTGGGCAATTTGGGCCCTCAATTGTCGAATCGTGTTAGTGTGAGCTTGAATTTTTTCATCGCGTTTTCTTAATTCAAAATATGTATCAAATTCATGGGCATCCAAAGATGTCTTGGCATTTGAGATTTTACATCTTTCTTCTAAGTGTTGATATTTTAATTGCAAATTAAGATGATCAACCTCTAGTTTTGAAAAACGCCTAACCATATTATCATGGTTATCATTTTGAATTTTCTCATGCAATTTCAAATTCTCCCCTCAAGCTTAAAAACACGATTCTGGGTAACATTCAATGCAATAGAATACTCATGAAATTGACAGGCATTTAATGCAGAATCAGTAGCAGTATAAAATATATCCTGTGCAATACATCTAGCAATCAAATTCTCATTGGTGATGAGAATATTCTTTCTCTCAATCTCACGACTCTTAAGGTCTATCGCATTTTGGGCCACCTCATTTTCCATATCTTTAAACACTTCTTTCATCTCGTTTACTTCAGTTTTAAGGGTTTTTTGCATGCCCTCAAAATGTTCTTTGAGAAGTTTAAAAAATGGAATAACCTCAGTTAAGTAACACCTTTTTGTTTGTTCAAAACCCCTTTCCCCCTCAGTAATTCCAGTTGGCGTAATTCTCTTCTTACATGTTTTTATCAAAATCAGTAAATAGTTGACAAAGTACATATATGCTAATTAGGGTTTTACACTCTGTGGGAAGAGTCAAAGGAACTAAATGTCTAGGTGTATTGGGAGGATACACCGTTGCAGCCGCAATTTTCCTAAGGGGTGGAGTTTTGGCTTTAAGTTCATCGGCCTTTCTCTTTTCTATGTATAAAGACCAAAATATTTGTTCATGTGTTAACTTCGTTTGAGGTGCAAAAACAGTCAATCGATTCTCCTCATAGTAATCATGGGGTTTGACTATGATTCGATTGGCTATGCATTTGGGATCCTTCATTTTTTCAGTCATTCTTTCTCTATTTCTTACTTCTATCTCATTGCTCTCTTCTAATGATGACACCTCAGGAGGGGCATGACCAGGCTTAAGCAATTCATTTCCATCATATAATGCAGGTTGGGCTATTTTAGCACTCCTAAGTAAAGCTAATTTAGGTTCACCTACATTATTTTCACTATGTTTATCACACAACTTTTTGTGCTTTTGAATCATTTGAGCAGTTTTTCTGGTTTGGTCTTGTGTGTACAACTTGTTTTCAATCTTATTCTTTAACGTTTTAAGTCTGGAGAAATCATTTAAGAGTTTTGTTTCTTTTTCTTTGAAATCTTGTTTTAGTGTGTTTACACTCTCTTGAATCTCCTGTTTTTGTTTAACAGTTTGATCCAGTTGTTTTTGTAAAGAATACAACTCCTTTTTCAATGTTTCTTCCCTTAAATTATGTTCTGTTATGAATGTACGCATTTGACTATCCATTTTCTGCTCACGTTCAGTTAGCTCAAATTTTGCACGTTGTTCATATATAGCCACTTGATCTTTATAGATGTTAAGCCTAGTGGTCAAGGTGTCATCTGGGACAAACACAGTGTTCTCATGCAACTCACAAGCATTATCTACAACACAAGCATTTTCTACAACAGAAGATGCACAACCTGGTACATCAGACACGTTGTTGTGATTCACATATTGTTCATATGGAATAATATTACTATTTCCCATGTCAACAGTATAGCTGTTAAAACAACTGGTCTGAGTGGATATTCTTTTTCCACCAACATATAAATTTCTATTCCATCCTTGGTAGAAACTCTATGCACTCCACATGTCTCAAATAATTTCCAAGTAACATTATTGACTTGTGCTTGAAACCTCCACATTGATTCTCCACCATCAGGTTCATAAATCCTCTTCAATTGAACCCATAGTTCTTTGTCTTTGTCTTCAAGTGGATCTTCAATTCTGAAATTTTCTTGTACTAATTTCCACATCTGATTAAGATCTTCCCTGTCAAAACCTCTGAGTAAATCTTCAAACAGCTTGTATCTTTCAGTAATTCCACCAAGTCTCATAATCCTCCATCCTTTCATTCTACCTTCTGTGAATACTTCCCAGCCAATAATCGGATGTTTTACTTGCAAAGGCTTGATGTATGTGGATTCAGGGACTATCACCATCATGCTCTTGAGTTGTTCATCAGTCAATCCTTCAGCTTCCTTCTTTTGTTTCTTTGCTGCATCAGATTCTAACAACTCTGCATCTCTTTTCCTTCCTTTTGTGGTATCCCTTTCAATTGGTGTGTTCAGTCTTGCATAAGCTTCATAATAAGCTTTTTCAATTTCAGCATCTGATCTTCCTTTAAAATAACTCATCTTCCAATTTGCTTGATTCTTCAAGTAACTCTTCATAAAACTGATCTGTTCTTTCTTTGTAGGCATCTTTGTCTTGTAACCTTCTTTTTGCCTATCTCTAATCTTCTGCATAAGATCATTCCAAGCTACTTCTCTGTTCTTAGATAGAATAAAACTTTTGAGCTTTTCTGACTTCTCTTCTTCACTTAAGTCCTTATCTTTAAGAATATGCACTGCTTGAGCTTTCACAATTAAGTCTGCTTCTAACAAATATTGTAGCTGTTCATCAAATTGTTCTTGATCAACCTCAGCATTGGAAGCTACCTTTTCTAATCTTGTTTTCTCCATAAACTCAATTACATCATCAAAATCATCCTGAGCCATCTTCTTAGCTAACTCTGCATCAAGATTTATCTTAGCTTGTTCATCTGCTTGATCCTTTTCTTGAAGTTTTCTTGCAACTTCTGCATCATATTCAATTTGTGCTTGAGTTTTTGGCTTCAGTTTCTTCTGTTTCTCATCTTCTTGTTCAGCTTCTTCAGGAGTCATTTGTTTCTTTTCCTTTGCTTTTCTCTTTCTTTCATACTCTACCTCAGCAGTATCTGGATGTGAACTAGCAGTTTGTACGGTTTCTTTAGTTGTCTCAACCGTTTTAACTATTTCTTCATTCTCAGTAGTGGCTTGTGCCTGATCTTCAACATCCATATCTGCAGCTTTACCATGACCTTCATCAAACAATCCACTAGTACTTTCATCACGCCTCCCCTGAGTTTCTGATCTCTCCCCCTTTTCTTCCTTGTCTTTATCTGATTTCCTCCCCTGTTTAGGAGAATCACCACCATCATCATCATCTGAACCATCTGAATAATCATCATCTGAGGAATCTTCATCTAGTATAGCTCTAGCCCTTTTCCTCTTGAGATGGTTTTCCAGCTTCTTCACCCTTAGAGTCAACTTTGTGTAGACTTTGGCAAAATTTTCTTTGTGACTTTTAAGCTCCTTCTCCAAAGATTCTACCTGGGCAGCTAACTTGGTACATAAAGCCATCAATTCATTTTGTCCAGAACTACCCTCATCACTTCTAGCTGTGTTACCTGCTAGGAGAGGTGAATCATGGGGCAAGGATCCAGTTGCCACTCTAGTTAGACTAAGTGTGGTCCTTCTCCTATATGTGGTGATAATTGGGGGTGTTTGGGTATTTTCAGGATTTTGATTGGGTGTGTGATGGGGATCAGTTGGGTTGACTGAACCTTCACCCAATTCAACTTGAAGCATTTCAAAAAACAAAGGTATGTCTACCCCTTTGAAAAGTCTACTAGCCATAACCATGTTTTGAAAGACTTTAGATTGCAGGCTAGGAGTAGGAAAAGTTTCGTTGTGTTTCTTAAGCAAATTCTTTTTCTTATTCAGAAAGGTTTGAATAAATCTTGGGTACATAAGAAACTTTGTTTTGCTATTTACATTTGCAACCATACTCTCAAATATGAACTTTGAAAAATTAAAAACCTTATTTGTTGATAGACATATGAGAGCAATAGCAATATTGCTACTGAATTGCTCCCATGCTGTCTTTTTAGGGCTTAAACAATGTAAGAGAGTATGTATCAAAAATCTCCATTGTGGGGAGAAACATCCTTTTTGAAAAGTAAGTTTTTGAGAGGATGTATCATACCCCATTTTTGAAAGTTCTTCCAAAATTTCAGTGTTTAGCATTGTGTTAATAACATCTGAATCTTCCAACTTAAGATGTCTCCTAAGTGTAGATTTGGTAAGAACAAAAGATATGTCATCCACTTTAGAATGGATTTCTAAGTCTCCATCTTCACTAGTCAAGACAGTTGAACTCTGCCAGAACTGTGTGATGTGAGAGACATATAGAGTAGGAGAGACAGTTAAAGCATACCTTATGTGAGAGTGGTTGAGAAAATCCACTATCTCATAAAATTTCGGTCCATCTCCTTCCTCTGTTTTCTCTAGAAAAGCCACCTGGTTGTGCGTCTTAACGAAATCCAAATTAGCCATAAGTTCTCAGTAATTATTGATTTGATTGTGGTAAATAGTGGTAATTTTGGTTAGAAAGTAGAAGATGAAAGTTAAATTGAGATTTTATTGAGAGAGAATAAGGGTTTCAATTGACCGACTTAAAGAATAAATTAACTTTTATTTTAGGATAATATTATAATAGAATAAAAGTTAAAATATCTAGATGAGGATCCATCGAAAACCGTAAATCAATCAGTAAAAATCGCAACAAACCTCCAACGGCTAGTTTTTACTCCAAAATTAATTACTGACACAACAGTCACAACGGCTAGTTCAGCAGTAGAAACTTTGCACTAGCAGCACAAAGTTTACACTAGCAGTACAAACCATTATAAAAATTTTCAAAGAAGAGTATTAACTTATATGGTTTTGAAAAATAGTTTTTATGCACATATAGTTTTTAGCAAACTATCAGCTATCAACAGATTTGATATGTCTTTACCAATAGCCGTTTGCTTTGGACTAGCCAACTCTTCACAGTTAGATATGGTGAGTTGATAACCATACAATTTTTGGTAAATTGTCAACCATCAACGGATTTGATTAGTCTTTGCCAGAAACCGTTTGCTCTGGACTAGTTGGTTCTTATGTGGGTTAGACATGGTGAACCAATTACCATTTGTGGTGTGGAAAGATCACACACTGAGCTCCAAATCACCATTCAGTCCAAAACATAAAGCACTTGTAATTCCTTGGTGCTTATCATCCATTCCTGCAATTGTTTGTTCACAAACAAGGAAACAAAGTGCAAAGAACTTGTCTCACAACATAACAAGCATATGACTAACAATGTACACAAAAAGAAAAATTAATTTCCTTGTGGCACCCAAGCCATAACAGACTTAGGCTAGCCTCTTCCATCAATATAATTAAATCTTTTTAGAACAGTTGGAGTACCATTAGATTGAAGTGGTCTCCAAACCCATGATGCAGATGCATTAATACCACTTCCCAAATTTCCATTAGAAGTGTTTTTAAAACTGCCAGTATTAACTGCTGTCCTAATAGTATTAACTGCTGAGTTTGCAGTTGCAACCTTAGGTTTCCAAACTTGTTTGTTTACAACTGCTATGTTGTTAAAGGGCCTTTTAACAGTTGTTGGTGCTGATTTAAAAAGAGTTTTTGCGCCTTGAACTGTTGGTCTTGGGTAAAGAGTCTTATTAGGTTTGGTATTTTGAATTTCTGGTCTAGCAGTATGAACTGTTGGTCTAGCAGTATGAACTGCTCTTGGTCCAGACCTTAAAAGAACTGATCTAGGTATCATTCTAGTATTTGTTGGGTGAGTAGGAGGTTTTACTGAGTTCACCCTAGGACTTGAATACCTAGTTACCCTATTGTTGCAATAAAATGCAAGATGGTCAAAGCTACCACATGTGTAACAAGCTTTCCTAACACAGACAAAGTCATCACCTAGTTGGTGAGACTTGAGGTTGTTCCAATTCCGTTGGTTACCTCTGGACTTGTTTGTGGCTCTATACATTTCAGCATACCTAACTGTTGGTTTAAATGGTTTAGCATTTGATCTAAGCCTAACAGTCTCAGGTTTGACCACTTTGGGAACTTTTGGTTCCTCCACTTTAACACTAACAGGCTTAACCACAGCCTGATCATCCTCATCATCAGAAGTCCAGTCCTCTATGGTTGGAGCATCTGAGCCCTTAGCTGAGGACACCTTATCCTCAGAAAGTGAGGCATCACTTGCACTCTCATATACAGGTTTATCAACTACATTCTCTTTAGGTTGAGGACCATATTTAAGCTCAGGTAGTTGAAATTCAGGGAGTCCTGTGTGTTCTAGGTCTATGCCTGGGGGTGTTGGAATTCCCATATAAGGAGGTGGAACAGACTTATACCCTAGGCCTGACTTAGCTTTGTTTAAGATTTGACATTCAATTATCTTTTGAACACCTTTTGATGTGTATTCTAGTGTGTCTACACTCATTTGAATGTTCTCCTTGGCTTTCTTAACCTGTTCCAGTTCATGTTTCAACACACTAATTTCATTTTCTCTAAACATTAAGTCTCTCTTAAGTATAATCATACCATTAGCAAACTTAGACTCATTACCTTTATAATGAACAATTTGTTCTTCTAACACAGCTAAAGCCCTTTTATGATTTGCTAAATTAAAACTGGTTTGGGTTAGCTCTATTCTTTGTTCATCATATCTTTTCTTAAGAGTTTCTAGATCTTTTAATGCATCACAAGATTTAGAACACTTAGAAACTTGTACCTCAGAGTCTGAAAATGCCATGAGAGCCATCTCTGAAGATGCTTCTGCTTCCTCCTCTGCAATGTAGCTCCAGTCAAATCCTAAGCCATCAATGGCAACCATAGCCTTTGAGCTTGAGTCTGTAACCTCCACAACTCTTTTAACATCTTGCTCCACTATCTTGAAATTGCTATACAAGTCCATCAGACTCATAGAATCTATGTCTGGCTTGTTCTTCCAGACAACTACATGCATAGCCCATTCAGATGGTAAACTTCTTAGGAATTTTGAGTTGAGATCTTCCTGAGGTATCTCAATTCCTAGAACAGCAAGTTGACTCACTAGCTTTTGAAGCCTGTTAAACATATGATCTAGTGACTCATTGCTTGTAGCTGAGAAGTTCTCAAATTGTTGCTTGAGTAATGTCTTCTGAGTTTTCTTGGTGGCTTCATTCCCACCATACCTGGAAACAATGGCTTCAAACAGAGTCTTGGCACACTTGAATTTACTGAAGTTCAGTAATTGATCATTAGGAATAGTCAGTAGTAGCAAGCTTCTTGCTTTCAGATCATTCTTGTACTGTGCCTTTTCTTCACTTGTAGTTGGCTTTGTCTGCACTGTAGTTTTAGTCTTACCTTCAACAACAGTCGTTGTGGTTGCGGGCTTATAGGAGTTACCTATTTCTATGATTTCCCAAAGTGCATAATCCTGCATTTGGAAAAATTGCTCAATTCTTAATCGCCACATATCGAACTCATTGGGTGTAAGCATTGGTAGCTTAGCAGCAATATTGGTAGAAGATGTTGTCTCCATGTCTATCTTTTCTTCTAAATCAGAAGTATCAACCTGTCTCTGATACCACTTGATAGGATTGATTATACACTTAGGATGTTAATCCTGTTAATGTGTATGTGATACTTTGAGTTGATATAACAAAGTATGCAGAATCTACTTTGCTATACTTAGAAGAATATTTGAGTGATTGATTGAAACAGCTTATGAACAAGAGACAATTGTATAACTTCGAACGATTCAATATTATTTATTTAATAATACGAGTGATCTTCTATCACTAGGGTTTACATCCTTGAATCTTAACAAAACGATACTTCTAGATACATTCACTATTCATTAACCTAGGCAATCCTTTTATAGACCAAGGATTCCTGTACAAGATAACTATAATCTATTCCAATAGGATATACACAAAATCCTTTCTATAATTATCTACTACATGTTTACAAAAATTATAAGCAGTACTAACTTTCTAATGCAACCGTACTAACTGACTTTGTACTGTCAGTGTTGTCTTCAATCTCTTCAGCAGTACTAACTTATATACTAACAGTTTCAACTGTTAACCTTAATTCCCAACAGTTCATATATAGCCACTTGATCTTTATAGATGTTAAGCCTAGTGGTCAATGTGTCATCTGGGACAAACACAGTGTTCTCATGCAACTCACAAGCATTATCTACAACACAAGCATTTTCTACAACAGAAGATGCACAACCTGGTACATCAGACACGTTGTTGTGATTCACATATTGTTCATATGGAATAATATTACTATTTCCCATGTCAACAGTATCTGATTCAACAACATCTGTCTGTTGTACTTTGTTGGGAATCTTCTGTTCATCTACCACGTTATATGTGTCATAAAGCTTTAGTACCTCAGATATGACAGATGCATTGGAAGGACCAGCTTGTTGAGGTGATGAGACAACAGAGGACAGATTAGCCATGAAGATGGTTTGAGCAGTGGGTTCATCATCAACATCTGAGTCAAAAGCATCACAATCATCAGCTTGAAAGATGTTGGGATCATTAAGTGCCAAGTCTTGAACTGGTTGATCATCCACATCAGCATCAAACGTATTCCCCCCATCACCAGCAAGAAACAACAACTCTTCTTCATCCAAGACTACTCCATTCTCTTGAGCTTGCATCAACAGCATCTTATCCTTGAAGTAGTCTGAGTTCTGTGGACGTTTAGGTTGATTGCAGTTCCTTGCTATGTGTCTAAGTCCACCACAGTTGTAGCACTTGGGTTGCTTTCCCTGTCCCTGATTAACATTCCCTACTCTGATCTGCACATTTCCCCGACCCAGGTTCCTTTGATTTACATTCTGCCTTCCCTGAACATTCTGAACCACAACCCTTCCATCCTCCACAGTTGCTTGATTGCGTGGGTTTGATGAAGTTCTTAGTTGGTTGTTGGTTTGAGGGAGTGTTGCTTTGAACTGTTGTACTAGTAAGGAAACTTGGTTGGTGAGATTATCAATCATCTTGTCAGTTTGAGAATATCCTGAATCCAGTTGGGGATTCACAGCAGATGATGGGTGCAATGATGATTGGACAAATGAAGTCTGATTTTGTGATGAATAGGGATGGTGATAAGCTTGATCAGATAAAGGTTGACTGAATGGCTGAACATTTGCAACAAATGCAAGTGGATCATTCGGTGTTGTTGGATTGAGTTTTTCCCTCAATAGAAGATCATAAGCAGCATGCTTTTCATGTTGTTGTAAGTAGGCATACAGTTGTTCATAATTTGTATCTCTCAATCCTTTGTTGAGCGTCACTGCAGTTACAAATTTGTCCCATTCGGGTGTCATGTTGTTCACAAACTTAGAGTTGAGTTGGATGTTTGGCATCGTCATTCTGATGATCCTCATGTCATTCACAAGCTTGTGAAATCTCACATAATAGTTAGTAATGTTCTCACCAGGATTCATCTTGAAATGCTCAAACTCATCATACAGCTAAGATTCACGATCTTCTTTGGTCAGTTCAGATCCAGCCAGAGGCATTTTAACATTGTCCCAAACAGCTTTGGCTTCAGTGTTGAAGTTGATAAGCTTGTAAACATCTTTGGGAAGTCCTTGAATCACAATGTTGGAGGCTCTAATGTCTGCATCATACCGTTTCTTTTCTTCCTCATTAAGATCGTTGTAAGTACGTGGCCTGTCGATTCCAAAAGTGACAGTTCCGTCCTCACCGGTAGTGACAGCATCTCTAGTGGTGCCCATCTGAAATGGTCCTTCATCAATGGATTTAAGAATGTTAAATCCATTCTCTTTGCCCAAGCAGTAAAGCCGTATTCTTTGTGCCCACGATTCATAGTCCGTCCTATCAAGCATAGGAGGGCGGGTATCGGACCCGGCAGCTTGAATGTCATCAGAAGCTGTGCTTGCCATAATGTACACTCGCACGGGATTTTACAATTCTATGATTTAAACCGAGAAATAGATTCTTTCGCGGGATTTTACAAAATCAAGAGTAAACCGTGATTTGATGATTATACCAATAGTTCAAGACCAAAACTCAATGGTGCAAAGTTAGGTCAAAACGCAGAACCTTAGTATCAAAACGCAAGATTCAAACCGCAGTCACACTAGGCAAACCTCAACAGTCAAACCGTAGAACCTTAGTACCAAAACGCAAGAACCTCAAAACGCAGCTTGGTCAAAACACAATACCTAAAACGCAAGAACCCAAATCGCAGAAACCACAAATCGCAGAAACCACAAACCTCAAACCGCAGAAAAACTCCAAACCGCAGAAACCTAAACCGCAGAATACTTTAAACCGCAGAACCAACATAACGTAGAAACTCTAAACCGTAAAAGTCCACAAACCGCAGAAACCAAGACGCAGGAATGTCAAACCGCAGGGCAAAAGGACAAAACACAAAAGTCAAGATGTCACTTTCACTGAGTTTGTCTTCTTTCCCGTTTAGGTTAAAAGCCAAACCGCAAACCCGAGAATCACCAAAACGCAGTCAGAGATTTCCAAAGTTACCTCAAACCGCAAACAAGAAACCACCAACGATAGTCAAACCGCAGTCAAGAATACTATCCCGATACCCAAAACGCAGTGAAGAAAAATTCTTCAAACTACCAAGAAAACCACCAACTGATCCGTAGATTAGCAAGAAACTTATCTAGTACTATTTGTGAACATGAAAGTACCAAGTTTTAACAAGTTGAACCATAAACAAAGATCAAACCAATGTTTTTCCTCCTTTTCTATTCAAACTACAAAACACCAAAACAAAAAGTGCCAATAACACCACAAATCCGTGAATATGTAATCACTCGAACCTAACCATGGCTCTTGATACCAATTGTAGCATATTCACAATCATATAATACACATGTAATGGTGATTTGGCCGATTCACTTAGATAGAGAAAGAGAGAATTGGGAACTTAGAGAAAGAAAGTGATATGTATTAGGTTAAATGAATAAGAGTTCCAACCCTTCCCACACATGGGAAGGGGTATTTATACAACTACCATAAGTGTTCCGAGTGGGCTGTGGAGTGAGCTGACAGTGGGTAAAGACCCGACCCAACTCCACAAGTACTAATATAACTAAACTAATACTAATAATACTAATAATCCTACGAGCTACTTAATGCCAATAGATACTCGGGGTGATCGAGTCTTCATATGAATATTTATATTCCTAACAAAAACAACCCTTAAAGATTAGTTCCATAACTAGTTCTTGCTCAAATACTAGCCAAAATGAACAAGTGGAGAAAGAGGCTAGAAAGAAACAGGTGGTCAATCCTTACTCCAAACCAACAGGAGATTGTAAGTTTTATGGACAAATATTAATGTGTGTATGTCTAGAATCGAACTCGAGACTACGGGATTGCACACTTTACGTATGAGAATCGATGTTAAATAATTAATATATAAATAGTTATATTTAATTATTAAATCACAAATGTTTAAATAGTCGAACAAGGAAAAAGGAGGGGGTTGAGTGTCGAGTTTTGGAACTTGAGGAGGTGTTAGACTCAAACTTGGAGAGCAAGTTTAGAGCCTATATAAACCCCTCAAGATCTTATTATTGAAGAGTAGAATAAAATGGACGACACATAACCCTTTACTTTAGATTTACATGGATCGTATATCACTATAATGAATTGACAGATTGTCATATTGACAAATTGTCATATTGGTGCCATGCATGCAATTTTGATGAGCATGACATGCCATGAAAGTATTCGTCCTTTACACTGTTCGACAGTGAATATATGTATGTACCATACATGTGATTTATAGTAAAGTCAAATGTATGGAATATTACATATAAGTGATCGACAGTAGTAAATAAATAAGGTTCGACCCTATTTATCTATTAAAGCTAAACCTTGTTTGTCGTATGCTTTATTTGTGATTCAAGAACTAGCATTCACATCAAATCGCTAATAGTACGTGTGTACAAGATCGTGGTATTAACTCACTATAGTTAATATCTTGAATTGAGATACAAAACGGTAAGGGGTATCTTGTTAATCCATTCTTGATAAAGATTGAAGAAGATTTGAAGTTTGATTCTTGTTTTGCTAGAATCAAAAGGTACGTTCTCTTTATGTTTGGTTAATTCTTTATATGTTAAAATAGATCCTACACTTCCGCTATGTGCTTTGATGATGTAATATTTATTTATGGGCCAAATATACAAGTAGCCCGGTCTATTAAGGTGTTGGGCTTTTTTAGCCCAAAAAAAGTCGCTTTCTCAAAATAGCCCAAGAAATAAGCGACTTTCAAAAAGTTGCTTAAAGCGACTTTTTTGTCAATTAAGCGACTTACTATTTGTGTCGTTTTGCTGCCAAAAAGTTACTTTTTTAAGCGACTTTTGCTAGATTTTAAGAGACTTTTGGACTTTTTAAGCGACTTTTCGCTAGGGGCCAAAAAGTACACGCCACATGTCGCTCCCACATTTGGTCGCTTATTTCTTGGGCTATTTTGAGAAAGCGACTTTTTTGGGGCTAAAAAAGCCCAACACCTTAAGCGACCAGGCTATTTGTAGAATTGGCCCTTTATTTATATAATTGTTATGGTATTTAAATTCTAACAGTGGCATCACGAGCCGTTTAACATGTAATTGTATTACCGAAACACATAAAAATCGAATATTTGATTAGGATTACATGTTAGTCGAATTTTTTAGGGTTTAGAACATTAAAAAATTTCGAACCCTAATTTTTTTTGGGGGGGGGGAGCCCTCTTTAATTAAAAATTAGTTTTGTAACCCTAAAATTAGGAACATGTGTGTTTATGTGTGTAAAGGGTTACGTTCCTTGACTTGTTATTAATCCATGATAAATCATGCAAGTTTATCATGGATTAGGGTTTGTAACTAATTGTTAAGTTATTTGCTACATGTAATAAGATATATCTAAAATTGGGGTAGACCAAAATTAATTAAATTAATGAATCTATTTATGTGCTACGTGGTATATATTTGCTAAGACTTACACAACCAAATATTTTGGTGTATGTGGTCCATTGGTACCATTAGCTCGAAAACCAATGGGAGTCTTAGTTAAATATATGCATATTATAACATATATAGATTATTAATAGGATTTTATCAAAAGGTTTGCATGTGGCTATATGATTTAATTGTTAAAATTATATGTGTTATTATGTGGTTATTTATTTTTATTAAATTACTTGTTTTTTTGTTTAAATTATATGTCAAATTGTAAGCAAAAAGAGGGTAATTTTACGAATAGAAAATAAATTGACCTAATAACTAGGGGTGGAAACGAGCCGAGCCGCTCGTGAAAAGCTCAGGATCGGATTGGTAAAAAGCTCGAACGAGCCGAGCCTAAACGAGCTCGAGCCCGAGCTCGAGCCTAAGTTTGGGCTCATTTAATAATCGAGCTCGAGTTCGAGCTCTATAAAAAAGCTCGAATAGGCTCGCGAGCCTAAACGAGCCCTAGAAATATATACGTATATATATTGTCTATACGTATAAACGAGCTTAAAAGTAGTAAACGAGCTCGAGCCTTATGTAATTAACGAGCCGAGCTCCATTTTAACTTTGTTTTCTTTAAAAATCATACAAATTAGTCGAGCCCGAGCTCGAGCTCGAGCTTGTGAAAATTTTCACGAGCCGAGCTCGAGCTCAAATATTAGGCTCGAAACGAGCTCGAGCTTTCTAGAATATAAACGAGCCGAGCTCGAGCTCTGGCAGGCTCGGGCTCGGCTCGGCTCGTTTCCACCCCTACTAATAACTATGAAACCTTGATGTGATAAATTATATATTGCAAAGTCTTATGTGCCGACAGTGGTTCGCTTTGCACGGTAATTTGCTCCCAGGCGAGACTAGCAATATTATACTTTATAACATATTTTTTTAAGACTTAGAATCATAAACTTTTAATTGAGTGATAAGTTTTGTACCAATAGTGTGAACGGCTCACCCAGTTTAGACCAACTATAAGAGGGGTATAAGAAGGCTTGACATTAAATTGTCATCCGAAAGGGACGCGTTTTTAATTAGCCTTCGGGCGGACGTTTGTCTCTCCGCTCCTTTGTACGTCTAATTGGAGCTACCAAGTAATGCTATTTATTTGTGCAAAATCATCTTTAGGGTGAATTGACCTCAATTCCACGCACTACTTTTGTGGTAATTATCCGAATAACTTGGGTCTTTTGACTCATGCAGCAGTAGGATATAGTGGGCGATAATTGAAGGTAGTTCTTTGATTGGTGAACCCAATACCTCAATTAAAACTTTGTTGGTTTAACTCTTAGCCTAATTGGTAAATAAAATTTTTTAATACAAATATCGTCCTAAAACCGTTATTTATATTTTACGATCTTTGCTATATTTTGCTAATGAAAATTATAAAGTTTATCTTTAGCAAAGCATAAATATAAGTTAAAGTCTTTTACATTTATAGTAATAAGCTTTTAAAACTCATCATATACATGCTACATGATCACTAGGATACATGTAACATACATATATACATTTACATTATTTACATTTTAATTCTTAAAATGTAAATATATACATGACATCATGGCATACATCATTTAGATATCTTGTAGATTTAGTAAAATATTTTGGAAAGATCTTCAAGCAATGAGTTGGATTGTGTAAGATCTTGGTAAGATATGGTAAGATCTAGCTGTCATGTCCCGGCGGACCCAAACAACATAAAGGGCGGAACCCTGATTTTGGTTCCGCCAAATCCGTGCCTTATCTGATCAGTTTGCCTATAAATAGCAAGTTATCATTCAAGTTCACTCATCACTCACATAGCATAAATTACATATAAATTCTTTCTTTGTTTACTAGCCCTTTCATTCATTTATTTCATTTGTAGAGATCTTTCTTGTAAAACCCCAAAATTAACATAATCTGAAATGACAAAAATGCCCTCAAATTAAAAATTTTGAGAAATTATGAAAATCATATAAGTTACACCATATGAACTTAACTTAAGGTAATTAAAACCTAAAGTACCTAACAAATTAAACTATACGGACGTCACCTTATAAGTTAAACGTATAAAATAAATGATCCTACATCTAAGTTACCTTGTTGATTTTTTTTGGTGTCACTACACTATAAACTTCGGCCCATAACAAAAATAAGAGATAATCATGCATTTAAGGTTGATTGGTCCAAGCCCATAATAACATTCAATCATTCAATATTTGATCCAATCTCAAAACACGGCTTCCTTGATTTATGATAACCGAAAATTTTGAAACCCTAACTCCCTCTCTACCTCCATACTCACGGCACAAAGGAAATCAAACCAAAGAACCCTAAAAATCCTTTTTGTTCGATCCACCAAGAAAAAGAAAGAAACCCTAAACACTCTCCACAACCAAAAAGTTTCGGCTGCTGCTCTTGTTCACTCTTGATTCGATCCATTTAGGGCTGAAGTAGGGCTTGATCTTTGCTCATTCAATTAAGGTAATCATGTAACACCACATAAATTAATCCATTGAAAGTCTTAAATAAACCCTAATCGACCTCTTGTTGTTTTTATTTTGTTCGATCATCACCAAAGAAGAGGAAGGAAGATCGTTTGTGATTCGATTTTGTGGTATCTTGTGTTCTTCGATCACGCTACGAGGGTATTGTGTAACATCCTTGTTGATTTCGTTCTTGTTCTTGCCTTGTCAAATATTATGAAAAGATACACATGAAATCATAAGTTATCCAACATAAAATAATGAAACCCTAAAAAGGTATAAATTGAATGGAGTATGGATCTGAATTAAAATGATTATGGACATGTTTATGATATGTAAGAATCAATATAATGTGTTTTTGAATCATGTATGAAGACCTTGTATTGATATATAAGCCCTAAAATGAGTTACACATAAAATCATGAACTATTGATGTTGTCCAGGAAATTAGTCCAACTTGAACCGACTGTAACTAAATGATGTGAACGTGTTTTTGGGAGTTTTTTGAGTCTAAAATTAAGTTCAATGAAATAGCTTTCTGGGAAAATTAATCTAGTAATTTTTAGAGGTCGGGAAGGCAACTTTTTGATTTTTAGAAAATTAAGTGTCAATCGGAATTCGTATGTCTAGAGAATCCATCTGTGTTTTTGAATTTTAATTTGCAAACCATGTCGAACTGGAAGATATCCTTTTGTAGGATTAATATTTCGCATGTCTAATAATTACTAGAATTTTGGTAGATTTTTATAAATTACTTTGGTGTGGCTTTGAACTGCAAACTTTTCGTATATAAAATCTGAATAGAAATCTGGACGATATGGATAAAAGGATTTTTATACTATAGTTATGCTAAATAATAAAATCTGGAAAAATTATGTAAAATACTTAAGACATCTGGGTACGTGTGTGAATTTTTGGGGATTTTATTTCGGAGTTCTTATACGATTAATAAATTCGACTAAACAGGTCCAGTTCATGTGTAAATCTGTTAAGAAGTTTAAAAGATGTTAAAAAGGTGTTAAGTGTTATTTTCTATACTAAAAGGGTTTAAATGGTCATTCTTTTAAAACTAAAGGATTTAACTTGTGGAAACATGTAACTTGATAATATTTACACTTTATACCCTAATCTTATCGTAATGGTACTATAAACCCTAAACTTATATTAATTGCACATTAAACCCTAAAATTATGAAAACTACTTTAAGAACCCTAAAACTTATGTAAACAATATTGTGAACCTTAAACTACGAATATGGTCATCTTTAATACCTTAAGTTGATAAACGAGAATGTTAATAACTAAAGTTACTAAATATGGAAACTTACTATTTTTGGAAAGTTACCTAATATGGAAAGAGAATTAAAATGAGACCTTATGATGATATGAAACTTATAAGTACGATTATGATTATTTGTAGATCGGTTGAAGAAGGAGTGACCTTCTGTTGCTTTTCATTTCATTGCTTTTGCTTGCGTACTTTGTTAAGGTACAAATATTCTTTCCCTTCTCAGTAGGGATATTTTCTAGCGATCATATGCCTGCTATGTTTCCCTTAGTTGATTCATGACATTCATTGTATGATTGTCATTCCTATGATCCCTTCTGACATTTATATAAATGTCTTTGCCATGCTATGCTTATTTGTTTGCTATGCTTATTTGAGTTACTTTCTGTTTCTCTTGCCATGTTAGATTTTGATTATGTGTGATATGATATTCCGTGCCTGAGCTTAACTAGTTCTAGAGGTACTAGGACCATGTATTTGATGGCACCTTAGGCATGACACCCCCATAGAGGTGTGATAGATCTACGGCGTTCCCCCTATGTATATGTATTTGCATGCACTATTGGCCAACCCCTTATGTGTGCTTAGTCTAGAGCTGTCACACATACTTATGTTAGGGAGCGTATGGATATATCCTAGGTTTTATGAATTTGTATGAATATGGTGACCAGGTGGTGTGTGCCTTGCACTCCTTCTCACATTTTATTTTTATGTATTTTACTTAGAGGTCTCCCCTCTTCGTATACTTGCGCGATTATGATATGATATGTATGTGTATGATTCGATATGTATGGAGTTCTTATGGCACATCTGTATATGAACCCTCCTTTGTTTTTCATTTCATTTCTTGATCCATTTCTTATTCAGTTCTCATGCACTCTTGATTCTTAGTTCTCTTTAAAATTTCGTATGACTTTCATGATTATGCTTTTCGTTTCGTATTCTTAATTCTTCGTTGCCTATCCTTATTTACCGTTATGTTATGTTATGTATATCTGTTCACTGGGCTTTTTAAGCTCAGCCGCATTTCTTTTCCTGCGGCAGGTTTTAGTTGGAAGCTGGGTTATGTGTGGAGAGTACTTTGGACTTAGAAGACCTTAATAGCTATTCTGGACTTACACATGACTAGAAGAGATTTTGCAATTCAGACTTAGTATCTTGTTATTATCCTCATTTGTAACCTTGTAATTTCAGATTTTCCCTTGTAACCTGTGAAATTCATTTGTATTATTTAAGTCTTATGCTTATGTTTGCTTTGATATGTCACCATAACGTAATACTTCTACCCTTATCGGGTTGGGGTGTTACATTTGTTTTGTAGCAAAGAGATCAAGCATCAAGGTTCAACATACTGTTGCAAACCTGTTAGTATAGATACTGTGTGATTTAGTTTTAGTTCACACATCATTGTTATACCAAACATTCAGTAGTGATCGGTTAGTGTTTTAGTCCTCAAAACACATAGAGTGTCGGGAGTGGTTGTACCCTTGTAAAGAACTCGGTATCTAGCTTAGTACCAGAAAAAGTGTAAGCGACGTCAGGTTGGTTCTACCTTGAACTAGAACTCGGTATCTAGCTTTGTACCTATGCCTTTAGCTATGCCTTATAAGAACATTTGTTTCAGAAGCTAGAAAGTTTTGCAACCTAAGCTTAGTAACCAAGTAAGATTGGAATACCTTAAGAACTGCATGGATACCTTACACCATTTAGGATTTCACTTCCTGATTCTGACCTCCATCTCCGAATTGTTTGATAAACTGTTTGATACCTTTCCGACCATTCCGAAGGTCATTCAACCGTCATGTGTTTGACATATTCTGTGAATTCGTTACTTATGCTGGATATAGAAGGTATCATCTGATACTACTTGAATCTGCATAATCCATTGCTAATCCTATGAGAACTCTGGTAATTATTAACCACATATATAGGAAGATTTGTTTCTCTCCCTTAGAATGACATGTGAGGATATTGGGTAGACATTAGGCTTCTCGTTTGACGCAATCTCTTCCTTCGTATTTTGATCCTGACGTTTGATTTGTCTTCATTGTTCATTTTGATCCCTACGTTCGGGTCGTCTGAGCAGAAGAAGTTGTGGGACCAGGTTCCATCTCCTCCATGTGTTGATTGTGAGAAGTTTCATCTGGGTAATCGTGTTATAAGATGTTGGATGCCGGTTTCAGTTGTAGTGTGATTGGACGTCGGACGAAAGAGTGTCCGAAGGTGAATGGCAACAACCGTAAGAATGATAATGATTGACAGCAATCTGCCGAGGGTCGAGTGTTCGCTCTGACCAGGGACCAGGCTGCTGACACATCAAGTACCCTTTCGGTTATTCCTTACTTATGCGATCGTGCGGCGTAGTTTTAATTGATACAAGAACGACATATCCTGTGGTGTCTCTTGCTTTTACTAAGCACATTAAATCCCCTCTGCATTATTGAATTGCTATTCCTAATTCTATCTCTATGAGAATCTTGTGACGATCCATCACGAGTGTAGATTATCCTGTACGGTTGAGGATGTTGGAAGATCAATTTCATTATGCTAATCTGATTTCTTTGGGAATGTTCGATTCATTTTCATTTTGGTCATGTAATTGTTGACTGAGCATTGAGATGCTAACAATAGTTATGATTTTGTCACCTCTGATGACTTATGAAACTTAAACTCCGTACCCAGGTTCTGACCTGGCATACTATTACGATCACCTTTGCTTTGAAATTCCGCATATTAATCCCTCGCGTCTGTGAAGATATTCCGTTTGATGTAACTCGCTCGAGAGTTTTCGATGATGAATTTCGCGATGTATTCTTTGATGGACTACCAAGATTTCCCCTCGAATGTAATTGTTTTGATCCGTTTATTAGAATGTGTTTTGTCACGACTTGAGGTAGACTGTGATTGCAATAAAGGCATGTGTATATGATGCAAGTATTATGACGTTTGGCCAGCGTGATAATAGTTACATCATATACCTTGAACTTATTGGAGTCACAGAATGTCTTGAGGAGTGCCTGAGGTCAGTGTGTTATTTGAATCAGAACTCTATTCATGTGTAAGCGACGTTTTGCCTATTTTCGAAATCCCTTACGAACGACATACGTTGAATGAAGAGTATTGAAAGACCTACTTCGAGGAAGTGGTTTATCCGTCTGTGTGCGTCTCTGTGTTGTGTTTCAGTTTGGTTATGAAGAAGAATGATGGTGGTATGAGGTTGTTCATGGAATTTTGGAATCTTAGTAGTATGGTGATTAGGACTGACACCGTTATCGACGACTTATCTAATCAACGTCAGGGTGAAGTTTTCTCCATGATCGATTTGTAATCTGATTATGTCCATTTTCATGTGAAGGAGCAAGATGTTCCTAGCATTAATTTGTATCCGTTATAATCTCTATGAGCATTGTGATGCCAATCGTATTGGTGATGAAGCGAAATGTGTACCGCTTTTAGGGGGTCATTTAAGCCCTAAATCGTATTTATTTGATCAAATATTGCCCTAAATCGTTCCTTTTGTCATTTTAGGTACTTTGGAGAAGAAATTTGGAAAAGGAAGCATTTTGGACCTTTTTGGAGCATAAAAGTGAAGAAAACGACAAAGTCTCCAAAGCTGCTGGAAAAGTACACTTGACGGCGTCAAGTATTGCTCTTGACGGCGTCATGTCTTGAAAAAAGAGGTGGATATGACAAAATACACGTGACGCGCCAGAGAGTTTTACAATGGAAAGTCTGACGGCGTCACCCTTTAAGGTGATCAAGGCCATCACGGTTTATGTTAATGAATGACGGCGTCAAGCTTTATTCTGACGGCGTCAACCCTTGATAGGCCAGAGCGGATTTTGGAGGATTAAAGAGGGACGGCGTCAGGAAGACCATCCGGGAACCCTAGCCACGGCGAGGTGACGGCGTCACCTCCTACAACGTGACGCCGTCAGCCACTAAACTCTATATATAGTTTTGCAATTTTTATTCATTGTGTGCAACTTTGTGAGGAGAAACCTTAAGACGAATTTTTGCCATTTTTAAGGGTTTTCATACCCTTGGATCTCCCATGTTTAATTGAAGATAAGTAATCACTTAATCAATCAATATGTCTATGTGTTGTTTGATTATATCTTGTTCTTGTCTTTTGATTAACATGCTAGGCTAGATTTATCTTGTGTTTGCTTAGATCTAATGAAACCTAACTATTGATTATTAGTTGTTAGTGTGTTATTAATTGTATTGGATGATTGTTTATCGATGTTAGGCTTAAGAAAACTGGCTAACCTCCTATACGGTAATTTGCTTGAACGTCTTAAGAAACATGAACCAATGCGTACTAGGTTTATATGGTTCTATTTAATGCATGAGCGAATTCTAGTGATCCCATGTTAGGAGCTTCCTAGCCGGCTCGACATAGGAGTGAAGTAGGAGCTTGTAGAGTTGGGGAAGTACGTACGCCACCCCACGATTGGTATTAAGGAATACACCCGTCATCCACGCAATTAATACACACTAATCAACCGGTAAAAGATAGTTAGGGAGTAAGGAAATCTAAGTAAACACATTCTCTCCATATAAGTTTCACAACCTTTTCATTTTCAGTTATTTTATTTTATTTGCATTTGTAGTTATTTGGGTTAGTTGACTAGCAACTAATTCCGCCCACTCTTTCAAACCCGAGATTTTACTTGCTTTTATAAAAAAAATATAAAAAATACAAAAAGAATCTTCCCTCACCCTTAGACCTATTAGAGTAGTTTTTCAATCCTAACGACACTATTCCCCTAGAGAACGATCAATCCCCCGGTACTTGCCACTTCACTATACTACATCGGTCAGTTACACTGCCTGGTGGGGATTGCAAGCCTCTTGAGATCCCTCGAGAGGTAAAACCTGTTGTAAGGTCGCAAAACCACGCATCAAGTTTTTGGCGCCGCTGCCGGGGAATAGTTATTGTTTAGGTTGAATTTTTATTTTATTAGGTCTACTTACTAGATTCCTTTCTAGTGAGATTTTTATTTTTCTTTTTATTAGATTTCTTTAGTCTATCTTTTTCTTTGTGCCCTTTGTTTGTAAAACCATTTTCATTTGTCACCATGGCGGATGAAATTCCATTTAGATCATTAACAATAGAGGAACAATTACTTTACACGGATAGATTTGCTTCCTGTTGTTCCAATGAATTTTTAAGTGATCTTAGATATATACAAGAGGAGATGGGTATAAAGTTTGATAGGTTTGATGAATTATGTGCATGTGTGGCTTCTATTAAACAATCATTGTTAGGATCAACTCCTTTTAATAAGACCCTTTGGAAAATTTTTGAGGAAAGCCTCCTAACCGTGAACCATAAGTTTAATGAATTAATGGGTTCGTATACATCACAACTTGAGGAAACAATTGAGGAGGATTTAGCCGAACATGAGCATATTGAGCAAAAAGACCTAGGTTTTATGATCAATGACTTTGAATCTCAAGGAACACATGATGAATCCTTTAGGCAAATTGAACATAGCAATCAAGTTATCGGGGAAGATTCTTATGAATCGGACTTAGAACTTGAAATGGCTAGAGAAGGATTTGAGATACTTAGGAACATGTTTGGGTTAGATTCTACTAAAACACATGATGTGGATATAATTAATATAGAGACAAGGAAGGATGAGATAAATAACACAAACCTACAAAGTACCCCACAAGTCCTACCATCATTCGAGGCATACACACCGCCCGTGACTTACCCGGAAGAAGTAGAAGGGACTATAGGAACCCCAATTGAAGTAGAACCTTTGGAAGAAACACAACTAGAGGAAATAGGTTTGAATACTTGTAGTCATAACCTTTCTCTTAGTTCTAGGGAAGTTCCTAGTTTTGATGAACCGGAGCCTAAACCAAAACCGTTACCTAATCTTCCATCCTTAGATGTGAACTTAGGAATTGAATTAGGTCCCGATCCAACCATCAAACCATATAGTCCGGGTAGTTTTATGTTGAAGGTAGTAGACTCTAAGCCTTGTAGAGAGGAAGCTGACATAGGAGTGAACCATAACCTTTCATACTTACATCACCCATTCATGATTGATCACAAGAAACATTATGGGTTTAAACCGGGTTTATTAGGTCAAGATGGATTCCCAACTAGGAATCTCTCAAAGTTGATAGAAGATGATCCCTTTTTAGGAGAAAACTTTAATTCACCCACTGACCAATGTAAACTAGGCAAGGTTATGATGAAAGGAGCACACCCCTTTAAGTATACAATTCATCCACCACTCTTTACTCACGAGGCATACTTCCACCGAGATGGTGTGTATCGCTACTTTCACCCGCACTTAATCCTAAGTGTAGGAAAAACCTCTCTTATTTCAGTTAAATAAGGGTAGAGTCAGGCTCGTGACTCGAACAAAAACAAGCGCTTCTTGGGAGGCAACCCAAGCTTTATTTGCTTTGTGTGTTTATTTGTTTGTTTGTTTGATTTTATTTGCTTCCGTATGTATGTTTAATTATTATTATTATTGATTCATGTTCAGAACTAAATTGTGAAAATGCTTTATCTTGTTTTTAACTTCGTCTTAACTACATATAAAGGTATTTTGCAAAAGTTAAGTGTAAGG
This sequence comes from Artemisia tridentata subsp. tridentata, assembly GCA_021014915.2. Lineage (NCBI taxonomy): Eukaryota > Viridiplantae > Streptophyta > Magnoliopsida > Asterales > Asteraceae > Artemisia > Artemisia tridentata. The sequence continues at coordinate 134,697,594 of CP139508.1, read as the reverse complement.
GAAATCCAAATCGGTTTATTAGAACAAATGAACATGAATCATAACAATAATAAATTAACATACATATTAGTATTTGTTTGAGTCAAATGCTTGTATCGAGTCATAATGATATTTTGCAGGATTTCCAGGAAGTAAGGTATAGGTTTTTCCATAAATTTTCCGGAAACTTAACATGAGAATTCTGTCAGATCATTTCTGACGGCGTCAGGCATTACAACCTGACGGTGTCAGGTTTTAATTTTCTGAAATTTTTAAAGTTTTGTTTTCATAAAAAGTTTTTATTAAATCTCTAACTTATAAACTCCAGGAATCTGCAAAATTATCATTCCACAAGCATTATATCCTTATATAGATTTATCCCGCCGATGTTATGCAGGTTTTCGTGTTTGTTTTCTCAGGTTTAACAGGTTATTTTGGACAAGGAGATGTATGTGGAATCAAGCTTTTGGCGATGCTTTAGTCTTGGAGCTTCTACATTCTCTTGGAAGAAGATCTAACCATGTTACCTCTTTATCCACCGAACGAATCAGGGGAGTATTTGATTTCATTCGTTTACCTTATTTACTTTTACATCTTGTTATTTGAACATTGGGGACAATGTTCATCTTAAGTGTAAGGGGGGGGGGGGGGGGTAAAGTACGATACTTTAGAAAATACAATTGCACTTGATTTTTTTTTGTTTAATAGTAAATGTGTAATAAAACTGAGAGAAATACCTGTTAGGGCAATTTTAGTGCCAAATTTAAATTTTTTTACAACATATAGGAGTGAAACTTTGGTCTTAATGAGCGTCTCATAGATAGGAAGTTATATGACTAGCACAAAACCGTACCACTAAAAAATTTTCCACCCCCAAATATGTGAGGTTCGCCCCTAGAATTGGTAGGAAAAGCATTTATACTATGATGTGTGTACCGGTAGCACTTAGATTCTAGAACTTGCGTTAGGACCATTCCGAGGCCACAAGTGAGACTACATTCGTGTAGTTAGATTTACTACATGATAAGAGGCATTAGGATTAACCCATTGTTTTACACCTGTGTTTTTGTTATAATTACATTGGCTACATTGGTCAAGTAATTCTCCCACACCCTTTGCGTTGTACTCATTTTTAGTACACGATACCCCTAGTACACCCCTCAGAGCCTATCTTTTCGTTTCGACCTTTAACCATTTTACTGAAAGGAAGAATTTGTTACACCCCACTTAAATGTACACCCAAATCGCCTTAGCCTACCTTGTATGCACTCATTTTTAGTGCATTATTGTGACAACATTTGTTTAAACCCCAAGTTAATTATCTAATTGATTACATGGTTGCTAAGTCGAGTCATATCCTTGTACATATTGTTTTGGGACGATTGGGACTCATGGGTAAAGTACTAGTGTAATGGAGTAATGGGGAAGAACAACATTATTACCCCATATGTGCTAAATATTTTAAAAGTACTCCAAGTGTTTCGATTATCTTAATTCAAGTCATTAGAATAGTTATTTGTAAAGTTATGTAAAAGTTCAAGTGTAAGGGGAATGCAACGCCCCTATGATGTATTATTTTAGATGGTAGGGCAAGAGTGTATGAAAAAAAAAATCGAAAAAATCAAGAAAAATACAAAAAAAAAGAGAAAAAGAAAAGTAGAAAAAACATACGGACTACCATCCCGTTTCATTTTATGTTTATTTTATGTTTTTGTTATTTTGTTTTTAGCTTAAGTCGAGTCTAGTCTTGGCTTAGCAACGCCATATTGTGCATGTAATTAATCAAGATCTTTAACTCGCCACCAGTAAAATATCCCTTATCCAACAAATCCGTGTTTATCATATCCCTACACCTAACGTTATAACCCGTGTAAAAGCCCTCTTTGATAGTTTATCTTAGGTGCTTACGCCTAGTGGAGGAGGTTTTTGATCCTTTCCCAAGCCTATGGTAATCTATTTGCTATGACAGGTAGTGAGAGATATTATCCGTTTTCATTTATGAGATATACTTTTATGACACCTGAGAGATGTGAGTATCTAAACACTACTTGTGAGGTGCTAGTTTGTAATCTCCGTGCTTATTATGATTAAAGTGGAGCGACTATTTGTTGTAATTACTTTTATATTAGCGTTAAATGACCCCTAACTTGTATTTTGATTAGAATAAAAGCGCATTTGCTTGAGGACAAGCAAATCTCAAGTGTAAGGGTATTTGATGAAGCGAAAAGTGTACCGCTTTTAGGGGGTCATTTAAGCCCTAAATCGTATTTATTTGATCAAATATTGCCCTAAATCGTTCCTTTTGTCATTTTAGGTACTTTGGAGAAGAAATTTGGAAAAGGAAGCATTTTGGACCTTTTTGGAGCATAAAAGTGAAGAAAACGACAAAGTCTCCAAAGCTGCTGGAAAAGTACACTTGACGGCGTCAAGTATTGCTCTTGACGGCGTCATGTCTTGGCAAAAGAGGTGGATATGACAAAATACACGTGACGCGCCAGAGAGTTTTACAATGGAAAGTTTGACGGCGTCACCCTTTAAGGTGATCAAGGCCATCACGGTTTATGTTAATGAATGACGGCGTCAAGCTTTATTCTGACGGCGTCAACCCTTGATAGGCCAGAACGGATTTTGGAGGATTAAAGAGGGACGGCGTCAGGAAGACCATCCGGGAACCCTAGCCACGGCGAGGTGACGGCGTCACCTCCTACAACGTGACGCCGTCATCCACTAAACTCTATATATAGTTTTGCAATTTTTATTCATTGTGTGCAACTTTGTGAGGAGAAAACCCTAAGACGAATTTCTGCCATTTTTAAGGGTTTTCATACCCTTGGATCTCCCATGTTTAATTGAAGATAAGTAATCACTTAATCAATCAATATGTCTATGTGTTGTTTGATTATATCTTGTTCTTGTCTTTTGATTAACATGCTAGGCTAGATTTATCTTGTGTTTTTCTTAGATCTAATGAAACCTAACTATTGATTATTAGTTGTTAATGTGTTATTAATTGTATTGGATGATTGTTTATCGATGTTAGGCTTAAGAAAACTGGCTAACCTCCTATACGGTAATTTGCTTGAACGTCTTAAGAAACATGAACCAATGCGTACTAGGTTTATATGGTTCTATTTAATGCATGAGCGAATTCTAGTGATCCCATGTTAGGAGCTTCCTAGCCGGCTCGACATAGGAGTGAAGTAGGAGCTTGTAGAGTTGGGGAAGTACGTACGCCACCCCACGATTGGTATTAAGGAATACACCCGTCATCCACGCAATTAATACACACTAATCAACCGGTAAAAGATAGTTAGGGAGTAAGGAAATCTAAGTAAACACATTTCTCTCCATATAAGTTTCACAACCTTTTCATTTTCAGTTATTTTATTTTATTTGCATTTGTAGTTATTTGGGTTTAGTTGACTAGCAACTAATTCCGCCCACTCTTTCAAACCCGAGATTTTACTTGCTTTTTAAAAAAAATATAAAAAAATACAAAAAGAATCTTCCCTCACCCTTAGACCTATTAGAGTAGTTTTTCAATCCTAACGACACTATTCCCCTAGAGAACGATCAATCCCCCGGTACTTGCCACTTCACTATACTACATCGGTCAGTTACATTGCCTGGTGGGGATTGCAAGCCTCTTGAGATCCCTCGAGAGGTAAAACCTGTTGTAAGGTCGCAAAACCACGCATCAATTGGCTACTGCTCCGACTATTCTTGTGAGCTTGATGAATCGTGTATTTCATGAATGCTTGGACAAATTTCATAGTATGACGATTTAGTATATTCAGGGACGAAAGAGAAACACGGGAATCATCCTTGTATTTTGGTGTTGAAAATCTCTACGTCAGAAGAACTCGATGTAAGTTTCTCAAAGGATATAATTTTGGTAGGGATGAAGAATAAGTTGGAGAACTTTTGGAAAGTTAAGAGGGATATTTGTTTCTACTTGAGAAGAAGGTCAGCTATGTCCTTAGGTTATACAGAAAGATTGCTAGTGATGCATCTACGCAGATAAACCGTGGGAGGCGAACTATCAGACGCACGACTGGAGATTGGTTATGACGGATGTGAAGAAGCTCAGGAGCAGGGTGGTGGAATTAGTTCAACTTGGTGGCTCACTTGGAAGATCGGCAGAGATTTATTTCAACAGAAGATTATTCAAGCTCCTTGGCACACCTGCAGTGATCGTGTCAGAAAAATCGAGTTTTGTTTCACACTTCCAGAAGAAATGCAGAAGACCTTCAAGACCGGCTCGAGATTTTATGGCGACTACTCACCTTCAGATGGATGGACGGACAGAGCAACTATGTTGAAATTGAAGATGTATGGGATGGAGAGTTTGACAAGTGTATTGGCATGATTGAGGTTGCCTACGGAGATGTAGAACACCTTTTGGTTTGATTAAGTTGGAGATTCGCTGGTTTAAGGTCCGGGATTGATTACTGTGATTGGTGGATTAGTTATCCTTGTGGAAGAAAAACCTTGAATGGTGGACTATGAAGATTGTAAGTTTCGTACGATGTCCCCGTTTTGGAGAGTTAGACGTTTTGGGCGTATGAAGAAGATCTGGTTCACGAGGCGTTAATCCTTTGAGTTGTTGTTTTCCATATGATTATCCGACCTATTCCGTTATGCTTTCTGATACGTTCCGACCCGCCGTTATGTGCTTAGTTTATCGTCTGTACGACTACGTTAGCTCTTTGATGTGTTTTATCCGTATGATTGTTCGACCTATTTTGTTTTGTTTTCTGATGCGTTTCGATACTCCGATTTATACTCTATTGATCGTCGGTACAATATGTTACCCATCTCATTATGCGTTTCAATACAAGTTGATATTTCGAGTTGTACTCGATTGATCATCAGTACCATTATGCTATCTATACCTTATAAAACTCTTGATACATTTGATGATTCGTCACGTGCTTCATTGACCGGTGGTACGTTCCTTAGTTCGATCAGTATCTGTTCGAAATTGATGAGTTCTTCTATAATGATGCACTAGTCCCCTTCTCGTTAAGAATCTGGACTGCGTTTATGTAGTTTTACTCTTTAGTACTACCTTCGTATTGCTTACAAGCATGCATGTATCATGCATCTCTGTGTGAGATTTAATCGTTATCCGCTACGTTGTTGTTTCGTATTCCTTGGAATGAATTCGTTGTGAACTATGAAAGCCTAGGGCTTTTCGATGATTTTGATCAGGTTGGTGAGGTATCTCATCGCTTGGCGTTACCTTCCCAGTTATTCTACGTATACGATGTATTCCATGTGTCACTTCTTCGTGAGTATGATTATCATCCGCTTCATGTTGTGTTTTGCCCATTCGATCAGATTCGGGAAAATCTTTCGTATAGTAAAGAACCTGAGGCTGTTTTGGAGCATCAGGAAAGAGTCATGAGAACTAAAACAATTCCGTTCGTAAAGATTCTTTGGAAGAACCACCCTGAGAGCGAGGCTACTTGGGAGACCGAAGAATCAATACGATCCAGTTATCCGCAATTCTCTTTTTGACTTGGTACGTATTCATTTTGATTTCGCTTTCGATTTCGTATTTCTATTTCGATTTCGTATTTCAATTTTCGAGGACGAAAATTTGTTTTTAGAGGGGAAGAATTGTAAAACCCCAAAATTAACATAATCCGAAATGACAAAAATGCCCTCAAATTAAAAATTTTGAGAACTTATGAAAATCATATAAGTAACACCATATGAACTTAACTTAAGGTAATTAAAACCTAAAGTACCTAACAAATTAAACTATACGGACGTCACCTTATAAGTTAAACGTATAAAATAAATGATCCTACATCTAAGTTACCTAGTTGATTTTTTTTTGTGTCACTACAAGCATTTAAGGTTGATTGGTCCAAGCCCATAATAACATTCAATCATTCCATATTTGATCCAATCTCAAAACACGGCTTCCTTGATTTATGATAACTAAAAATTTTGAAACCCTAACTCCCTCTCTACCTCCATACTCACGGCACAAAGGAAATCAAACCAAAGAACCCTAAAAATCCTTTTTGGTCGATCCACCAAGAAAAAGAAAGAAACCCTAAACACTCTCCACAACCAAAAAGTTTCGGCTGCTGCTCTTGTTCACTCTTGATTCGATCCATTTAGGGCTGAAGTAGGGCTTGATCTTTGCTCATTCAATTAAGGTAATCATGTAACACCACATAAATTAATCCATTGAAAGTCTTGAATAAACCCTAATCGACCTCTTGTTGTTTTTATTTTGTTCGATCATCACCAAAGAAGAGGAAGGAAGATCGTTTGTGATTCGATTTTGTGGTATCTTGTGTTCTTCGATCACGCTACGAGGGTATTGTGTAACATACTTGTTGATTTCGTTCTTGTTCTTGCCTTGTCAAATATTATGAAAAGATACACATGAAATCATAAGTTATCCAACATAAAATAATGAAACCCTAAAAAGGTATAAATTGAATGGAGTATGGATCTGAATTAAAATGATTATGGACATGTTTATGATATGTAAGAATCAATATAATGTTTTTTTGAATCATGTATGAAGACCTTGTATTGATATATAAGCCCTAAAATGAGTTACACATAAAATCATGAACTATTGATGCTGTCCAGGAAATTAGTCCAACTTGAACCGACTGTAACTAAATGATGTGAACGTGTTTTTGGGAGTTTTTGGAGTCTAAAATTAAGTTCAATGAAATAGCTTTCTGGGAAAATAAATCAAGTAATTTTTAGAGGTCGGGAAGGCAACTTTTTGATTTTTAGAAAATTAAGTGTCAATCGGAATTCGTATGTCTGGAGAATCCGTCTGTGTTTTTGAATTTTAATTTGCAAACCATGTCGAACTGGAAGATATCCTTTTGTAGGATTAATATTTCGCATGTCTAATAATTACTAGAATTTTGGTAGATTTTTATAAATTACTTTGGTGTGGCTTTGAACTGCAAACTTTTCGTATATAAAATCTGAATAGAAATCTGGACGATATGGATAAAAGGATTTTTATACTATAGTTATGCTAAATAATAAAATCTGGAAAAATTATGTAAAATACTTAAGACATCTGGGTACGTGTGTGAATTTTTGGGGATTTTATTTCAGAGTTCTTATACGATTAATAAATTCGACTAAACAGGTCCAGTTCATGTGTAAATCTGTTAAGAAGTTTAAAAGATGTTAAAAAGGTGTTAAGTGTTATTTTCTATACTAAAAGGGTTTAAATGGTCATTCTTTTAAAACTAAAGGATTTAACTTGTGGAAACATGTAACTTGATAATATTTACACTTTATACCCTAATCTTATCGTAATGGCACTATAAACCCTAAACTTATATTAATTGCATATTAAACCCTAAAATTATGAGAACTACTTTAAGAACCCTAAAACTTATGTAAACGATATTGTGAACCTTAAACTACGAATATGGTCATCTTTAATACCTTAAGTTGATAAACGAGAATGTTAATAACTAAAGTTACTAAATATGGAAACTTACTATTTTTGGAAAGTTACCTAATATGGAAAGAGAATTAAAATGAGACCTTATGATGATACGAAACTTATAAGTACGATTATGATTATTTGTAGATCGGTTGAAGAAGGAGTGACCTTCTGTTGCTTTTCATTTCATTGCTTTTGCTTGCGTACTTTGTTAAGGTACAGATATTCTTTCCCTTCTCAGTAGGGATATTTTCTAGCGATCATATGCCTGCTATGTTTCCCATAGTTGATTCATGACATTCATTGTATGATTGTCATTCCTATGATCCCTTCTGACATTTATATAAATGTCTCTGTTATGCTATGCTTTTTTGTTTGCTATGCTTATTTGAGTTACTTTCTGTTTCTCTTGCCATGTTAGATTTTGATTATGTATGATATGATATTCCGTGCCTGAGCTTAACTAGTTCTAGAGGTACTAGGACCATGTCTTTGATGGCACCTTAGGCATGACACCCCCGTAGAGGTGTGATAGATCTACGGCGTTCCCCCTATGTATATGTATTTGCATGCACTATTGGCCAACCCCTTATGTGTGCTTAGTCTAGAGCTGTCACACATACTTATGTTAGGGAGCGTATGGATATATCCTAGGTTTTATGAATTTGTATGAATATGGTGACCAGGTGGTGTGTGCCTTGCACTCCTTCTCACATTTTATTTTTATGTATTTTACTTAGAGGTCTCCCCTCTTCGTATACTTGCGCGATTATGATATGATATGTATGTGTATGATTCGATATGTATGGAGTTCTTATGGCACATCTGTATATGAACCCTCCTTTGTTTTTCATTTCATTTCTTGATCCATTTCTTATTCAGTTCTCATGCACTCTTGATTCTTAGTTCTCTTTAAAATTTCGTATGACTTTCATGATTATGCTTTTCGTTTCGTATTCTTAATTCTTCGTTGCCTATCCTTATTTACCGTTATGTTATGTTATGTATATCTGTTCATTGGGCTTTTTAAGCTCAGCCGCATTTCTTTTCCTGCGGCAGGTTTTAGTTGGAAGCTGGGTTATGTGTGGAGAGTACTTTGGACTTAGAAGACCTTAATAGCTATTCTGGACTTACACATGACTAGAAGAGATTTTGCAATTCAGACTTAGTATCTTGTTATTATCCTCATTTGTAACCTTGTAATTTCAGATTTTCCCTTGTAACCTGTGAAATTCATTTGTATTATTTAAGTCTTATGCTTATGTTTGCTTTGATATGTCACCATAACGTAATACTTCTACCCTTATCGGGTTGGGGTGTTACATTTGTTTTGTAGCAAAGAGATCAAGCATCAAGGTTCAACATACTGTTGCAAACCTGTTAGTATAGATACTGTGTGATTTAGTTTTAGTTCACACATCATTGTTATACCAAACATTCAGTAGTGATCGGTTAGTGTTTTAGTCCTCAAAACACATAGAGTGTCGGGAGTGGTTGTACCCTTGTAAAGAACTCGGTATCTAGCTTAGTACCAGAAAAAGTGTAAGCGACGTCAGGTTGGTTCTACCTTGAACTAGAACTCGGTATCTAGCTTTGTACCGAAAAAGAGTAAGCGACGTGTAAAGGTTTTCTCCGCCTAGAAGGGAGCTTGTTTCTTAGTGAAGAAAAACTCTCGAGTTAGAGGCTCGAGGAGTGGAGTAGGGCAAGGAAGAGAGTCCTTGTAGGCCGAACCACTATAAACATCCGTGTTGTGGTTTGATTGTTTCTTTCCTTACTTACTTTACTTATATTGTTTGATTGTTTACATTAAGTTGAAATCACGTCAAGTATTCAAAGCGAATTAAATTTAAAAACGGTAAAAACTATTCAACCCCCTTCTAGTTTTCCACAATTGGCATCAGAGCTACGTTACTCAAGATTTTCAAAATATATTGTATTTTAAAACTTGAAACGATCAATGGATTTTGAAAACTACAAAGAAGGGCAATCTATGCAAAGACCACCACTATTTGAAGCAAATAGTTTTATATATTGGAAAAATCGCTCTGAAACTTATGTAAAGTCAAAGGATATAGATCTATGGTACATCATTGTAGAAGGTGACCATAAACCCATAATTAAGGATATATCAAGCGGTCGGGATGAGGGTACTTCTCTTACTCGTCACAGTGATGAGCAAAAGAAATAAATTGCCAAAAATAATGAAGCTAAAATGATGCTTTATAATGTTTAAATAGGAAAGAATATGAAAGAGTATTTATGTGTGAATCCGCTAAAGATATTTGGCAATCCTTAATTATCACTCATCAAGGGAACTCACAAGTAAAAGATAACAAAATTGATCTTCTTGTTCAACAATATGAACAATTTGTTATCCCTGAAGATGAGACCATTGATAGTGCTTTTGATAGGTTTAATACTATTGTTACTTCTCTTAAAGCACTTGACGATTCTTTTCCTAGTAAGAACTTTTTCAGGAAATTTCTTAGAGCACTTCATCCGAAGTGGAGAGCAAAGGTGACGGCCATTGAAGAATCCAAGGATCTTTCAAGCATGCCACTTGACGAGCTCATAGGAAATCTCAAAGTTCATGAGATGGTCATGGAAAAAGATTCAGAGATAGTCAAAGGCAAAAAGGAAAAGTTCAAGTCCATTACCTTAAAAGCTAGGGTAGAGTCAAGTGATGATGAAGAGTCTAGCTCAGGTAGCGAAGACGAAGAGTATGCCATGGTTGTAAGAGATTTCAAGAAATTCTTCAGAAGACGGGGAAAGTTTGTTAGACAACCTCGAGAAGAAAAGAAATCCTTCCGGAAAGACCGTGATGATAAGAAAGGCAAAGTAGATAGGAAGTGCTTTAGGTGTGGAGATACTAGTCATCTAATAAGAGATTGTCCGAAGCCACCCAAGAACAAGACTCAAAGAGCCTTTGTTAGTGGTGCTTGGAGCGACAGTGAAGGTGAAGAATACAAGCCTAAGAACGACGAAGTTGCTCTCATGGCTCATGACTCAGAAGAGGTATGATTAAAAGTCAGGTTAGAACCGGATGAATGGATAAAGGACAGCGGGTGTTCAAGGCACATGACGGGAAACAAAAGCCTTTTCTCAACCTACCAGGTGTTCAAGCTTAAAAGTAAAATCATCGGAAAATGTACAATCTCTCATGACTCTCTCACTATTGATGATGTTGCTTGGTACGTGCACAAGTGTATATATATATATATATATATATATATATATATATATATATATATATGATGGTACCCTCTGAACGGGTCGAAGGACTCCCCTTTGAGCCTGTGCGAAGTCCTCTCTTCAGAGGCCCAGGTTAATCTCCTTAACACGTTTCATTGGCGTAAAACCATTCATCTATGAAGTGGTTACCATGTGGGAATCCGCCAATTGAAGCCTTAAGCCCTTCGGGGTATCTCCTACGAAGGAACTACAATGGAGAGCTACCTTGACCTGGTCATACCCACGTCTCCTCTTCCTTTAGGCTTTCCCGCCAAAATAGAGATCGTGGGCTACAAAGCCCTAGCGGTTAGCACAAATCATGGGATGCCCCCATGATCTCCGAATCAAGTGCAACCGCCCTATAAGGCCTATTTCTCCCCTATAAATAGCTTAGACGGGCCAGAATCTTGGTAACGTTAATTGAACTCCAACTTAACTCTCTCAACTTACTACAAACTTACCATTACACATACTTACTCGCATGCCGGAGGTGGTTCGCAGGGTCCATCCCCTGCGCAATCACTTAACGTAGTGTTTTAGTATTTCTTATTTCAGGTTAAAGACAAGCTTGGCGCAACCTCAACACCCCATAAATCCTTTGATCATCATCGATGGCCTGGTCGTGCAATTTATTGTACAATCAGTGGTGCCATCCGTGGGACCGCTACAATTGGTCTCGTTATTTCCAAGCTTATAACCAACCAACTACTTTCACTATTATTCCGGCATGGATCAAGGGAGAGAAGATACTCCCTCACCGGGGTTCTCGACCTTGGCGCCAATACCAATCAATGACTCCAACAACCTTCCCCCAATAACCGCCTCCACGTTCACAACATGTTCTCACCCAGAAACAACACCCAACCATCATGCTTCGACATCAGCCAATCCGGAGCCTATTATTAGCCCAACCTTTGTCGAAACCAACCACGAAGTGTTGGAATCTCTCTTAAGGGCTCGCAAAAGGCAAGTTAGGAATGCTGAGATGTGAAGGGAGTTGGAATACTCAAGTGACGAGTATGATGAAGAAATGGAAATGGAACCTAGGCCTCCGGCTCATGGACCAACACTCTCAACCCTAAGGATTGGGTCACCAGTTGGTCGAAGGCTAGGCCGAAGGTCCGTTGGGTTCGAAGGAGTCCCAAAGAGGGCTCCGACAAGAAGAGAAGGGGTGGTTACGGAAGGCTCCAATGGTAGGAGCCAGCGAAGGGAAGAAGTGGGGGTGAATCTACCTCCGTTGTTAGCAGCTCATTTTGGAAGGACTGAAGCTGGGGTTCCATTGCAGCCTTCTCACGCATCAGGCGTAGAAGGAAATCCATCTACAATTAATATGGGAGGAAATCTTCCTCCCAATGATATGTACCCCTCGTTTCAAACTCAGTCTTATCCTCAAAGTTTATATCCTCCAGTAAATGGATAGCTTAATAACCCGAGTCTCCCTCAACCTTATGGGAATATGCCCTTCGGGCATCCTATGGCGTACCCTCCATATGCCATGGGAAACGGTTATCCGTTCGCCATGAACACACCTTATCAGTCCTACCCAAGCCAAACTCCTATGGGAATGCCCCCAAACAAAAATCCTTACAATACTGTCCCCATGTATGCACCACCTTATAATTGTCTATACTCGGACCCTATGGGTTCGGCTACACCCTTCGTTAGGTGGATAGAAGATTACCCTTTGCCTGATGGGTTGAAAATGCCTTCGCATATTGGGACTTATGATGGGAAGCGGGATCCGAACAATTTCCTACATTTGTTCGAAGGGGCTATTAAGATGCAAAAGTGGGTTATGCCTGTGGCCTGTCACATGTTTACTTATACCCTGCGGGATTCTGCCCGTATTTGGTGGAATGGGCAAAAGCCTGGCAGCATTGTCAATCTTGATGATCTCAAGGCTAAGTTTCGATCACACTTCAGTCAGCAAAAGAAGTTTACTAGGACCCATCTAACGGTGCACAACATCAAACAAAAAGAAAACGAAAGCACAAGGGCCTTCGTTACTAGGTACACCGATGAAATTTTACAGATCTTGGGTCTTCATGAAGATCAGCGCATTTCGGGTTTCGTACATGGTCTTCGAAATCGGAGTTTGGTGGAATTCTTATCCACCGACCTCCCGACAACTTACAAAGGGTTAATGGAAAAGACGTATACTTGGATTGAAGCAAAAGAAGTATCTACTAATGGTGCTCCGGTTGACAGAGACAACAACAACAAGTTCTCAAAGCATTCTGTGTGGGAAGGGTCCAAGAACAAGAACAAAGGCACCGTACAAAGGTCGAGACAGGTTTTCTCCGTACAAAGGTCCTAATCACGGTTTGCTGGGAAGTCTAACTAAGTCCCCGAAAGAAATACTTGCTACGGAAAGGGCTGCTAAGGCCTTCGAAGCACCCCCTCGCATGACAAGCAAGGGTAAAAACAAGGATACAAGCAAGTATTTTCATTTTCATGAAGACTATGGCCATGATACGAACAGTTGCAGGGAGCTAAAGAAACAGATAGAAGAGGCTGTAAAGTCCGGGCAATTGGCACATCTGGTGAAGGGTATAAAGAAGGGAAAGGAAAAAATGTCCGACACTCAATTGGCTAAAGATACTACTCCTCTCGAAGCCCCAATACTCATGGTTCGTTGGGGCGAAGCCGGCTTAAAAAGAAAGGTAACGGAGCAGGGGGTAAGCGAAGTAGGGGAGGTAACATTTCCTCCTATTACAGGCCAAGTCCCTTCGAATGATCCAGTGGTTATCAAAGTTCTAGTCTTCAACCGAGAAGTAAACAGAGCCTACATGGACTGCGGAAGCTCCTGCGAAATCATATACGAGCATTGTTTTCTTAAGCTCAAGCCTTCGATCAGATCGCAACGGGTTGATTCAAAGATACCGTTGGTAGGGTTCTCCGGTGAGCATTCTTGGCCTCTAGGAGAAGTGCCATTGGACATTACAATAGGAGAAGGCATGCTCGCAAGGACAGAAACTCTCACATTTGCTATCGTAAGGTCCGATTCTCCTTACAACCTATTGATAGGAAGGACCGCCATGCAAAAGATGGGTATCGTAGTCTCCACCATACATGCAGCGGTCAAATTCCATACACCTTATGGGATAGGAACCGTGTTCTCCAGTTACAATCAGGGGAAGACCGGAGATATTGGTAAAAAGATCAAGGAAAGTCCCGAAGAGCCTCCGAAGGCCATTCTAAGTTGTACAGATGCTGAAGAACGTATTGTGGTAAATGAGCTCTATCCAGAGCAAACAGTGGTAATCGGAAAACAACTCCCTGCTAACTTTAAAGCAGACTTGGAGAAGCTACTCAAAGCCAACAAAGACGTCTTCGCATGGACGTACTCTGATATGACGGGGGTTCCTCGGACTCTTATGATCGATGGCAAGCCTTTCGACACAGAACACAAGCTTAATGAGTTCAAGTACATTGAACCAATTAAGCAGAAGCGAAGAAGTCTGGCACCAGAAAGGAACACAGCCGCTTGCAAAGAGGTGGATGAACTTGTACGAGCAGGAATTCTCAGGGAAGTGAAATACCAAACCTGGGTAGCCAATCCAGTTATGGTAAAGAAGAATGATGGAGGGTGGCGAATGTGTGTTGACTTCACCGACATCAACAAAGCTTGCCCGAAGGATTGTTACCCTTTGCCAGAAATTGATTGGAAGGTTGAATTCTTATCGAGTTTCCGTTTGAAATGTTTTCTTGATGCCTACAAGGGGTATCACCAAATACAAATGGCAGAGGAAGATGAGGACAAGACAGCCTTCTACACAGGAAAGGGTGTCTATTGCTACAAGAAAATGCCTTTCGGTCTAAAGAATGCAGGGGCAACTTATCAACGTTTGGTACACAAAGCCTTCCACAAGCAAATAGGAAGGAACCTGGAAGCCTACGTTGATGACATGGTAATAAAAAGTAGGACTAAGGAAGATCTACTCTTCGACATTCAAGAAACCTTCGATCAATTAAGGGCAATCCAACATGAAGCTTAACCCAAAGAAATGTTCCTTCCGCGTAGAAGAAGGACAATTCTTGGGGCATCTGATTACAAAGCAAGGGATCAAAGCTAACCCTTCGAAAGTCAAAGCCATCACTGATCTACAAGCTCCAAAGTCATTGAAAGAAGTACAGAGCCTGAATGGGAAGCTCGCAGCACTCAGCAGATTCCTGTCGAAAGGGGCAGATCGTTCTTTACCATTTTTCAAAACACTCAAGGGGTGTACGGATAAAAAGACTTTCCAATGGAGTTGTGATGCAGAAGCCGCTTTCCAAAAGCTGAAGGAATTTATGGAAATCCTACCAACACTTACAGCCCCAATCAAAGGCGAAGTGTTGTTCATGTACATTGCAGCATCCTTCGAAAGCATCAGTGCTGTTCTTTTGGCAGAAAGGGATAAGAAACAAGTCCCAATTTACTTTGTTAGCAGGGTCCTGCAAGGGGCCGAATTGAACTATCCGGAGTTGGAAAAGCTGATCTTAGCTTTGGTTTATGCCGCAAGGCGTCTTCGAAGGTACTTCCAAGCTTATCCCATCACAGTATTGACCGACAAGCCAATTATACAGATATTGGCGAAGCCAGAGAAATCGGGTAGAGTGGCTAAATGGGCCATCGAACTGGGGGAGCATGAAATAGAGTACAAGGGTTGAAACTCCGTCAAAGGCCAGATACTTGCAGACTTTCTTGCTGAAACACCCTCCGGACCTAGCCAAGACAAGGAAATCCCAAAAGAAAAGCCCCCAAAAACGAAGGAGGGGTGGAAACTATACACAGACGGAGCCTCAAGCTCCGATGGTTCGGGAGCAGGTCTAATGCTGGTTAGTCCAGAAGGGAAGGAGTATACTTATGCATTACGTTTTGAGTTTGAAGCCACCAATAATGAAGCTGAGTACGAGGCTTTGTTAGCCGGTCTTCAACTTGCAAAGGAGATGGAGGTTCGAAACCTCTCCATTTTTGTGGACTCGCAGCTAGTCGCCAACCAAATCAAGGGCTCTTACGAAGCAAGGCAGCCCACCATCAAACAATATTTGGATAAAGCTAAAGAACTTCTTCAGGGGTTCGAATCCTATGAGATAGCACATGTTCGCAGAAATCAAAACAAGAAAGCAGATGCCTTGAGCAAGCTAGCTTCTATGGCATTTGCTCATCTGACGAAGGAAGTTTTGGTAGAAGTATTGGCTGACAGGTCAATAAAAAGAGGCGAAGTATCTGATGTCATACCCGAAGAAGGCCCAAATTGGATGACCCCAATAAGGGAATACTTGATCAGTGGTATCCTTCCTGAAGACCCAAAGTTAGCACGAAAGGTCAGGGTCAAGGCCCCCCAATATAGACTTATTGGGGATAATCTCTACAGGAGATCCTTCTTATCTCCATGGCTTCATTGTGTGGGACCAAAGCAAGCTTCGAACATCATCTGTGAGGTACATGAAGGATCCTGCGGTCTACACGCAGGCCCTCGTTCCATTGTCTCGAGGGGTAAAGTTCTTGGTTGTAGCCATCGATTACTTCACCAAATGGGTTGAAGCAAAGCCTTTGGCATCAGTAACAGGAAGGCATATGGAAAAATTCGTGTGGGAACACATAATCTGTCGTTTTGGTGTTCCTCACATTATCATCTCTGACAATGGAAAGCAGTTCGCCGAAGGGGTGTTCCCGGTCTTTTGCGAAGGCCTAAAGATCAAGCAGTCATTCACTTCCGTCTACCATCCTCAGGGTAATGGGCAAGTCGAAGTTACCAATAGGGACATCATTAACGGCATTGAGAAGAGGTTGGGACGAAGCCATCATGGGTGGGTAGACGAACTACCCCAATTTCTGTGGGCACATAGGACGCACCCCAAGTTAAGCCATGGGGAGACTCCTTTTAGCCTCACTTATGGAACGGAGGCTGTTATACCATCTGAAATAAGTATCGAAACAGAACGCATTGTGAACTTTGAAGAGAAGAAAAATGAAGAAAGGCTTCGGGAAAACCTCGATCTGCTTGAAGAAAGAAGAGAAATAGCCTCAATCAGAGAGGCTATCTATAAACAGAAATTTGAAAAGTACTACAACAACCGAGTTCGACCCTCAACATTCAAGCCAGGTGAATATGTCCTTCGGTTAATCAGCGCAAGCAAGGCTGAGTACGAAGGAAAGCTAGGGCCCACATAGAAAGGACCCTACGTCATATCGGAAGCCTACGGTAATGGAGCCTACAAACTCGCAACACTTAAGGGAGAGGTCATGGATAGGACTTGGAATGGTACTAATCTTCGTAAGTTTTACATATAAGACTTACTATCATTAAAAGCACTCAGTTTGTTTTTTCAAATTCATGTAACGCGTCCTTCTCACTTGGGGAAAGAAGCATTAATGGTAGGTGTCTTAGTGTTCATTTCTTAAAATGATGTAATTCTCCCTACCCACTTAATGATATAACGCATTTCCCTCAAATCTCTTGTTTTGTTATTTACAACAAAGATTTGTTCAGCCAAGTACTTTAGAAGTTTCAATGTCGAAGGATGAAGCAAGACACATGTCTTGTATGAAAATAACATCCATTACAATTCACATTAACTTTCCTATAAAGTCTTAGGGTATTCTAAGCCCTTCGCAACTTAAGGATAAAGTCGGAGTGGGTCGCGACCCTCTGTCGCAGTCAAATTATACGATTGCAGAAAATCTTGGTTCAAAATACACACAATAAGGTTATAACCTTAGGTTGTATGTGTACGTTTAATATAAGCGTAAGAGAAGAAAAGCATGACATTCAAAAAGGGACATTATCCCTTAAATGGTACTACTAAGACCATGCATGGTCAAAGCAATCAAAATGCTAAAACAATTGTTTGAGGCATGGGTCGAAGCCCAGCATAAAGCAAGGACAAATTGTTCAAACATGCAAACGCCTAACAAACATAATGGGACATTGTTCACAAAGGGTACAAGCCACCCTTAAGACTAAATTACTGCCAACATGGCAGCCATCATGCATTCTTCGAGAAATTAGGGTTCTTTGATGGGGACGAAGGCCTCACGGATGCAGTCTTCTTGGTAGGAGAGGGGGGCTGAACCTTCCTCGGTTTCCTTGCCAGGAGATCTTCTACTGAAGCTGAAGGGTCTTTGGTTGCTTCGGTGAGGAAAGGGTATTCTGATGTAGTGAACGCATTGCCAGCATTATTATACTCTTGCTCAAAATTCGGACGATAGTAAGGTATCTCCGACAAAACCACAGGTTTCTTTGTTTGAGCAATTTCTTCTAATGTAGTACATGTACCATAGAAAAGGGCCGCGTTCACCAGCCTCCCAATGACTTCCCCTACCTCATCACTATGGTACAATTCCATGGCAACATGAGGAACAACCTTCGAGACCACCTCAGCTCTATCCTTCTTCAATTTCTCACATTGGAGTTTTAGTTCATCAATCTCCTCGCAAAGTTGGACATCCTGCTCAACCAACCTAGCCTTTTCGGCTTCGAGACCTGCACATGTGGAATTAAGTGTTGTAATTTGTGCTCTATATCGAGACACCTTAGCCTCCTCTACCTGCAATCTCTCACAAGATTCCCTCAACTGTCTCTCGAGACTAATGATTTTCATTCGCATATCTTGGACAATTGGATTCTTCTCTAAATCCTCCAATCACTACTAGAAAAACAGCTATTCTTGACTCCAAATGCGAGTCAAGAAGAGGCTTTATGACGCGCAAATGCGAGTCAAGGATGGACCAGTCATAAAGCTTCATGACTCGCATTTGTGCGTCATCCCTCTATGACACGCATTTATGACCCACGTTTTATGACTCTCCTTTTTGCGAGTCATAACCTAATTTTTTTTTTTAAAAAAATAATTTTTTTCAGTTCCTAATTTTCTATTAAATGACAATTAAAAACCTGATAATACAAAATTAAAAACACAAATATCAAAATAACGCATTTCATATATATATATATATATATATATATATATATATATATATCAAAACAATGAGGTTAATTCAAGTACTAATTCACGATAAGTCACAAGTTAATTAACGACAAAAATTACATATCGATAGTAATTCACAAGTTTAGTTTGACAGCTTCCACATCGACCACTGAGTATACAACAAGACTACCCGAGTCATCCGTGCAGCTCTCCTGAAGCAGTAGTTCGACATTTTGGGACGAGTTGCTAGCCACCTGCTCCCAAAATAACAAAAAAAGTAAATTATTTCTTCCGACTACCACGATATATAAGCTGAGACAGTCTGCAAAGGTACTAGTGCAGGGCAAAATGGAGGGTTTTCAAGGGCTGAAATGGTTACTAAAGAAAAATGCTAAAAATTAACAAAAATGTGGAATCAGTAAACAAGCAGCCCAAGTTTGAATGTCCCAAAGGTGAGCTTATGATAGCTTAAAATGGCTGAATTAAAATTCTACAAAGTACCCCTAAAATCTACAAAAACTGAAAACTCAGGTCTGCAAATTTAACTAAGGACTGATAAAGAGTGAACTTGGGAACTAGGCCTATGACAAGTCAATACAAACTGAAAAAGATATAATGAGAACCTGAGAATGCCAAAAATAGCTCCACAATAAGCCTAGCTTATTGTGAGCTTATTGAAGGCAGTTAGGAGCTTGTGCCTGTAATATTTCAATTCCAGACCTGCAAACACTCAAAACAAGCAAAGACAAACTGAAAACAGCTTAAGTAGGATGTTAGAAGCTAAATCAAATCTGTCCTCAATGCAATGGAACAGTAAATATCAATTTTGACCCAGTTTGACCCTTAAGCCAAACAACCCTTTAGACAGACTGAATTGAAGTTTAAAACCAGGAATGACTGAATTGACTTGAACTATTGACTTTTTAATAATGGGCTCCCAACCCATCGTATTCAAAACACTGTCACAAACACAAACCAACGCACCCTATGTGGGAAATATTAACGCCCCCTTATAATCTGCTAATACAAACGCATCCGTGTGTAAACTCTATTTGAGAAACAGAAGTAACACATTCCAGTAAGGGAAACAAAAGCACCGGAACAACAAGTATATGTGTGTCCAAATAGACTGCAATTGTACATTTAACAAATTACAGCAATTATAGTTTTGAATTTACACTGATACTAAACATATAATCGATCTTACCCTATCAAGATCAGTATGGGTAAGGGCAACATGGTCATTGCAGGCTATGCAATTTCCAAGAGCAGATAGCCTCTCATCAATATGCTAGACCACAACTGCATCAGGGAGACTGTTCCTTAAGTGTTGAAGCTCTGAGAATACAGACAAACCATCAATGTACTTACACACCAGTGTTCGTGTTTATAACTTGAAATCCATAACAGCCAACAAATATCTAGTGTTTTCTAAAATGCAAAGAACAGATTTATAGTTTCATTTTGGGATATAAAAAGAATATTTATATTCCTTTTCTTGGTCTCCTTTGGAATATGAGTTTCTATCATTCTCTTTTTCATATAAAATAAGGAGGTGTCTGTATTAGCTTATTTTTCGGGCTTATTTAAATTTGGAAAAGCTCATAAGTCCACTTTTTTGGCTTATGAGCTTTTTAAGTTGAGCTTATGCACTTAAATAAGCAATAAGCTCAACTTCAAAGCTAAAATCCAAAAGAAAGTGTACTTGTGAGGGCTTCTCCAAACTCAAATACGTCCATAAGCCAATAAATAAGCTAAACGCAAACACCCCCAAAGCCCATCTTGTTAAGAAACTTACCTTGCTCAGTAGTAGTGTGAGGCACAAGAAGCCCATTTTTGTTACCTACAAAAAATAAAATAGATCAGTAATCATAAACATAATAAATAGGTCGTAATATAGACTATAAAAGCTTCTAAAATCTTTTACCAATGATCATTTAGTTTCTTTGCCAATTACACGTGTGTAAACTTTAGCAGAGTCAGCATTATCTTTTACATTTTTGTCCTCAGTTTCACACAGAGTCATTAAGGTAGTAGCTGCATCAGACTCTTTTTCTCTCCGTTTTCTGTTAGTGGGTCCCCAATCTTCATCTTCACTTGTTCGTTAGCAAGAGCATCTTTTCCAAACATTTCCTGTACAATAAGTTATAACAAATGCTAATTACATACTCCGTATTTTACAGCACATAAGACTGCTAAATAAAACTAAATTGATCAAACAGATTCAAAGACTAACTTATATGCTAAAAGGGCCATCTCCGAAGTGTGTGAAGATATATCAGAATAGTCAATAGTCACATAACTAAATGTATTTTAGCAAGAAATGATTTTTGGATAAGTAACAAAAACTACAATCAATAAGGCCATCTCCATTTCTCCATCTCCATATATGCTAAAAAAAACTAGTACTCTAGGACCCAAAAAGGGGCACACAGGTTATATATAAGGTACAAAACTTGATAATAATAATAATAATGATAATAATAATAATAATAATAATAATAATAATAATAATAATAATAATAATAATAATAATAATAATAATAATAATAATAATAAGTAAAATACCAACTACAAAGCTAGTAAATAATAATAATAATAACAATAATAATAACAACAATTAAAATACCTTTTGTTGTTTGTTCTTGCTGTTGATGTCCATCGAGTTTTGCTCCGCCATGCCTCCCTTCGATTCCTTGCTCCTTTTCTTTTATTTTGAAGTATTCCCTTACAATAATAATAATAATAATAATAATAATAATAATAATAATAATAATAATAATAATAATAATAATAATAATAATAATAATAATAATAATAATAATAATAATAATAATAATAATAATAATAATAATAATAATAATAAAAACACTGAAATTAATTAGGGCAAATCGATTTAGCGAGTTTCAGAAATTAGGGCAAATCGATTGAAGAAAAATTAGGGCAAATCGATTGTGAGACAAAATTAGGGCAAATCGATTTAGCGAGTTTCAGAACCGATTATGGCAAAAGAATAGAAGAAACGAACCTGGAACCATTGATATCCAACACAATCTGCTTCGATTTAGCGACGTTGGTGAGCGAGTAGCGTTGTGGTGGTGGTGGATCGATTGACGATGTGGTGGTGGTGAATCGATTGACGTCTGAGAAGTGATCGTGAGGTGGTGGTGGATTGAGATCTGAGAAGTGACCAGGAGGTGGTGGTAATGAGATCTGAGAAGTGAGGAGATAAGAGGGTGGGTTTCAATAGATATGAGAGGGGAAGTGTTGAGTTTTAGAGCGGGAAGTGTTTTGGCCAAAAAAAACAATGGATTTTGATTTTGATGAAGCAGATGGGAAAAAAAACATAGATGACCCCTATTTAGGACGAAGCAAAATGAGCGTCATCTAGCAGGCTAAATTTTAACTGATTATGACCCTATGTTATGACGCTTCTGAAAACGAGTCATCCCCAATAAAAAATTTACTCGTTATGACTCTTATTTTATGACTTTGCTATTTGCGCGTCATCTTGTAGCGTGCGTCATAAAATGCGAGTCAAGGATAGACATTTTTCTAGTAGTGAATGCTTCTTTGCACTTAGCTTCCAATTCATCATACTGACGATCCCTGTCCTTCTCTTTGGCTAAAATGGCATCCATTTTACCTCTCACAACTACCACTGTTTGCACCAATTCCCTTGTTCGAGAGTTAAAATGATTATCAAAAACAGCCTGTCTAGCATAGCTCTTGGAATGGAAGTTACAAAGTTCCTCCATTGACATATTGTCCAAAATCCCTTTCCAGCTGGGAGGTGTCATCTTGTCAACCAATTGGTGACACGCAAGGGCACTCGGAAGCTCCTTCGTATCAGGCAAACCTGCGAAAGATATAACAGTCAGCTGTATGAAGTATGGTATCTATTATGCATGAAAAATTTCCACTTACTAGGAGTTTGATCTTCGGGAATCTTTAGGGTGGTAGGTACGAAGGTTTTAGCATGGAAGCTTTTGGGTTTAACCGTTCTCGTTGAAGGGGTCGGAAGAGATAATTTCCTTTTCGGAGGGGTTTTCACGGACATAGCTACTCTTCCTTTCCTACTTTTCTTGTCTGATATGCCGCAGGACCATGCGAGCCTCGATTGAAATTCCTTGATAAGGGGATCATCAGAATCTGCCACATTCTCCCCAAAGTTTAGGGTCTCTTCATCGTTAACTGATATTGATGGAGAGCCTACTCCATAGCTCACATTTTTTGGATCTCGGGGGATGAAACTAACTTCTCTGTTACCACGGGCAACAACAAATTTTCTGAATGCCATTCCTGCAGCAACAAAGGAGAAAAGATAAATATCAGCAGATAAGTTATTTACTCTATTCAAATAGATATATACATACTTTTCCCTTGACACATTATCTCAGGTTTCATCGGAGAGCCTTCCCAATGATCAATGATGCCCGCCATATAAAGAACCGGCTCAGGAAATGCTTGAACATCAAAAGGGTGGCGTGCCAGACGCTGATAGAGGGGATTGCTCCTTATATGATACGGTAAAGGATCATCAAAGCGTTTCTCGTCAAACCGGAATGCTTTATCTAGTAAGGCTAGATATTTTGAAGGTATGATCGTGTTTTGTACATAAAAGAACAAGCCTTTCTATTTTCTTATATTGGCAAAGGGTTTAGCAATTAAACAAGGCACATCATACTCACATCTCTTGGCCAAGGTTATCCAATCACCACCCGGCCAAAGGTTGATGAACCCTCTAAGAACAGTCAGAGTCGGTTCATAGCCATAAGCTTTGCACACAACAATGTATGTGGTCAACTTGGCTAGGCCAAATGGATTCAACCTTGAAATATGTACTTGATAATATTGTAAGAATTCTAGGATTAAGGGATGAATAGGAATCCTAAAGTTGGATTCCGTAAATGCATGAACATAAAGCCCCACATACCCAGGTGGAGCATCAAAAATATTTTGGTTTTCGTTTGGAAGAATCACTTTAAACTCCCTGGGTATGGGGTATTTTCCAAGAAATTCCGTCAAAGCCTGCTTTGATAGAGTACATTTTTGCTCCCTAATAATTCTTTTCGCCGCCATGCTCATCTTGAACTAGAAACTATGAGAGCAAAAGGACAAAGGATCGGAGAGGAAAAATTACCTTTAAGCTCAACCGAAGCACAAAGCACAGTGTTGTGTATGTGTATTTTGGGCGCAAAAAGTGATCTAGGGTTAGGATCATGAAGGGTTTATGTATATCATTTGTAGCTTTATCCTAGCCATCCACGTGCAGTTATAATCCGAGACATATATGGACTCTAGGTTGTTTTTAAAATTTTGAAAAGATGTTTGTGGTTACCGAAATCTTAGCTGCTGTAGCATAGGGTGGTAGTTGCATATTTATTAGCCGCATTTATTGCGCAAAGTCTGTTTAAGCACTTATCCTTCTTCGTACGAATTTGTGACGAAAGGGATAGAGTGTAGAATGTTTTTTGAGTCGAATGCAATTTATACTCGTACGTATATATTACTTTCGACTGGGGGGCTTGATGATGTACCCTCCGAACGGGTCGAAGGACTCCCCTTCGAGCCTGTGCGAAGTCCTCTCTTCGGAGGCCCAGGTTAATCTCCTTAACACGTTTCATTGACGTAAAACCATTCATCTATGAAGTGGTTACCATGTGGGAATCCGCCAATCGAAGCCTTAAGCCCTTCGGGGTATCTCCTACGAAGGAACTATAACGGAGAGCTACCTTGACCTGGTCATACCCACGTCTCCTCTTCCTTTAAGCTTTCCCGCCAAAACAGAGATCGTGGGCTACAAAGCCCTAGCGGTTACCACAAATCATGGGACGCCCCCATGATCTCCGAATCAAGTGCAACCGCCCTCTAAGGCCTATTTCTCCCCTATAAATAGCTTAGACGGGCCAGAATCATGGTAACGTTAACTGAACTCCAACTTAACTCTCTTAACTTACTACAAACTTACCATCACACATACTTACTCGCACGCCGGAGGTGGTTCGCAGGGTCCATCCCCTGCGCAATCACTTAATGTAGTATTTTAGTATTTCTTATTTCAGGTTAAAGACAAGCTTGGCGCAACCTCAACACCCCATAAATCCTTTGATCATCATCGAAGGCCTGGTCGTGCAATTTATTGTACAATCAATATATATATATATATATATATATATATATATATATATATATATATATATATATATATATATATATATATATATATATATATATATATATTGGAAAACCCGACCAATTAGTAAATTCAATCTCTAGCCGAGATTGATCAAACCTAAAGATCAAAGTTTTTCAAACAAAATATAAACCGGAAGAATTGGTTTTTCCCGGGACGTGATGTTCCGAACGAAGCGTGAATGGAACGGTGAATTTAGTTTGTGATCGGGTGATTTGATAAAGAGAGGAATTTTGGTATTTATATCTAAAATTATAAAACATAAACTAAAATACAATTAAAAAGCATATAAAAAGATAAAGCAAAGCACAAATTACTTAAAACGCGATTAAAACCTAAAAACGAGCCTTAACGACTCGTAAAACGAGCTAAGAAAACCAAATTCTTAAAAAAAACTACTCAAAACATGAAAATTTAATTCCTAAAAGTCCTAAATAATAAAAAAGAATTTTAGAAAAAAGATTTGTATTTTTTTTTTATGACTTAAAAACTATTTTGAAAAGAATAATATATAAAAAAATATTAAACTAAAGAGAAAAATTACGGAAATTTTCAGAAAAATACTTTGAGTAATGAAGATCCTAGGAAAAATATAAACTAGTGTACTGCTTATTAGAATAAGCAGTTAAAAAGCCTTAAAAGAAAATAAGCAATAATGGCTGAACTTGGTTAAATAATAAAGATGTGCAAACTCAACCAGAAAAGACCCAAGGGCGAGTTGGTTGAGTGTGTGCGTGATAAAGGTTGAGGAGGGTTGAGGTCTTGGGTTCGAGCCCCGGTTCACCCTTGGCTTCCCTTCCTCCCTTTTTTAAAAAAAAAAATTTTTTTCTTTTGAAACTTGTATAAAGCTGAAAATAATAAACTTTTGCAAAGACAAAATTTTTAATATTCAAAGAATAAGCCAGAAAAAGCAGTCAAAGGCAAACAACTTATAATTACTAAAGGCTAAAGCTACTAACTGCTAGCACTCACACAAGCTTCTATAAGCTTGTGTGACTAAAATAAGCTATAATACACTAAATGAAAACCTAATAAGCAAATGTAAACTGAATAAGCAAAACTAACAAGAAAATAAGCAAAAAAATTCAAAATAAGCAGTCAAGGCTAAATTGATAACCCAAACAACCTGCTGAGGCAAATTTGAGCTTAAATTTAAGCACTAACAACAATAAGCCAAGCCACAAATACCTAAAAGAGAACAAGCTTATCTACCAAATAACTAAAGGGAACAAAACTCATACCTAAATGAGCTTAAAAAGTGCTTAATATTCAGCTTAGAAAAAAGGCCATTGAGCCAAGTTGCAAACTGAAGAACCATTTAATCTGACTGATCTAGTGCTATTTAAGGCATCAAAAAGCATTCAACTCAATAAGAATAAGCACCAAACAGCAAAAGCAGAACAAGCTCATACACCAAAAAGCTAATAGAACCAAAAATTAGACCCTAAGGAGCTTATATAAGCTTAAAAGGGAGCTTAGAAGAAAGATGCAGACTCTGATGCTCAGATTAAAACAGGCTGATCTAGTACTTTTTAAGACATCTAAAAAGCTATGAAAAAGCTGAGAACTAATCTAAAAATGAAAAACAGTACTAATCAATAAGTGAACAACTTGTAAACTGATTTTCATACTCAATTAACTACAAATAAATACTAAAGAGAGCTTGTGAAACTGCTTATGCAGACTGATATTGTTCCTTTTTTATAAATTTTTGACAGATTTGAGCTCAATATTAGGCAAAAGGACTAGGAAACTTTATGAAAGATAACCAACAAATTACAATCAACTCATTTCACTTGTTTTGACTCAGAAATCTACACTAAAAAGCCTTATAACTGATTTTCTAAAAATTAGCCACAATAAAGAGTCTTTAACCTTTAAATTTTGGAAAACCAATAAAAACCTACAAACCTACTTATCAATGCTTAAAACTACTAAAACTTAGCTTATTTGACTAAATTAGACTAAATTCAAATAGGCTTAATGACCTATGAACAGTAAAACATCCTTTTTGACCCATTTTAACCACTGTGCCAAACACCCCCTTATTTATCCTTAAACTGATTTTGGTTGTAAAACTCAAGTTATCTAAAAAACAGTTCAATATTTAGTTCTTAAAAGGGATTTAAAGCAAAAAGCTTAATAAGAAAAGTGCTTATTATATAAACTAAGCTTATTAGCTTTTTAACCTCAAAATCACAATTAAGCACAATATGAAGAATCACAAAGAAATAAACCAATACAGCAACAAAACAACTTCAATTAAGTATAAGTAAGACAAATTAACTCAAATAAGCATTGAAATAAGCATAAATCCAAAATAAGCAGTTTCAATAGTAAAATGATGAAAAATGGAACTTACATAGTCCTTTGCACAAACAAGGACATTCAATTGCTCCCAGAGCTGATCTACAAGCTCTAGCTTGTTAAAAACAAGCTGGTATTGTCCTATAAGCCCTTCCCTTATTGGCTTATCATCCAAGTGCTTATTGCACTTTTAAGCATAGGTATTTTTAAGGTGATTAAGTACAATTCAAATTAAGACCATAGAAGCTCAAAGTAAGCTATAAGTGAGCTTATTTGAGTTTCAGAAAGAAATTTAACGAAAGTGCTTAATAAGTGCTTATTAAAGCTTATTTCAAACATAAAAGAACATTAAGACATAAAAGTAAAAGAGAACATGTAATTAAACAATACTGATTTCATTAATGATTAAAATGATTACAAAGCTTATAATAAGACAGGAATTAAGTTGAAAAATAGTAAATAAGCAATTACAGTAAAAATGACTTAATAAAAAAAGCTAAAAAAGGAGATATCATGTGTGTGGAGAGGCCTGGTATTTATAGCCTTCAAATGCACCATCTAGGGTTCCATTGATTCAATCCCAGCCATCCAATCCAAATGTCGACATCATCTCTTTAATCTCAGCCATCAAATCATGTGCCACATCTCACTAGCCAATGGGAAAGCTTCAAAATGCCAAGTAGGATTAGAAATGAGATCATTTTCTGTCTTGTCAGCTTCTAGAAGGGGTAAAGTACTCTTAAGTGAGCAGGGTAAGTTGGAGAAGAAGCGTGAATAGTAAAAATAGCTTTACCCGCTCTTTTTCTCTTGTTTGACCGGGTCATTAATTGCCCTTGACTTCGGGTTAACACAAAAGGGTGGATCGGGTTAATATAATAGGTGGGATCTGGGTTGTTATAATGAAAAGGAAATCCGGGTTTTTTTAAAGGGTTGGGATTGGTGGGCTTATGTGGACTGAATATGGAATAGATAACGAGATTGGATTTGATATAAAGGATTGAAATGGGATTGGATTATTTAAGGTTTTAACCATAGTTAGTTTAAGGACTAACTATGAAAATCCTTATGGACTAACGGTGCAAATAATTTTGAGATGATTGGTGAAAATGATTTACTCCATCCGTCCCTAAATAAATGTCTGGTGTTGACTTTTAAAGCCTTTTATTTTCAACTTTGACCTTAAATTATTTCATTTGTGTTATGTAATACTTAATGAAAATTATATCAATGAAAATACATTTAAAACGCAATCCATTCATACATTTTGCATCAAGTATTACATAACAAAATTAAAATAATTTAAGGTCAAAGTTTAAAAGGGAATACTTTAAAAGTTAATAGTGGACATTTATTTAGGGACGGAGGGAGTATCATTTTAGCTCAGGTTTTGAGGTTTTGGGTTTTTACTGATAGAAACTCGTAAAATCATATCCCCGGCCTCGGCTTTTATCCCTCTTTCATTCTCGTGCTCGTTTTCGTCTGTTTTGTCTTTCTTTTTGTCTTTTTTCTAATATCCGTTACCTGCACACACACAAACACAAAAACAAGCATATATTTGGCTTTTATGGTCGGTTTTTGGTCTTTTGAGTCCGTTTTTGGTAAAGAAAAGGTATGTGATTTAACACATACCAAAATCCCCCAGACTAAGGTATTGCCGTGTCCTCACGCAATGTCATCACATCACGCTTTTAAAACAAAAGATTTCAACCTCTTCCTACTAAAGATTTTGAAAAGTAGCAAAATGTTCCTCAAAAGAGATTAAGAAATCATTAGCTTTAAAAACGCCCCGTTTAACCATTTTATTAAATATATAATCTTTTTGCACTTTTTCTTATATGACGGGATGTTGACTTTCATTATTTCACAATAACTTTTAGGATCCCGGAGTAAGAAACACTTTTCATAAAAAAGCGTCCATATGGATAAAATTCATCGTCCCTGATTTTTCACGAGCCCCCAAACTAAGCTTAAAAACGAAATCATTGTTAAATACAAGTTGGATGCCAACACTACCCATGGATGCTAATTGTGTATGCATAGCTACTCCTTGCTCCCTTATTCCTATTTCCTCTAAGTATTTTATAAAAAATGAGTTTTTCTTGGTTTTCATAGATTTTTAATCCGATAAAGGCACTAAGTTTAGACGCTAACTAGTTTAAAATCCTTCCTTCAAAAACCGTTGCCCATAAAAATGAGGTCCACATTAAGGTCCTGATTTAACATGATTTTAGGGATATCCTTTTTATTACGACCGAAACAACTCATCTACGAGTCCAGAGACAGAGGCTTTTATTAGGATATCCCCGGAGTCGAAATTTGGCCTTATTATTATTATTATTAAGCATATTAGCCCTCGGCCCTTTATAACAACTGCAACAACGGGAGCGAACCGTCAAGAAACAGTAGCCTATTATGACCTTGGGAATTTCCTCCACCTTTTTGAAGTCTGAGTCAACGGGAGCGAACCGTCAAGAAACAGAAAACTTTTATCGGCTTTGGATTATTATTATTATTACCTCCACCCTTTAAACAACTGAGTCAACGGGAGCGAACCGTCAGGAAACAGTAGTCTTATTTCGGCTTCGGTTTTTTACATATTAATTAGGGGCCAAATCCCAAGTCCTGAGGTCTTTCAACATCCGAAACAATAGCACGTACTATCAGGAATCTGTTGTTGGGAATTAAACTTAAGCAGTTAGTACGGTTGAAGAATACAAGAACAGTTAGGACTGCTGATGGAAGAACAGTTAGGATTGCTTAAGAGATCAAGGTGAAAGAAACCGTGTGAAGATAAATATAGAAAAGATATAGTATATATCTTATTTTTATAGAATGATACGGTTAGATGTTTCACTTGTATAGGACTCTTGCATTATAAAAGGAGATCCTTAGTTAGGGTTTATATGCATCTAATACCGAATATAGATATCCCTTCATACGAATTATCAAGTGTTCTTCACGTTCATATTGTAATCGTTTGATATATATTGAAGTGATTGTTTGGTTGATATCGTTTGTGTTCTTATTTGTTCTTATTGTCTTATTCAATCAATCACCAAACACAAAACATCTACTAGATACTTGATAGTAAATTCCGCGTGCTATCAAGTATATACTCAAAGTATCCCAAACACAACGTGTGTGTTTAGATCCACAAGTGGTATCAGAGACAGGTTGCTCTTGATATCTAGGATGTTACAAGGTGTCGATGAAGAGCAGATTTTATGAAGGATCGGACTGGTATTAAAAGGTATTAACTAATTTATGTGTATCAGCAGTTTCATTATTCCGCATGAATTTTGGTTTGTCATCTATCGCATGGGTAATTAATACATGGGACTGTGATTGGTTAAATTTTTGATGGTCAAATTTGATGTGAATTGGCGATTGATGATGATCACATATTATGGGATAGTGGCGACATGATTGGCTGATTTTATTAATATCTCATACTGATTGAGTGGACAACCTCGTACCTATTAATTGAAGGTGCATTAAATTGGTCAGATGATTATATTGTACTGCTGTTAGCTAATGTTTTCGTGAGTTAATGATGTTTGTCGCTTACTGGTTGAAGATTAAACCTCGTACTGCATTAATGGTCTGACTGATGCTATATTATATTGTCGCAAGTGGAAACTGTGCGGTTTTTATTCTGCCTCGTACAGATCAGTGTGGGGCCAGAGTCATTAAGAGCATGTGGGTTTGGTGTTTTTCGATTCTTCTAAATTCACTTTTGTCAGATCATGGGATTTAATAGGCTACTAATGCTTAACAATTTCTACTGCTCACTTTATACATTCGTACTGCTCATTGATTTATACATAGCAGTTTGTACTGCTGGCTTTAACAGTTAGTAATGTTTGAAATTCGCCTTAGTACTGCTCTACAACAGTTTGTACTGCTAGATTTGGAGGATGAAAAGTTTATACTGCTGGTTTGTACTGCTAGAGCATGGAATTCTCAAAGTGAGGGGAAGTATATCTATTTGGAACACATTGGTTCCATAACACACACACAGTTTTGGATCTCGGACAGAACTGAATTTATTTCAGTTTATTCTTATTGTTTTATGGCTCGTTGTGAAGATATTTGGTGCAATGGCTTTTTAATCAATTATGTGACAAGTGTATCCTGGGTGTTCGTAGATCGCCGAAGTGAGGCAACGATACAGATAAGGAATACGAGTAGATCGCTGATGAGGCGAAAAGTGTACCGCTTTTAAGGGGTCATTTAAGCCCGAAATCGTATTTATTTGATCAAATATTGCCCTAAATCGTTCCTTTTGTCATTTTAGGTACTTTTGAGGAGAAATCTGGAAAAGGAGGCATTTTGGACGTTTTTGGAGCATTAAAGTGAAGAAAACGGCAAAGTCTCAAGAATCGGCTAAAAGTTACTCTTGACGGCGTCACAATTAACATGGGACGGCGTCATGCCTTGGCAAGAAAAGTTGGATGTGAAATTTACTCATGACGGGCCAGTGAGTTTGCATGAGAATTCTGACGGCGTCACGCTTTAACTAAATCAAGGGCGTCACGGCTTAAATCATAAGGGGACGGCGTCACGTTCATGATCCGACGGCGTCAAGCCTTGATAAGCCAGAATGGATTTTTGAAGAGCTAAAGAGGGACGGCGTCAAGATGGTCATCCGGGAACCCTAAAAGCGGCGAGGTGACGGCGTCACAATGCATAAGGTGACGCCGTCAGATGTCAAAGTCTATATATAGTTTTCTAATTTTTTGTCATTAAGAGAGAGCTTAGTGTGTGGAATTTTGGGATAAAACCCTAAGACGATTTTAGCTACTTTTTCAGGGCTTTTTGCCTTGAGATCTTCCATGTTTCATTGAAAGATAAGTTATCAATTAATCATTCAATATGTCTATGTGTTGTTTGATTCTATCTTATGCTTGTCTTTTGTTTAACATGTTAGGCTAATTTTATCTTGTGTTTGCTTAGATCTAATGAAACCTAGCTATTGATTATTGGTTGTTAGTGTGTTATTAGTTGTATTGGATGATTGTTTATCTATGTTAGGCTTAAGAAAACTGGCTAACTTCCTATTCGGTAACTTGCTTGAACGTCTTAAGAAACATGAACCAAACGCGTACTAAAGGTTTTTATGGTTGTATTTAATGCACAAGCGAATTCTAGTGATCCCATGTTAGGAGCTTCCTAGCCGGCTCGACATAGGAGTGAAGTAGGAGCTTGTAGAGTTTGGGGAAGTAAGTACGCCACCCCACGAATGGTATTAAGGAATACACCCGTCATCCACGCGACTAATACACACTAATTAACCGGTAAAAAATAGTTAGGGAGTAAGGAAATCTAAGTAAACACATTTCTCTACACATAAGTTTCTCACCACTTTTCATTTTTGTTATTTTATTTTATTTGCATTTGTAGTAATTTGGGTTAGTTGACTAGCAACTAATTCCGCCCACTCCTTCAAAACCCGAGATTTTACTTGCTTTTATAAAATATAAAAACATAAAAAGAATCTTCCTCAACCCTTAGACCTAATTAGAGTAGCCTTTCACACCTAACGAACACTATTCCCTGTGGAGAACGATCAATCCCCCGTACTTACCACTACACTATACTACATCGGTCAGGTACACTGCCTGGTGGGGTTGTAAGCCTCTTGAGATCCCTCGAGAGGTAAAACCTGTTGTAAGGTTGCAAAACCCACGCATCAAGTTTTTGGCGCCGCTGCCGGGGAATAGTTATTGTTTAGGTTGAATTTTTATTTCTATTAGGTCTACTCACTAGATTCCTTTCTAGTGAGATTTTTTTTTTATTTTTCTAGGTTTTCTTTAGTCTATCTATTTTCTTTGTGCTTTTGTTCGTAACAAATTCTCATTGACTATTCAGTTTGCCATTATGGAAAACGCGAATCCACCCCTTACACCTGGCGAAGTAGCTTTGTTGCGTAGCCAACTTGAGAACGAGATTAGTGAGCTCAGGGAGCTCAGTAGAGTGATTGATATTGAGCTTGATTATGCCTTGAACAACTTAGGGACCGCCATATACTCAGATAATTACTTAGTACGTAATAATCTTACGGTTGATAAGTTGGTTGAGAAAATTGAGGAAGTAAAGGTAGATCCTAGGTTGGATGATTGTTTCAACGAATACCCCACTAAGGAGGAGATTGCTTACTATAACAACCTAGTTGATAACCCTCGACCACCTTTTGTTAGAATTGACCCAAAGATTAAGAGAGGTGATCCCGGGAATGTGAAGATACCATGTATGATTGGGTACCAATACGTTGAGCATGCTTACATTGACTGTGAATCCCCAATCAACGTTATGTCCTCAGGCCTTTATAGCCAAATCATAAATACACCACTTGAGCCTAGGATGGACCCCAAATGTCCAGGCGGAGTTTGCAACTTCGTTGGAAGGATTAAGGATATACATATCCTTGTTGGGAACTTTACCTTTATCACCAACTTCATGATTTTAGAAGATATGGCAAGTGTTGTTGACTGCCGCCTATCTCGCGTTGTGTTAGGTAAGCCATTTATCGAAGCATCCAATTTAAGGTATGACCGTTCGAAAGGCACGGTTCAGTTTTCTAATCACATAGATAGGATCACATATAGGATGCCTTATCGGGTTAAAGAATTTCGTTTTGTGCCTCGATTTGACATGGACAACATTGGTGCGATTGAGGACATCAATGAAGAGGATAAAGAAAAAGGCATGGACCATGTTTGGAATAAGAGAAGCCTTTATTATAAAGATTGCTTAAACCTTGGACCTAAATACAAAATTGATATGGAGGTTGTTAGGATGATTAGAGGGGCAATTGAGAAGCAAAACGGAAAAACGTAGACCCCGTGACTTAGAGTCTAGCTACAAGACTCGTTAATAAAGAAAGGCGCTTCTTGGGAGGCAACCCAAGCTTTATTTATTTTATTTGCTTTGTGTGTTCATTTGTTTGTTTGTTTGATTTTATTTGCTTCCGTATGTATGTTTAATTTTTATTATTATTGATTCATGTTCAAAAGTAATTTGTGAAAATGCTTTATTTTGTTTTTAACTTCGTCTTAACTACATATAAAGGTATTTTGCAAAAGATAAGTGTAAGGGAAATCTAAATTGGTTTATTAGAACACATATGAACATGAATCGTAATAATAATAAATTAACATACATATCCGTATTTGTTTGAGTCAAATGCTTGTATCGAGTCATAATGATGTTTTGCAGGATTTCCAGGAAGTAAGGTAAAGGTTTTTCAAGAAATTTTCCGGAAACTTAAAATGAAAATTTTTGTCAGGTCATTTCTGACGGCGTCAGGGGTTATAACCTGACGGCGTCAGATTTAATTTCCAGAAATTTTTGAAAATTTTGTTTTCATAAAAAGTTTTTATTAAAATCTCCAACTTATAATCTCCAGGAATCTGCAAAGTTATCATTCCACAAGCATTATATCCTTATATATAGATTTTATCCCGCCGATGTTATGCAGGTTTTCGTGTTTGTTTTCTCAGGTTCAACAGGTTATTTTGGACAAGGAAATGTTTTGAATCAAGCTTATGGCGATGCATTAGTCATGGAGCTTCAACATTCTCTTTGGAGGAAGATTTAACCGTGTAATTTCATTATCCAACGAGCGAATCAGGGGAGTATTTGATTTCATTCTTTTACTTTATGCTTTTACATTTGTCATTTGAACATTGGGGACAATGTTCATCTTAAGTGTAAGGGAGGGTAAAAGTACGATTTTTGAGAATACAATTGCGCTTGATTTTTGTTTGTTTAATAGTAGATGTGTAATAAAACTGAGAGAAATACTTGTTAAGGTAATTTTAGTGCCAAATTTAAAATTTTTTACAACATATAGGAGTGAAACTTTGGTCTTAATGAGCGTCTCATGGATAGGAGTTATATGACTAGCACAAAAACCGTACCACTAAAAAATTTCCACCCCCAAATATGTGAGGTTCGCCCCTAGAATTGGTAGGAAAAGCATTTATGCTATGATGTGTGTACCGGTAGCACTTAGATTCTAGAACTTGCGTTAGGACCATTCCGAGGCCACAAGTGAGACTACATTCGTGTAGTTAGATTTACTACATGATAAGAGGCATTAGGATTAACCCATTGTTTTACACCTGTGTTTTTGTTATAATTACATTGGCTACATTGGTCAAGTAATTCTCCCACACCCTTTGCGTTGTACTCATTTTTAGTACACGATACCCCTAGTACACCCCTCAGAGCCTATCTTTTCGTTTCGACCTTTAAGCATTTTACTTAAAGGAAGAATTTGTTACACCCCACTTAAATGTACACCCAAATCGCCTTAGCCTACCTTGTATGCACTCATCTTTAGTGCATTATTGTGACAACATTTGTTTAAACCCAAGTTAATTATCTAGTTGATTACATGGTTGCTAAGTCGAGTCATATCCTTGTACATATTGTTTTGGGACGATTGGGACTCGTGGGTAAAGTACTAGTGTAATGGAGTAATGGGGAAGAACATCATTTATTACCCCCATATGTGCTAAATGTTTTAAAAGTACTCCAAGTTTTTCAATTATCTTAATTCGAGTCATTAGAATAGTTATTTGTAAAGTTATGTAAAAGTTCAAGTGTAAGGGGATGCAACGCCCCTATGATGTATTATTTTGGATGGTAGGGTAAAAGTGTATGCAAAAAAAAAAAAAAAAAAAAAAAAAAAAAAAAAAAAAAAAAAAAATCAAGAAAAATACAAAAAAATGAAAAGAAAAAAAAGAAAAATAGAAAAAACATACGGACTACCATCCCGTTTCATTTTATGTTTATTTTATGTTTATGTTGTGTTATTTTCTTTCATTAGCTTAAGATCAAGTCTAGTCTTGGCTTAGCAACATTGTATAGTACATGTAATTGATCAAGATCTTTAACTCGCCACCAGTAAAATATCCTTTATCCAACAAAACCGTGTTTTCCTTTTCCCTACACCTAACGTTATAACCCATTTAAAAGCCCTCTTTGATAGTTTATCTTAGGTGCTTACGCCTAGTGGAGGAGGTTTTCGATCCTTTCCCAAGCCTATGGTAATCTATTTGCTATGACAGGTAGTGAGAGATATTTTCCGTTTTCATTTATGAGATTTATTTTGATGACACTTGAGAGATGTGAGTATCTAAACACTACTTGTGAGGTGCTAGTATGTAATCTCCGTGCTTATTATGATTGAAGTGGAACGAATATTTGTTGTAATTACTTTTATGTTTGCATTAAATGACCCCTAACTTGTATTTTGATTAGAATAAAAGCGCATTTGCTTGAGGACAAGCAAATCTCAAGTGTAAGGGTATTTGATGAGGCGAAAAGTGTACCGCTTTTAAGGGGTCATTTAAGCCCGAAATCGTATTTATTTGATCAAATATTGCCCTAAATCGTTCCTTTT
The DNA here is from genome assembly GCA_021014915.2 of Artemisia tridentata subsp. tridentata. Classification (NCBI taxonomy): domain Eukaryota; kingdom Viridiplantae; phylum Streptophyta; class Magnoliopsida; order Asterales; family Asteraceae; genus Artemisia; species Artemisia tridentata. The sequence continues at coordinate 134,661,102 of CP139508.1, read as the reverse complement.
GTCATTTTAGGTACTTTTGAGGAGAAATCTGGAAAAGGAGGCATTTTGGACGTTTTTGGAGCATTAAAGTGAAGAAAACGGCAAAGTCTCAAGAATCGGCTAAAAGTTACTCTTGACGGCGTCACAATTAACATGGGACGGCGTCATGCCTTGGCAAGAAAAGTTGGATGTGAAATTTACTCATGACGGGCCAGTGAGTTTGCATGAGAATTCTGACGGCGTCACGCTTTAACTAAATCAAGGGCGTCACGGCTTAAATCATAAGGGGACGGCGTCACGTTCATGATCCGACGGCGTCAAGCCTTGATAAGCCAGAATGGATTTTTGAAGAGCTAAAGAGGGACGGCGTCAAGATGGTCATCCGGGAACCCTAAAAGCGGCGAGGTGACGGCGTCACAATGCATAAGGTGACGCCGTCAGATGTCAAAGTCTATATATAGTTTTCTAATTTTTTGTCATTAAGAGAGAGCTTAGTGTGTGGAATTTTGGGATAAAACCCTAAGACGATTTTAGCTACTTTTTCAGGGCTTTTTGCCTTGAGATCTTCCATGTTTCATTGAAAGATAAGTTATCAATTAATCATTCAATATGTCTATGTGTTGTTTGATTCTATCTTATGCTTGTCTTTTGTTTAACATGTTAGGCTAATTTTATCTTGTGTTTGCTTAGATCTAATGAAACCTAGCTATTGATTATTGGTTGTTAGTGTGTTATTAGTTGTATTGGATGATTGTTTATCTATGTTAGGCTTAAGAAAACTGGCTAACTTCCTATTCGGTAACTTGCTTGAACGTCTTAAGAAACATGAACCAAACGCGTACTAAAGGTTTTTATGGTTGTATTTAATGCACAAGCGAATTCTAGTGATCCCATGTTAGGAGCTTCCTAGCCGGCTCGACATAGGAGTGAAGTAGGAGCTTGTAGAGTTTGGGGAAGTAAGTACGCCACCCCACGAATGGTATTAAGGAATACACCCGTCATCCACGCGACTAATACACACTAATTAACCGGTAAAAAATAGTTAGGGAGTAAGGAAATCTAAGTAAACACATTTCTCTACACATAAGTTTCTCACCACTTTTCATTTTTGTTATTTTATTTTATTTGCATTTGTAGTAATTTGGGTTAGTTGACTAGCAACTAATTCCGCCCACTCCTTCAAAACCCGAGATTTTACTTGCTTTTATAAAATATAAAAACATAAAAAGAATCTTCCTCAACCCTTAGACCTAATTAGAGTAGCCTTTCACACCTAACGAACACTATTCCCTGTGGAGAACGATCAATCCCCCGTACTTACCACTACACTATACTACATCGGTCAGGTACACTGCCTGGTGGGGTTGTAAGCCTCTTGAGATCCCTCGAGAGGTAAAACCTGTTGTAAGGTTGCAAAACCCACGCATCAATCGCCGGCTGAGGCAACAGTTACATAAGAGAGGATGATGTTATTGCACTTAGATGTTTTTCACGGATTATTTGAAAAATTGATTACGAAGAAGGTTGAATATTATTTATTTGATGTTGTAGTTGAGTTTCACAGTGCGCGTTCTTATCATATCTCAAAGTGGGTGTTACACTTTGGAGATAACTTGTTTGGGCGTTAATGCGGTGACAATGACTTGTCAAATCTAGTTTTCATAGGTCAAGGGGTGGATGGACGAAGACCTAGTTAACTATCACTTAAAGGAGTTACATTGTAGTGCTCAGTGTCTCATATAATTGAGGATTTTGTCAAGAGATTTCGGTCTACTTATATTTCTAGTTTCATATAAGTTTGGAGTCACGAGGATAGTGCAAGATATAAGACGCAAGTTTGGGAAATTCAACTTCTTCATCAAGTTCGTTATACTCGGTTTTCTTCATCAGTAATCAGTTCATAAGGCCTACGGAGTTCGTGATTCAAGAGATGGTAAACATGCTTAGTTTCAGGGGAAGCTTATTTAATTGTTTAACCATCTACATGCATCACTTAAGGGGAAGCGTTTGATTCAAGTTGCATTGAAGACCCCTATTTGATGATGACAAAAAGGGGAAGAAGGTTTATTTGCAGCTTGAAGATCATCTTTCATACTTGGTTTTGTCATATCAACTAGGGGAAGATTGTTAGGAATTATATTTAGAGTTGATATTGACAAAATATGAAAGATGGAGGAAACTTATGAAGACAAAGATGAAGGACTAATTATGCATTATTTAGAGTCTTTGTAACCCTAATCCTCTAGTATATAAAGAGGATAGGGGCATAGGTTTTCTGTACAGGAATTAGAGATGTAATTCCAGGAAAAGGTGTGTGTGTGTTCTAGGCATCAAGTTCCTACAATGGATGCCTAGGTTTGTATTGTTGTTAGTGATAGAGATGATGACGAGGAAAACTTTGTTCAATAATAATGAATATTTTGTGTTTATTCCGCTGCGTATTGATTTATTCATTGTTATTGTTATTATCCTAGATATGAGGTCTAACAAGCCTCGATCAAACGATCTCCACATCTGTTGTATTATTTCCCCACAATACTGGCAGTACCTTGTGTACCCAACTCTTATAAGCAAGGATTCTCTAAAGAAGGAGTAAAAACTAATTATCGCCAAAGCCGTGCACCTTTAATTATTTAAAAATTTATATTTTTGGGTTTTTTAACTGATGGGAGCAAAAAAGTCACAATTAATCTCGATGGGCTCTAAAGAGATCCAACTACTCCACGCTTAGCATCTAACTTATTTTTAACTCTATCATTTCTCGTTCTTCGCAAATTTAAAATCCTAAATAATAAGATCCGCGAATGCTTAGTCAAATAAAATCAAGATGCGCATATTTAAAGTCAATTTTGGAAACTTGCAAACTCTTGAAAGAATTCGCGTTTTATAGCTTCTTGTATAAGAGACTAGCACAACTTTCAATTATAAAGGTTAAGGGGACAAGCTAGAGCTCAACACGCTCGATCAAGTCAAAATTTTATTCCTACTCTCACCAACGGAAAGTCAACAATGTGTCAAAACACTTACAATATTTTTGCAAAATTTTTTAAATTTTCTCATTTTTTTTCATTTTTTGGAGGAAAAATGGGGTTGCGAGAGTATAAGGCACAATGCAAGGTAAAATCAAATCGAAAGATTACCCCCCCCCCCCCCAAGATTAAAACGAGACATTGTCCTCAATGTTTTGAGATAAGGGTCATCTTATGCAAATCTAAAGCCGTTTACTAATTATGCTAATAGATAAACATTAGTCGATAAGATAGGATATCGGATCTCCCAACTGAAGCATGAAACTCGAGTGGATGAAAGACAAAACCACGAGCACGAGAGTCTTCATAATTCGGGCAAATCCTGGAAATAAAACAAACAACCACGAAACACGAGAAATGGAAGAGGAGGGCCTCTTCACGTCACATTTATTAGAAAATAGAAAGAAGATAGATACGGGGTTGCCTCCCAAGAAGCGCTTATTTATTAACAAGTCGCTAAGCTTGACTCACCCCGAATTTAGTTGTCCATGGGGAAGAAACTAGTGGAAGAGAAAATCTCCATCGGACTTTCATTCAAGATGTTTGGATAAACATTGAAAAACATGAAAGTTCCACTCTGATGAGACGCCACCGGCTCAAGATAGTAGAAACTATAAGTGGAGATGCCGGGGTCAAAAATGGTATCCTCACTCCCGAAGGAATGAAGAAGAGGAGAATTCACACGATATGTGAGAAAAGGAAGAAATATTTTGATAAAAAATGTGAGGGAAAGATAATGGTGATCCTCAAAAGTAAACCTCACACTTTCCTTAACTTGTAAACCATCATTAAAGCTCTTTAAGTCTTGATCTAAAAACATCTCAGGAGGGAGATTAGAAATAGTGTCATTCTTAAGCAAACTCTCAAGATAAGTTATGTCTCCCTCGGAGTTAGGATAATCGTCCTTAAAGTAAAAATGATCATACTCCAGTGGAGATATGATATGAACGAGTTCATCGGTGAACTCCTCATGATAAAGATCACTCCTATAGGCAGGAGGAGGTTGTTCAAAGCGAAATGATTCATACTCAGAAAGAGAAAGATGAGAATGAGAAGTGGTACTGTGATCGATATCAACACAGAATGCTTCATAAACCGGAAGAGAATAATCGGAACGAGAAGTAGGACTGCCACTACTCTTCTCTTCGATATCAAAGACAAAATTTTCATATTCCGGTAAAGAATCATTAGGATGAGAAAATAAATCCTTGAGCTCGAGCTCCGGAGGATTTAACGTTTTATCAATTTCCATCGGAGGGAGTGAAGGTGACGGGTCATCATTAATCATTTGTAAAAGTATATCTGCCTCCGGATTAATTTTCGGCGAAATTGAATCATTTGTAAGACAAGCCTCGATCTCTTCCAAAGTGAACTCACTTCCCTCAAACGAAGTGAGAGAAGGGGAAGAGTCGGTAACGATAGGTTCTGAAAATGGAGTGGGATTGCCACTTGGGGAATTTTTCAAAAATCCAGGAAATTTTTGAGCATAATCCTCAACATCAATTACATCGATTCGGTTAACCGAGAATTTATCAGAATTGGAGGAGTATCTCGATGTTTGATCGAGTTTAAAAGTCACAGCCTGATCATCAACACGGAGGGTAAGTTCTTCACCATAAACGTCAATCAAAGCATGCCCCATTCTCAAGAAAGATCTCCCTAAAATGAGGGGAACCCGTGGATCAGCATCAAAATCTACGACGATGAAATCAACCGGAAAATAGAACTTTCCCACTTTCACGAAGACATCTTCGGCGATACCGATAGGACGAGTAATCAACCGATCGGCTAGCTCAAGAGTCATACGTGTAGGAGTCAGTTCTGGAAGGGAAAGCTTTTTCCAAACGGAAAATGGCATAAGATTGATGCTTGCGCCAAGATCGGCCAAGGCTAAACATTCAATCATTCCCGAGAAATCGCATGGGATGAGAAACTTGCCGTGGTCTCCTAAATTTTCTGGAAGTTTTTTAAGGAGAACCACCGAGCAATGCTCATTCAGCGGGGTATTGGCCAAATCGAATAATTTTTCTTTGTTACTTAGTAAATTCTTGATTGTCGAAGCAAATTTTGGCATGAGAAGAAGAGCATCCGCAAAGCTAATGTCAAAGTACAAATCTTGGAAGATTTGGAAAAACTTCTCAATTTGGTTGTTAGCTTTTTGACGGGGCTTCTGATCATTAAGTCTTGATGGGTACGGAATTGACGGTTTATGATTAGACTTTTGAGAATTGAAGGGAGCAACTTTTGGCTCAGCCACTGGGACAACTAGAGGTTGGTCATCTTTGGTACTTCCATTATTAGTAGGAAGTACCTTGTCCTTGGTTACCTCGGTCTCACGGTCCACTACTTTAGGCGAAGAAGAAGTAGTAGTTGGAACCGTGGGTCCTTCATAAGCTACACCACTTCGGGTGGTGATGGCTTTCAATTCACCCTTTGGATTCGGAATGGTATTGGCGGGGAGAGATCCCGAAGCTGAAGCTTGATCAAATTGACTGATGAGACTATCAAACATGTTCTCAATTTTGGTTTGAGATTGATAAATTTTGCTATTTGTAGTCCTTAGTTCATTCTTAAGCTCATTACCCTGCTTAGTCATAGAATTTTGAAAATCATTTTTCAAAGTTGTTATCTGATTTTGCATTGCCCTCATGTTAGCCTCATTTGTCTTAATGTAATTTGCAAGATCATTGGAGGGAATAATCGGGGATGGGTAATTAGGAGCTTGATACCCTGGATTGACATTGACCCCTTGGGTCGGGTATTGATTGATCGGGGCTTGAAATTGGTTTTGCACATTTTGCCCTCTTCTTTGGTTTTGAATGAACCTATTTTGGTTGTTAGATTGAGAAAACCCAGGTGGTCCTGCTTGATTGCTAGCACGATAGCTCGGGTCAACTTGAGGACGGTATTGAGTACCTCCTTGGTTGTAAGACCCGGCTACGGCATTGATTTTAAAAGGACGGCCATCGGTGGCAGTACAATTGTAGTAAGCATGAGGACCACCACAAGTGACACAAGTTTCTTCCACCGCTTTGACTTGAGCGGGTGGAGAAATTTGTGGGGTAGAAAGTTTAGAAAGAATCAAAGATTGGATAGCATCCGTAAGCTTGTCGATCTTAGCATCCGTGCTAGAAACATTAGTACTCACTTTTGAAACAACCGACTTGTTTCGTGAAGTAGGCACTTTTGACTTGTTCTCGATAATAATCATAACATCTCTTGGAGTTCGATTCAAGATATTGCCACCGGCGGCTGCATTTAGCGAATCTTGATCGTTTTGTGTTAAAGCATTGTAGAACGTGTCAATTTGGTGCAATTCGGAGAAACCGTGATGAGGGCATTTTTGTAGGAGATCCTTAAATCGTTCCTATGCCTCACCAAAGTTCTCGTCAAACCGTTGCTGAAAATTGGTGATATCATTCTTAAGATTAGTTGTTTTGGATGGTGGAAAGAAATGATTCACGAACTTGGAGACAAGGTCTTCCCAAGTTGTAATTGACAGAGGGGGCTCTTTTTCCAGCCATATCCGGGCTGCCCCCTCTAAAGAGAATGGAAATAGCATCAACTTGATCGCACTATGAGGGACATCCCGATACTTCATAGTTGATTTCAACTTGTTGAACCATCAGATGTGTGCGTGGGGATCGTCCCTCTCAAAACCGTGAAATTGGTTTGACGTGATTAGTTGAATTAAACTAGTTTTAAGCTCAAAATTCTCGGATAAAATTGGTGGTAAAACAATTGCATCTCCGTAACCCTCGGTGGGTGCTTGGAGTAACTCCGACATCGTTCGAGTATCCGCCATCTCGGTAATGGGAATATCAACTAGTGTACGTAACTCGGGTACGTTTACTCGTTTGTTGCGTCGACGATAATGATGAGTCGGTATTGTTAAAGATTTATCAATTAAAATCGATTTAGAACGGGTGAGCATACACTAAAAACACAAAATTTAAAAGAAAAATAAATTTTGAAAAAGAAAATATTTTTGTTTTATTTTTATTTATTTTTTTTTATTTTATATATTTACAAAAAATTGAAAACAAATATTTTTTTTTGCAATCGATCCGTCAATCGGTTCTCGGTAGCTCTCAAAATTACACGCAAAGTGACGGAGAGACAAAGGTCCGCAATAAGCTAATTAAAAACCCGTCTCTTTCGGATCGACAATTTAATGTCAATCCACCTTAAACCCCCCTTATAGGTTGTAACTTAGAGGTGAGCCGATGTAACAACTGATTTCACGATTAATTTTGTTGTTTTTTAATTTTTTTGGTATTATAAATACTTTAGGAAAAGTATTTGTGATTTTTTAAAATTTTTTGTTTTTGTTTTTATTATAATATAAGAAAATAAGATATTTACAAAATAAAATGGTAACTTCACGAGGAAGGATCTTCAAATCACTAATCTGCAAACGTAACTCGATATTCACTTCACAACTTTCCCGGCAGCGGCGCCAAAAACTTTGCGTGTGCACAAGTATATATATATATTAATGAATGGAAACCCCGACCAATTGGTAAATTCAATCTCTAGCCAAGATTGATCAAACCTAAAGATCAAAGTTTTTCAAAAAAAAATATAAACCGGAAGAATTGGTTATTCCCGGGTCGTGATGTTCCGAACGAAGCGTGAATAGAACGGTGAATTTAGTTTGTGATCGGGTGATTTGATAAAGAGAGGAATTTTGGTATTTATATCTAAAATTATAAAACATAAACTAAAATGCAATTAAAAAGCATATAAAAAGATAAAGCAAAGCACAAATTACTTAAAACGCGATTAAAACCTAAAAACGACCCTTCACGACTCGTAAAACGAGCTAAGAAAACCAAATTCTTAAAAAAACTTCTCTAAACATGCAAATTTAATTCCTAAAAGTCCTAAATAATAAAAAAGAATTTTAGAAAAAAGATTTGTATTTTTTTTATTTATATTTTAATTTTTATGAATTAAAAACTATTTTGAAAAGAAAAATATAAAAAAAAAATATTAAACTAAAGAGAAAAATTACGGAAATTTTCAGAAAAATACTTTAAGTAATGAAGATAGGAAAAATATAAACTAGTGTACTGCTTATTAAAATAAGCAGTTAAAAAGCATTAAAGGGAAATAAGCAATAATGGCTGAACTTGGTTAAATAATAAAGATGTGCAAACTCAACCAGAAAAGACCCAAGGGCGAGTTGGTTGAGTGTGTGCGTGATAAAGGTTGAGGAGAGGGTTGAGGTCTTGGGTTCGAGCCTCGGCTCACCCTTGGCTTCCCTTCCTCCCTTTAAAAAAAAAAAAAAAAAAAAAAAAAAAAAAAAAAAAAAAAAAAAAAACTTTTCTTTTGAAACTTGTTAAAAAGCTGAAAATAATAAACTTTTGTAAAGACAAAATTTTTAATATTCAAAGAATAAGCCAGAAAAAGCAGTCAATGGCAAACAACTTATAATAACTAAAGGCTAAAGCTACTAACTGCTAGCACTCACACAAGCTTCTATAAGCTTGTGTGACTAAAATAAGCTATAATACACTAAATGAAAACCTAATAAGCAAATGTAAACTGAATAAGCAAAACTAACAAGAAAATAAGCACAAAAATTCAAAATAAGCAGTCAAGGCTAAATTGATAACCCAAACAGCCTGCTGAGGCAAATTTGAGCTTAAATTTAAGCACTAACAACAATAAGCCAAGCCACAAATACCTAAAAGAGAACAAGCTTATCTACCAAATAACTAAAGGGAACAAAACTCAGACCTAAATGAGCTTAAAGAGTGCTTAATATTCAGCTTAGAAAAAAGGCCATTGAGCCAAGTTGCAAACTGAAGAACCATTTAATCTGACTGATCTAGTGCTATTTAAGGCATCAAAAAGCATTCAACTCAATAAGAATAAGCACCAAACAGCAAAAGCAGAACAAGCTCATACACCAAAAAGCTAATAGAACAAAAAACTAGACCCTAAGGAGCTTATATAAGCTTAAAAGGGAGCTTAGAAGAAAGATGCAGACTCTGATGCTCAGATTAAAACAGGATGATCTAGTACTTTTTAAGACATCTAAAAAGCTATGAAAAAGCTGAGAACTAATCTAAAAATGAAAAACAGTACTAATCAATAAGTGAACAACTTGTAAACTGATTTTCATACTCAATTAACTACAAATAAATACTAAAGAGAGCTTGTGAAACTGCTTATGCAGACTGATATTGTTCCTTTTTTATAAATTTTTATCAAAAGGTTTGCATGTGGCTATATGATTTAATGGTTAAGATTATATGTGTTATTATGTGGTTATTTATTTTTATTAAATTACTTGTTTTTTTGTTTAAATTATATGTTGAATTGTAAGCAAAAAGAGGGTAATTTTTCGAATAGAAAATAAATTGACCTAATAACTATGAAACCTTGATGTGATAAATTATATATTGCAAAGTCTTATGTGCCGACAGTGGTTCGCTTCGCACGGTAATTTGCTCCCAGGCGAGACTAGCAATATTATAGTTTATAGCATATTTTTTTTGTACCAATAGTGTGAACGGCTCACCTAGTTTAGACAAACTATAAGAGGGGTATAAGGAGGCTTGACATTAAATTGTCATCCGAAAGGGACGCGTTTTTAATTAGCCTTTGGGCGGACGTTTGTCTCTCCGCTCCTTTGTGCGTCTAATTGGAGCTACCAAGTAATGCTATTTATTTGTGCAAAATCATCTTTAGGGTGAATTGACCTCAATTCCACGCGCCACTTTTGTGGTAATTATCAATATAACTTGGGTCTTTTGACTCATGCAGCAGTAGGATATAGTGGGCGATAATTGAAGGTAATTCTTTGATTGGTGAACCCAATACCTCAATTAAAACTTTGTTGGTTTAACTCTTAGCCTAATTGGTAAATAAAATTTGTTAATACAAATATCGTCCTAAAAACGTTATTTATATTTTACGATCTTTGCTATATTTTGTTAATGACAATTATAAAGTTTATCTTTAGCAAAGCATAAATATAAGTTAAAGTCTTTTACATTTATAGTAATAAGCTTTTAAAACTCATCATATACATGCTACATGATCACTAGGATACATGTTACATACATATATACATTTACATTATTTACATTTTAATTCTTAATATGTAAATATATACATGACATCATGGCATACATCATTTAGATATCTTGAAGATTTAGTAAAATATTTTGGAAAGATCTTCAAGCAATGAGTTGGATTGTGTAAGATCTTGGTAAGATATGGTAAGATCTAGCTGTCATGTCCCGGCGGACCCAAACAGCATAAAGGGCGGAACCCTGATTTTGGTTCCGCCAAATCCGTGCCTTGTCTGATCAGTTTGCCTATAAATAGCAAGCTGATCATTCAAGTTCACTCATCACTCACATAGCATAAATTACATATACATTCTTTCTTAGTTTACTAACCCATTCATTCATTTATTTCATTTGTAGAGATCTTTCTTTTGTAGCAAAGAGATCAAGCATCAAGGTTCAAAATATTGTTGCAAACCTGTTAGTATAGATACTATGTGATTTAGTTGTAGTTCACACATCATTGTTATACCAAACATTCAGTAGTGATCGGTTAGTGTTTTAGTCCTCAAAACACATAGAGTGTCGGGAGTGGTTGTACCCTTATAAAGAACTCGGTATCTAGCTTAGTACCAGAAAAAGTGTAAGCGACGTCAGGTTGGTTCTACCTTGAACTAGAACTCGGTATCTAGCTTTGTACCGGAAAAAGAGTAAGCGACGTGTAAAGGTTTTCTCCGCTTAGAAGGGAGCTTGTTTCTTAGTGAAGAAAAACTCTCGAGTTAGAGGCTCGAGGAGTGGAGTAGGGCAAGGAAGAGAGTCCTTGTAGGCCGAACCACTATAAACATCCGTGTTGTGGTTTGATTGTTTCTTTCCTTACTTACTTTACTTATATTGTTTGATTGTTTACATTAAGTTGAAATCACGTCAAGTATTCAAAGCGAATTAAATTTAAAAATGGTAAAAACTATTCAACCCCCCTTCTAGTTTTCCATAATTGGCATCAGAGCTACGTTACTCAAGATTTTCAAAATATATTTTATTTTAAAACTTGAAACGATCAATGGATTTTGAAAACTACAAAGAAGGGCAATCTATGCAAAGACCACCACTATTTGAAGCAAATAGTTTTATATATTGGAAAAATCGCTCTGAAACTTATGTGAAGTCAAAGGATATAGATCTATGGTACATCATTGTAGAAGGTGACCATAAACCCATAATTAAGGATATATCAAGCGGTCGGGATGAGGGTACTTCTCTTACTCGTCACAGTGATGAGCAAAAGAAATTAATTGCCAAAAATAATGAAGCTAAAATGATGCTTTATAATGCTTTACATAGGAAAGAATATGAAAGAGTATTTATGTGTAAATCCGCTAAAGATATTTGGTAATCCTTAATTATCACTCATCAAGGGAACTCACAAGTAAAGGATAACAAAATTGATCTTCTTGTTCAACAATATGAACAATTTGTTATCCCTGAAGATGAGACCATTGATAGTGCTTTTGCTAGGTTTAATACTATTGTTACTTCTCTTAAAGCACTTGACGATTCTTTTTCTAGTAAGAACTTTGTCAGGAAATTTCTTAGAGCACTTCATCCGAAGTGGAGAGCACAGGTGACGGCCATTGAAGAATCCAAGGATCTTTCAAGCATGCCACTTGACGAGCTCATAGGAAATCTCAAAGTTCATGAGATGGTCATGGAAAAAGATTCAGAGATAGTCAAAGGCAAAAAGGAAAAGTTCAAGTCCATTGCCTTAAAAGCTAGGGTAGAGTCAAGTGATGATGAAGAGTCTAGCTCAGGTAGCGAAGACGAAGAGTATGCCATGGCCGTAAGAGATTTCAAGAAATTCTTCAGAAGACGGGGAAAGTTTGTTAGACAGCCTCGAGAAGAAAAGAAATCCTTCCGGAAAGACCGTGATGATAAGAAAGGCAAAGTAGATAGGAAGTGCTTTAGGTGTGGAGATACTAGTCATCTAATAGGAGATTGTCCGAAGCCACCCAAGAACAAGACTCAAAGAGCCTTTGTTAGTGGTGCTTGGAGCGACAGTGAAGGTGAAGACTACAAGCCTAAGAACGACGAAGTTGCTCTCATGGCTCATGACTCAGAAGAGGTATGATTGAAAGTCAGGTTAGAACCGGATGAGTGGATAAAAGACATTGGGTGTCCAAGGCACATGACAGGAAGCAAAAGCCTTTTCTCAACCTACCAACTGTACGAAGGAGGTAATGTGACGTTCGGTAGCAAGTTTAAAAGTAAAATCATCGGAAAATATACAATCTCTCATGACTCTCTCACTATTGATGATGTTGCTTGGTACGTGCACAAGTGTATATATATATATATATATATATATATATATATATATATATATATATATATATATATATATATATATATTAATGAATGGAAAACCCGACCAATTAGTAAATTCAATCTCTAGCCAAGATTGATCAAACCTAAAGATCAAAGTTTTTCAAACAAAATATAAACCGGAAGAATTGGTTATTCCCGGGTCGTGATGTTCCGAACGAAGCGTGAATGGAACGGTGAATTTAGTTTGTGATCGGGTGATTTGATAAAGAGAGGAATTTTGGTATTTATATCTAAAATTATAAAACATAAACTAAAATGCAATTAAAAAGCATATAAAAAGATAAAGCAAAGCACAAATTACTTAAAACGCGATTAAAACTTAAAAACGAGCCTTAACGACTCGTAAAACAAGCTAAGAAAACCAAATTCTTAAAAAAACTACTCTAAACATGCAAATTTAATTCCTAAAAGTCCTAAATAATAAAAAAGAATTTTAGAAAAAAGATTTTTTATTTTTTTGATTTTTATTTTAATTTTTATGAATTAAAAACTATTTTGAATAGAAATATGTATATAAAAAATATTAAACTAAAGAGATAAATTACGGAAATTTTCAGAAAAATACTTTAAGTAATGAAGATCCTAGGAAAAATATAAACTAGTGTACTGCTTATTAAAATAAGCAGTTAAAAAGCATTAAAGGAAAATAAGCAATAATGGCTGAACTTAGTTAAATAATAAAGATGTGCAAATTCAACCAGAAAAGACCCAAGGGCGAGTTGGTTGAGTGTGTGCGTGATAAAGGTTGAGGAGAGGGTTGAGGTCTTGGATTCGAGCCTCGGCTCACCCTTGGCTTCCCTTCATCCCTTTTTTATTTATTTTTATTTTTTTTTATTATTTAAAAAAAAAAAAAAAAAACTTTTCTTTTGAAACTTGTTAAAAAGCTGAAAATAATAAACTTTTGTAAAGACAAAATTTTTAATATTCAAAGAATAAGCCAGAAAAAGCAGTCAAAGGCAAACAACTTATAATAACTAAAGGCTAAAGCTACTAACTGCTAGCACTCACACAAGCTTCTATAAGCTTGTGTGACTAAAATAAGCTATAATACACTAAATGAAAACCTAATAAGCAAATGTAAATTGAATAAGCAAAACTAACAAGAAAATAAGCACAAAAATTCAAAATAAGCAGTCAAGGCTAAATTTATAACCCAAACAGCCTGCTGAGGCAAATTTGAGCTTAAATTTAAGCACTAACAACAATGAGCCAAGCCACAAATACCTAAAAGAGAACAAGCTTATCTACCAAATAACTAAAGGGAACAAAACTCAGACCTAAATGAGCTTAAAGAGTGCTTAATATTCAGCTTAGAAAAAAGGCCATTGAGCCAAGTTGCAAACAGAAGAACCATTTAATCTGACTGATCTAGTGCTATTTAAGGCATCAAAAAGCATTCAACTCAATAAGAATAAGCACCAAACAGCAAAAGCAGAACAAGCTCATACACCAAAAAGCTTATAGAACCAAAAATTAGACCCTAAGGAGCTTATATAAGCTTAAAAGGGAGCTTAGAAGAAAGATGCAGACTCTGATGCTCAGATTAAAACAGGCTGATCTAGTACTTTTTAAGACATCTAAAAAGCTATGAAAAAGCTGAGAACTAATCTAAAAATGAAAAACAGTACTAATCAATAGGTGAACAACTTGTAAACTGATTTTCATACTCAATTAACTATAAATAAATACTAAAGAGAGCTTGTGAAACTGCTTATGCAGACAGATATTATTCCTTTTTTATAATTTTTTGACAGATTTGAGCTCAATATTAGGCAAAAGGACTAGGAAACTTTATGAAAGATAACCAACAAATTACAATCAACTCATTTCACTTGTTTTGACTCAGAAATCTACACTAAAAAGCCTTATAACTGATTTTCTAAAAATTAGCCACAATAAAGAGTCTTTAACCTTTAAATTTTGGAAAACCAATAAAAACCTACAAACCTACTTATCAATGCTTAAAACTACTAAAACTTAGCTTATATGACTAAATTAGACTAAATTCAAATAGGCTTAATGACCTATGAACAGTAAAACATCCTTTTTGACCCATTTTAACCACTGTGCCAAACACCCCCTTATTTATCCTTAAACTGATTTTTAAACTGATTTTGGTTGTAAAACTCAAGTTATCTCAAAAACAGTTCAATATTTAGTTCTTAAAAGGGATTTAAAGCAAAAAGCTTAATAAGAAAAGTGCTTATTATATAAACTAAGCTTATTAGCTTTTTAACCTCAAAATCACAATTAAGCACAATATGAAGAATCACAAAGAAATAAACCAATACAGCAACAAAACAACTTCAATTAAGTATAAGTAAGACAAATTAACTCAAATAAGCATTGAAATAAGCATAAATCCAAAATAAGCAGTTTCAATAGTAAAATGATGAAAAATGGAACTTACATAGTCCTTTGCACAAACAAGGACATTCAATTGCTCCCAGAGCTGATCTACAAGCTTTAGCTTGTTAAAAACAAGCTGGTATTGTCCTATAAGCCCTTCCCTTATTGGCTTATCATCCAAGTGCTTACTGCACTTTTAAGCATAGGTATTTTTAAGGTGATGAAGTACAATTCAAATTAAGACCATAGAAGCTCAAAGTAAGCTATAAGTGAGCTTATTTGAGTTTCAGAAAGCAATTTAACTAAAGTGCTTAATAAGTGCTTATTAAAGCTTATTTCAAACATAAAAGAACATTAAGACATAAAAGTAAAAGAGAACATGTAATTAAACAATACTGAATTTCATTAATGATTAAAATAATTATATAGCTTATAATAAGACAGGAATTAAGTTGAAAAACAGTAAATAAGCAATTACAATAAAAATGACTTAATAAAAAAAAGCTAAAAAAGGAGATATCATGTGTGTGGAGAGGCCTGGTATTTAAAGCCTTCAAATGCACCATCTAGGTTTCCATTGATTCAATCCCAGCCATCCAATCCAAATGTTGACATCATCTCTTTAATCTCAGCCATAAAATCATGTGCCACATCTCACTAGCTAATGGGAAAGCTTCGAAATGCCAAGTAGGACTAGAATTGAGGTCATTTTCTGTCTTGTCAGCTTCTAGTATGCTACGGATGTGGTGGAAAAGGGCACTACAAGAATCAGTGCCCAACCCAGGATACCAATTAGGAAAACAAGGCCAGTGGAAGAGTATGGAGACTCGTTAGAATCTCAACAACGTCAAAGTGCAACAACAATGTTTAAGCAGAAGAAGAAATTCCTGCGGAAAATAAATAAACCATAGTTTAAACCCTCTAGAGTTGTATTTCCTTATATACCTTAGGTAAGATGGGGTAACCTAAGTGTAACAAATACCTTTTTATCTTATAAGATCTCTATCTTGTACGATTTTCATGATAATAAACACCCCACGTCTATTTTCAATTTCTATCCCATTTACCTTATTCTTAATCTTTACATAACAATACACTGCTATCCCATTAGGAATCTAGTTAATATCATTTCTGACCGGACAATAGACTATTTCCACCCTATAAGATTCTCACACAAACCCTAGGATTCAATTAAAGGATATACTATTATCACCCTAGAAATTCCTAACTCATCACCGTAGTGCAAACCAAAATTTTCTTATTCATTTGAAAAATAATTATGTTGTTATTTTACAAAAACAACACATTGAACACCATCTAAAACTTTTTGAGAAACATAAATACCACTGTGACTGAGCCAAGCATCACATCATTGGTCCTCAATTATACATAGCCTGATCACCTATGTCTAATTTAGGAAGAATCATGTCATGATTGAAACAGTTATCTTTTCAAAATTTCTAATAACAATCTTCATTCAAAAGCGAGTTTTATGACAAAATAAAATGCTCCTATTGCGAACCTACTATAGATATCTACACCTAGTACCCATCATCCCAATGAAAGAAAACCGACATAAGTACGAATTCGAGGATCACAAAAATTCAAAAATATAAATGGAAAGCACGAATAATGTAAATTTTATTAGAATCCACGGAAATTAATACATAACGATAAAATTAGCATCGGTAGTGCTAAAATTACAACGATTTATTTCAACACTCCTACTATTTATTGCCTCCATATCTTATCCACGACAATGGCTAGAACCACTAGTGGTACGAGAAACACTAAGATCCCGACCAATAATTCGTAGTCTTCGTCTGGAACGTAGGTCAAGTAGATGACCGCGACAACAACATACACGATTGCGAGAATAGTAATAAGGTGCGGCATTTTGAAAGAATTAAATGAGAGGAATATGGTTGTTGGAAGAATGGAAATTAAAATGGGGTATATATAAGGGAAAAACTAGCCGTTAGACACTATTACTAGCAGTTACATTTTACTGTTCACGACCGTTGGAGGGCACTGTTCATATCCGTTGATTTTTACTGTTCCTGACCGTTAGTTTTTAATATTCATAGCTATTGGATCCATTAGGTGGCAAGACATCCAAATTTTTCATCTAGTGTTAGTAAATCTAACGAAGTTATGTTCTCTGGAATACAGAATGTAAATTCTTAGACGACCCTTTTTCCATAACCTCTCACCCCTAACAACTACTTTAGACTTTAATTTCGGGACGGAATTCAGAATGACTGGTGGGTACTGTAGCATCCTGTAAATTTCCACTGTAATTAGTAACAGTTAATCAGATATTAATTATCGTTACTGTTCTGTTAACCATTTTTATGGGAAAATTTAAAATTTTGTTTATTATATTATAATAACGCGAACACGTTATTACGTGATTCACCAAATATCAGAACAAGCTCACACGCGGACCACAAAATCCAAAACACACACAAAAAACAACCAAACAGATCCATAATAATCTTAGCCTAGCACCCTAGCCTGTTACTATTAATCAGGCCCAACCCACAAGCCTTTTAACTTAATATTTCATTTTAACACCCATTCGACTCACCCAAGCTTGGCCTTGTTTTCTCTTAATTTTGACACACACCATGTGCAATATTTTGCACCACAAGAATCTCCTCCCACCAAATAATTAGTGTGTCGAATCCCAACTTTTATTTCGAACATTTGATACTCGAACGAAGACCAACGTGAATCGTCCTAGACTTGACTTCACATCCACTCAATTTTCACAAATATTAACCAATACAATATAAACTCATTTTACCTAGCTCAATCATTTTTATATGATCAAATATGAGTTTAGAACTTTGTTTCTCACTTTGTCTTCCAATATCATACGCTACATATTTATTTTGGACCCAAATAAAATGTGTCGACATACATATATCTATGCAAATCGACACACACTCACTCCTACTCACTAGCCCTCTCTAAAGTCCTATTCCCAACCACAAAAGAATCAAATCCCAACTTGTTAAAATCTCCTGATATATGTCGACATATACACATATATGCATGCGTGCAAATTCGACACACACATGTATATTGTATACAACTTGGTTCTTACACAATGAGGACTTTCAAGGCTATATATATATTCTCTTAGTTCCCTAAATTCACTGCAACAATCGAACGAAACCAACTTGTATTTACTTTCTATGAATCGACATATATACACTCACATACATATTCACATACATGTACATTCATTCACATATCAACTTGCAATCCATGATATTGTATCTTATCTCATTCGAATATCATGCACACTAACACCATTTAAATATAATACGAACTACTTGCAAATCAAATAAGTACATGGCCTCTGATAATTTTTAAATATTACCTATGTCTACTTGACTTAGAATTGTTTAATATATATACCGAGTACTACATGCATGCACATCTTCGAATATACACACACAAAATTCATTTCCCTTCACACCTAGAAATAGATCACACATAATCTCCCTATCTTCAAACTCAATTTGATTTTGTTCTCTTTGTCTCTTACACAATCTACTGCCACCTTCGAATGCAATCTCAACTTGTGCTTATAAAATATATATTGACATATAGTATGCATATCATGTACGTATGCCACACCAACACTTTTCCCTTTTTCACACCTTTGCAAATATCTTGTTTCTTTCTACTTGTTCACTGTCGAGAGCTCAAGGGAAGAAAACGAGTTCCATAGCCTTTTCAAGTCCATTTCCAAACCTCCTTTCAAAGCCTTGATGATAGTTCTATGCAACAACGCGAGTTCCTTTCGATTCTTAGCCAATATTCACAATAAAACTCACCTCCTTCTTTGTATGGTAGGTCTTTCGAACCCATGTCTATATATCTTTACGTGTTTTCACTTGTTCACATTTTTTTTAATTTCATACGAGTTCATACACATACTTTGGTTCATTTATTTTGATTAATTTTATTTAACCCATGCATGCATGTAAACGTATTTTTCATTAACTAAAGTAGGACAAAACACGACATTTCCAAACCCTATAGAACTTGAACGTGAGGAATAAAATTTTAGTCAAAACTATAAAAGAAATCCCACGCTTATCTTAAAATGTTGAAAAGAAAATATGCAAACTAAACCGAGTTCAGACTCTTTTTAAATGCGAGCGAGTGAAAACATGACACCATCGAGCCTTTGGCTCAATGGTGATGTCCATGATACCCAAGTCGACTGACCTAGGTTCGAAACAGGCGAAGGTTGCATGATATATATATTTTCCTCTTGTTTTGCTTCACTGGCTTTGCTACACTACTGCTAAAAACCAAAAAGACCCAAGTTGGGCTTGAAGGCCCAATAAACTTTCGAATTATATATATATAGGCCACATAAATTCGTGTTGGGCCTTAAGGCCCATTCAAAATCAGTAGAACCCCTTTTCGAATAAGCATTATGCAATAATCTTAAAATATAAGCTTTTTAAATCGAACGAATAAAAAGAAAATAGAACTCTATGATTTATGAACTTTGGACTAAATTTGCAAAACATTTCAACCTTAGGGACTAAAACTGCCAATAGCCCAAAACTATGACCAAAATAGTAAAATCATTATCCTAAGGGTAGAAAATGATAAAAGCAGTAAATTGGAGGTTGAGAACGTAAAGTTTGACCTTTTTGGACTAAAAGTCTAACCGAGGACTAACGGTGTAACGCTAACTCCGTTAGGGTATAAAATGTAAAAACAGTATAAGTACATGGACCAGTAGAAACTTTATTACATTTTCATTTCTATTTCATATTCTACACTTTCCAACTCGATCACACGAATTTTTACATTACGTTCACATATTGAAACACGTTACGTCATGTTTTTATATAACAAATTTTAAACGATTTAACTTAACATTTCATTTCACCACTTTCGAGGAAACGATATTATTGGATTTAAATGACATAAAAATAAGATAATATTATATATAATATTATTTTTGAACTTTAAGCATTTTAAGCATATCACACTCACAGCACCGATCAAATCGTTATCCGATTTCTCACTTCCACACTCGTTATTTGTATTAAGTCAAATTCTCAGACTTCCTTATTATTTTGGCCGTGTGTTGAAGCTGTTTCCATAATCTCACCCGTAATCTCACTTGATTTCGTATTTCACCTTGCCAGTTACGCACAAGGTGAGTCATAGCCCCTACTTTTATACGTTTTGATATACTCTTTGGGGGAGATATATGCTTGTACTACTTACAAATTTACTCGTTTATCTTACACTTTGTACTCAAATGATGATACACTCTATTTGCTTTTTGAAATGAAATATTTGTTCTCACTCACAAAAGTATTATACACTTTCACGAAACACCATGAATTTACACACCACTTTTATATGTTATTTCCAAACTCCTGAGGAAATACATGCTAGAAATAGAACACCTGTATATTATTTATACCACACCCCTAGTTGATATTGCCTAAGTTTACTGTTATGTCAGAAAGCCCCTCAATCATGAACCATTAATCACTGCGGTTAACGCGAATATAGTGGACAGATTCGAAACCTATTGGAGAAATAGAACACTCATAGAAGCTGCTAGAACCATGTTAGCCGACTCTAAGTTGCCTATCACTTTTTGGGCTGAAGCAGTCAACACTGCTTGCTATGTTCAAAATAGGGTTTTGGTTGTCAAATCTCACAATAAGACATCATATGAACTTTTTAGAGGTAGAACTCCTGCAATAGGATTTCTTAGACCTTTTGGATGTCATGTGACAATTCTAAATACCTTAGACCATCTTGGAAAGTTTGATGGCAAAGCAGATGAAGGATTCTTAGTTGGATATTCTCTCAATAGCAAAGCTTTTAGAGTATACAACTTAAGAACTAGAAGAGTAGATGAAAACCTGCATGTGGAATTTTTAGAGAATAAATCCAATGTAGCAGGTCAAGGTCCTAATTGGCTATTTGATCTTGAGTCACTAACCCATTCTATGAATTATGTGCCTGTTGTTGCAGAAACTAATGATTTTTCAGGTTCACAAACAACAAATGAGGCAGGGTTAGACAAGGAGACAAATCAAGATCATGTATGGATGCCAATAAGTACCAGTGTGGCTTCAACTTCAACAAATGATGAATCTTCTTCTGGTAAAGCTAAAGAAGATGTTGAAGATGAACACAAGGAAGATGGAACCAAGGAACAAGAAAATGTTTCTACTGATGATAGTACTGCTGAGACAGAGCATTCTACTGCTAGGCTTAATTTTTCTACTGCTGAGCCAAATGTTTCTACTGCTGGCCCTTCAGACTCAAATGAAGCAGATTTCTCAGATAAAGAGGTGGATTTGAGCAATATCTCACCTAACTATCAAGTTCCTTCTACTCCACACACCAGGATTCACAAAGTCCACTCCCTAAAAAATGTGATTGGAGATGTACAATCAGGTGTGAAGACAAGACAACAACTGATGTCTTCAGACCAACAAGGGCTTCTTGATGACCTTTATGCTTCAAAGCAGCATGAGTTTTCAAACTCTTGCTTGTTTGTATGTTTTCTCTCTCTGGCAGAACCAAAGAACATTCTTAAAGCCCTAGATGATTCAAGCTGGGTGGAAGCTATGCAAGAGGAGCTTCTTCAGTTTAAGATTCAGAAGGTTTGGGTGTTAGTTGATTTACCTAAAGATGAAAAGGTAATTGGCACTAGATGGGTTTTCAAGAATAAAAGGGATGAAAGGGGCATAGTGATTAGGAATAAGGCTAGATTAGTAGCCCAAGGGTACACACAAGAAGAAGGTATAGACTATGATGAGGTTTTTTCTCCAGTAGCAAGACTTGAGGCAATTAGGCTTTTTTTAGCTTATGCTTTATTTATGGGCTTCACTGTTTATCAAATGGATGTCAAGAGTGCATTTTTATATGGTACTATTGAAGAAGAGGTGTATGTCTCACAACCTCCAGGGTTCATTGATCCTGACCATCCAGAAAAAGTGTATAGAGTAGTTAAGGCTCTTTATGGCCTTCATCAGGCACCAAGAGCATGGTATGAAACACTAGCTTCCTACTTAATTGAAAATGGATTTCAAAGAGGGAAGATAGATCAGACATTATTCATCAAGAAGCACAAGAGTGATCTTTTGCTAGTACAGGTGTATGTGGATGATATCATCTTTGGATCTACAAGGAAGGAGATGTGTTTGGAGTTTGAGAAGCTTATGCATGATAAGTTTCAGATGAGTTCCATGGGGGAACTTACATTCTATTTGGGTCTGCAAGTTAAGCAATCTAGTGAAGACATATTTATTAGTCAAGATAAATATGTTGCTGAGATACTTAGAAAATTTCAATTTGCTGATTCAAAAGTGGCAAGCACACCAATGGACTCTGAGAAGCCACTTCTTAAAGATTTAGATGGAGACAATGTAGATGTACACACTTACAGATCTATGATAGGCTCTTTGATGTATCTCACATCATCAAGACCTGATATCATGTTCTCTGTTTGTGCTTGTGCAAGATTTCAAGTAACTCCAAAGGTTTCTCATTTAATAGCAGTCAAGAGGATTTTTAGATATCTCAAGGGTCAACCAAGGTTGGGTCTATGGTATTCAAGGGAATCACCTTTTGACTTGGTTGCATTTTCGGATAGTGATTATGCTGGTGCTAGCTTGGACAGAAAGTCAACAACTGGAGGATGTCAATTCCTTGGGTGTAGACTTATCTCATGGCAGTGTAAGAAGCAAACAATTGTGGCTACTTCAACAACTGAAGCTGAATATGTAGCTGCTGCAAGTTGCTGTGGTCAAGTCCTATGGCTTCAAAACCAACTTCTTGACTATGGGTACAATTTCATGAACACTGTCATACATATTGATAATAGTAGTACAATTTGCATAATTAAAAATCCAGTGCAACATTCTAAAACAAAACACATTGAAATAAGACATCATTTTATTAGAGATTGTAATGAGAAAAAGTTTATTCAAGTTCTTAAAATTGATTCTGATCACAACTTTTCAGATCTTCTTACAAAAGCTTTTGATGTTGGAAGGTTTCAGTACTTGGTAGCAAGTATTGGAATGCTTAATCCTCAATGATTTAAAACTATGTGTTTTTGTATATAAATTTTTGGTTGTACTGCTGGCTTTATAAAATACTACTGTTAGTGAAATGTTTGTGCTGCTAGTACAAATTTTATTTGTTTAAGTTCATTTTGTTAGTCATATTTATCATGCTGCTATAAGACAAATGCTTTGCATTTTGTTTCTTGGTTTTGGACTAACATTTTTAGGTATGAACATTGAACAAAAAGGAAGTTTCAAGTGAAATGGAAGCAGCCGAATAATGATATTAGTTGCTGACATAATAGGTTTATGATGGACTGAGTTTGGGAATTTATTAACAAAGGTTTACTCCTAAGTTAACTGATCCCTTAGAACTTATTTCTTGAAATCTGATTATGATATTTCACATTGAATTGATGTTTGAGTTGGTCAGATAGTAACTGACTCAACTCACTTTCTATCATTTTATACTTTAATTAGTATAATGAGCAAGTCTAAGGACATCTGATTGAAAGAACAGCTAGTAAAAGTGAATCTAACACTTGTCTTAGAGGTAACAATTGCTATGAGCTGGAAACCCTATCAAGAAAGCCTTTTGAATAGGTTTATCTTTACACAGGCAGTTATTTATAACTGAAAACATTGGTTCTCACACAACCAGAGGTTATTTTAAACCGAAATCTTGATTAAGTGTCTGTTACACACTTAATCCCTTCAAAATGGTTGAAAGCAGTATGATTTTTCTATAATAAAATCATGAACATACTGCTAAGTCAAAAGTTTCTTAAAAAGGATTTTCAAAGGGACTCAGCAAAACCATCCATTGATGGATAATGAGTCAATGCCCCATGAATCACCTCTCATAGAAGTTAACACACCTAGAAGTGATGAGGGCAACACATAAACTCTTAAGGAATTGATGGCTACATGTACAACATTGTCTGAAAACAAGTTCACATTGGTAGATCAGATAATGATGGGATGATGGTGAGAGATCTTCCAAACAGGGGAGGATAAAATGTTATTTGCATCTCAGGGGAGGAAATAAAGCCCAAGAAAGGAAGATTAACCAAATGTAAGGGAGGAAAAGACAAGAGCATACAAGATGATGACATGGAGGTTGAAAATGACAAGAACAGAGCTGATTCTGGAGTATTATATATATTCAGAAGGGATGAAGCATTTCAAATGGAGAAAGTTCTATCTAGGAGCTTTCAGTTTCAATTTCAGTTCACTACGTTTGTTCATCACTTGCAAAGGCATGTTGATAGATGATTTCACTTATTGAAACAAGCATCCAAGATACACAGCACCATTGCCTCTTATAATTCCTCCATCCAAGGAAATTGCACCATCTTTTAGGCTTTGTTTGAAGCTTGAAGATAGTTACTTATATTGTTGAAGTCAAAAGAAAATGCGAGATGAGTTACTAAGAAAGATATTTAGTCTTTCAGAACAAAGGGGAGCTCAGATCAAGGGTCTGACTAAGAAGTGTTTGAAAGATCTTCACAATCCTCATTTAATTCAGAAAATATGTTGATTAAGGGAAATCACATGTTGATGGGAGGATTGCTGCGTGCGATGTGTCGTTGCGGTTTAGCAGTATTAATGCCTACTCAAGTTTTAAATTTATATTTAGCCGACTTATCAATAACACACACACTTAACGAGCAGTGTACCCGGTTAGTATGAATATAATGGTAAGTAGAGTGTCGATCACTAAGAGTGGAACGTATTATCTAGTTATTCTAATCAGTATTTTAATATATTAAGTTAGCTATACAACCTAATCTAACGCAAGGGGGTTCAGCCTGAGAGACTGGCACGATTTGGTTGCAATTAAATAATAAACTAAACCAATAGGCACGAATCAGCAAGTAGCACACACGTACACAAATAAATACTCGAGACAATAAGAGGGCTGTCCTTATGATAAGTAGTTTGTCACTTGTTTTATTGCTAGTGTTATATGAAGTGTATAGTTCGATGCAACGCACCGAGATTAAGTCCTTTCTCGTTGGTTCTAATCTTATCGGCGAGTAAACCCTTAATGATTACTTATGACTATCCTCTTTATCTTTCTCCTACTTTTCTACAGACCATAGAATGCATAGGCATCTAATAAACAGGCGAGGGCAGAGGCATGGCGACCCGATCAACGCTCAACTAGCCACAGAGGTTATCAATGCACTAATAAAAGTCACCAATGTCACTAACATATAAACTTTAATTGATGCGAAAGCAGTTTTAAGGGAGTGCAACCTTTCCGTTGTCACATTACACAAGCCACCAATCTTGATGAATTAAAGTTTACTAACACAATAAAACAAAACTACTTAATGAATTAAACACATGCAGCACCTTCTTACAGCTCTTGTATCTTTGATTTGGGTGTGTCTTGTGCTGCTGCCTTGACTGAATTCGTCCTTGGTTTCTGGTCTTCGGTCAAGTATATAATATATGTCACATCGAATTCGTCTGGTCTTGGGGTATTTATAGTTTCTGTCTGAGGGTAAGATGCGGCGTATCTAAGGAGTAGATGCGGCGCATTTACTTAACTTCGCGTAGGGTCCAAGATTATAATATTCAGGAATATTCGTACACCGCCAGAAGATGCGGCGTATCTTCATCTTTGGATGCGGCGCATGTCCTCTTGTATCTTGGATCGTATCTGGTGAAATATTGATAGTGATGCGGCGCATGTAACGAGTGAGATGCGGCGCATCTGGAGTAGAATAAGTTGGTTATTCTTCGTTGACCAAAGTTTCATATGCGGCGCATGGGATAAATCTATGCGGCGCATTCTTCAAAGTCAGGCAATGGTCTTCATTCTCTTCATTCCAACAACCAATTCCAATCTTGATCATTTTACTCCGTTTTTAGTCCATAATCGCTAAGTTTCACCAAATGCTTGTTTTTACCTGAGAATTACAAAAGTAAGTGATTAAGTATTAATCCTCATACATAATATAGTAAAACAAGTCAAATTAATAGGATAAATGATAGTAATAAAATGTACTTATTTGAGTTCATCAAATATCCCCCCCACTTGAACTTCACTTGTCCCCAAGTAAACCTTAGAATTAATCTTATGAAAATGTATCCTAAAGATGTTAGGATTTATTTTTATATTTAAGCATGTATTCGTCTTTTGTCATAATCACACAACTAAACACTTAACGAATTAGAAGTAGAATAAAATAATTCGATAAAAGCAAATCTAATCTTTTAACTGTCCAGTCGCGACGAATATTCTATCATAAGCTTGGCAAGTATACACATCTCCCCCACTAAAGCCAAGGAATAACAAGTCTAAAGCGGTAAAAAGGGTTTTTTAGGCTTAAGGGTTAATTATTCTTAATCACTATCGATCTCAAATTCCAGAAAAGGCGACAAAATCACAAATACATGATCGAATCCACGAACACGATACTTGCAATTGCTCAAATCCTTAACTCGAATAGGCTAAAGATAGGTCCAAACTTCACCAATAATAATATATCAAAAAGGGCGACAAAATCATAAATACATAGCCGAATCCACGACTACGATACTTAAGATTGCTCAAATCCCTAATCTCAATAAATCAAAGGTTTGGTTGGATAAAGAATAGTACAGGGTATGGATAATATTTGGGATATAAATTGGTGTAAAATAAAAAATAAACAAAACAAATAAATTAAAATCCTAAGTGTGGTTAATCACTATCCCAACCATCCCATGAATAAGACTCATATCATTGAATAACTCACGCTTTAACACTTGAAACACACGCTTTAGGTAGACACGAATTATACTCAACAAGATCTTAATCAAAGAATAAACCTTAGTTGACGTTCCCATAACTGCCAACTCTCATTCAATCCATAGATATAATATACAACAACTAGTGGTGATATCGACCACTTACATAACTTTACATCGTTGGTTAAAACAAACATCCAACTCTTTTTCTTTTTTTTCTTTTTTTTTTCTTTTCTCATTTTTTCGATTTTTTCGATTTTTTTTTTTTTTTTTTTTTTTTTTTTTTTTTTTTTTTTTTTATTTACTAAGAAACGTAAACATAGATGTGTAAAATTTCACCACATCACTATAATGATAATTCTGGATAATTTTTCCATACTTTTCATGACTTCAGAAATAACGGTAATAGTGAAAGTAGTAAACACACGAAAAATAAACTCAAAGATATACAATATTTACTTTTACTCCAATTGCATTGTGCAATTTCCCGACCTAACCATAGATAATGAATTACGCACGCGAACACAGGTAATGTAAGGAAACACACTTTGCCTATAGCAATTAACCAACCACGGATTTTAATCTACAGGGTAGGCTAAGGTGTAAGGTGTAACGAAACATTTTAAACAAAGGTGTAAGAAACGAAAGGAATGGCTCTGAGTGTTTTTCTAGGGGTATCTTACTCTAAAAGTGAGAGTAACAAAAGGGTTATACGGGGGTTAACTAACCAGTGTAGTTAGCTAATAACAAAAAACATATAAAGGCTATTTGGGTGTAATCCTAGAAATTTTACCAATTTAGACAAGTCATTCCACTTATATAAATAATACTTATTATGGTGGTCTCGAATAGTATACAAGCCAAGTTCTAAAGTTTACAAGTCACCGGCACACTCATAGATTTGTGAGTTTTGAAAAATCACAATTTTTGAAAACAACGTCATGTGTGCAGCTATGCAACTTAGATCTTAAACAAAAACATGCTAAAAAATTTTAAATTTTGATATATTAAGCACATTTTAAGCATATTTTGAAAAGTTTAGGACAAGTAAATGTTAAGTGTTCTAATTCTCCAATCCCCCCACTTAAGTTAAACAACGTCCTCGTTGTTCGTATAAAAGGTTAAAAACTGGAAAATAAAAGAATTAGAACAGAAAAACTCCCCTGAGATTTGCTCGGTATGATCCTCCATTAGTATAAGAGCAAAAATCATCTTTCTTGTGGATTAGAACGTTTAAGCTTCATATTCGATGTATCCACAGGAAATGCAGGAATCTATAATACCACCAAGGCTTCAAAACACACCTAAGATAAGAAAGGTTCAAACTTGCATAACACATTAGTAGTTAGGTAAAAATAAAACATAAAAATTAAAAATGAAAATCATCAGGTCAGTCGATGCGCCGTATCTTATGGAAGAAGATACGCCGTATCGAGCCTGGAATAAATACGGATCAGAATAAAAGATGCGCCGCATTGAAATAAACTGATAAAAAGTTTTAAATTCGGAAATTAAAAATGCAGAAAAATAAAATAAGATATGACCATTGCAGGAGATGCGTCGCATCTCAGGATTGAGATGCGCCGTATCCTCTGCGGCCTGACTGACTCGACACATAAACAGAAAATTAAAAGATAAATCCGGGTTGTCTCCCGGTAAGCACTTGTCTTTATTCCAGAGTCTTCAAGTTAGACTCACGTTCAGCTCTTCACTTAGTTCTTGTCACGGTCCATCCTTCTTCCTTCATCCGAAAGATGTTCCCGTATAGTTCTGCGACGTTTTCCTCCGTTCGACTTAATCTAGTATAACTCTTGGTCGTCGTCGCAACATACTCTTCCTCTAGTCCCAAAGAATATTTGATGATTTTAAACTTTTCAGAAATAATCATGGGTGGCTTATTATAAGGGATTCCAAGTAGTTGACACTTTCTTTTGGTGAACTCTTCCTCGTCTTTATCAACAAACTTGAAATAGGGATCCTTAATCAAATAGTCATCAAGTTCATTGATTAATGACTCATTGCTATCATCTTGAATTGCCTCCCATTCTCTTTCCAATTCCCATTGTAGCCGTCGACTAAGCTTCGTGTAATCATCAAATTGTTTATGCACCCATTCCCAGAAAGTAGTATTTGATGTTCCCTTAAGTCCTTTCAAGTATTCAATTCTACCCTTTTCTTGCAAAGCTTCCATTTTTCGTGGGCAGTCTTCAACATTATCGTACCACTCATAATCTTCAAAGGTTACATCTTTTCCAACCCGTTTCATCCCAATAATACTTCCCCCATTACAGGTTCCGTCACTCTTATAATCACAGGTCGGCCAAACACTACTCCCGTCCTTGAAAACGAAGGGTGTACAGGTGTGATTAATGTGCTCAAATTCCCATGGTTTATCCTAAACCCATGGTATTTGGTCATTCCATTCGTAGTACCAGGTGTTTTTGAAATCATCATAAGTCTTGAATCCTGGTAAATCTCCAGTAAGCACATCATCGTCGACTCGAAGAAGGTAGTTAAATTCCTTGAACTGCTTGCACAAGGGTGTCTCATAATCGAACACATCAATGTCAATTCTGAAAAGTTCTTCAATGCCCTCATTGACTGTTGAATCATGAAGTGACGACCCATAGTCGCTTTCTACTTCTTCGTCTTCTCCTCTCATTCAATATACCCATAATGCATCCTTAGTAGCTCGATCCATGCTCTTATGGTTATTAAACTTACTAGCCAACCACTCTGAAAAATCAACATCGTTAGGATCGTGGTTAACGTCAAAGCAAGCTTTTCCAATCATATTCCTCCTTATCTCCATGAGCTCGTTAAATTGCTCCCTAAAACTCCGTGTCAACCATGAATTCGTAATCCGCTTGACTTCATTTGCAGGGGCAAATTTCTGACTACCATATTTAAGTTCAAGCCAATTATTGAGGGAGAGGTCCATCAATCTTACCAACTTGCCATGAAATAGTAACTCCGCCACAGCATAAATTCTGTCATCGTCCAGATAGTTCTCATTTAATCCCCAGTACTGTTCGGAATAAGGCATGTAAGAAATTTGGGTATTGCCTCCACCACAGCTTTTGTTGCTTGAGTCCATGTATGCAAGATAGAATTTCCCATCATCTTCTTCGATAGTAGTCCAGTTCAATCCTTTGGATTCAATGATAGGCCATAAGAGCGACAATTCATCTCTAGTGTACCTCACAAATACATCATAAGAGAATACCCCTTTGTCAATGTTGCACAAACGCATGAATTCCTTAAAAGCAGCTTCAAGAGGGGTCTCCCAAGAGAATAAATCTGCATCGATCATGAGCACATTGAATGATTCTGAAAGCAAGCATTCCATAGCAAGATATCCGTTAACTGACATGTCTTCCATAGCAAAACCTGTCATCAAAGGTAAAATCATCAGTAGGATTTGTTCGCTAGAAGAGAAATTAATGAATATAGAAACGGATATAAGAATACAAATAGCTGATATCTGAGAACGATGCGCCGTATCCAAAAAGTTGGATACGCCGTATCTTATAATCGTTAAAATTAAATCAGACTTTATTCAGAAAATAGATACGCCGCTTATGAATTATGAATGCGCCGTATCGAATTAAATTAATCAAAAATCGATATTTATTAAAAATTAAATGCGTCGTATTAACGAAAGTTAATGCGCCGTATTTTCGTTACGTTTCAAAATACGAGATTTTTGATTCAGAAGATGCGCCGTATCGACAGAGGTCGATGCGCCGTATCTGTTTAATAATTCGAAAACTGTTTTTAATAAAAATAATAGATACGCCGTATCTGCTGAAGCAGATGCGTCGTATGGCGTTAACGTTTAGAAAATTTTTTTATCAAAAACAGATACGCCGTATCTTGGGGAAAAGATGCGTCGTATCGCTTTATCGCTTAGAAAAAATTTCTTATTAAAAACAGATACGCCGTATCTTGGGGAAAGATGCGTCGTATCGAATTAATTAAACGCGTTGTATTTTATAAAAATTGAACGCAATACGCCGTATCTGAGAAATCAGATGCGCCGTATCGTTCGATTTAGCTCAGTACAACGATAGCAGAACACGAAAAATTAAAACAAATAAAAACACACGAAAATAAACACAAACAAAAGCAAACAAATAACACACAAAAACAGAAAATATGCAAAATAGTACAATGAATGCAAATTAAACTAATACACAACAAAATTAGCGGTTAGAAAAAAAAAATTAAAAACCTAATTAAAATACTAATCAAATTAACAGATAATAACAATTCACTCCCCGGCAACGGCGCCAAAAACTTGATGTGCTGCGTGTGTCGTTGCGGTTTAGCAGTTTTAATGCCTACTCAAGTTTTAAATTTATATTTAGCCGACTTATCAATAACACACACACCTAACGAGCAGTGTACCCGGTCAATATGAATATAATGGTAAGTAGAGTGTCGATCACTAAGAGTGGAACGTATTATCTAGTTATTCTAATCAGTATTTTAATAAATTAAGTTAGCTGTACAATCTAATCTAACGCAAGGGGGTTCAGCCTGAGAGACTGGCACGATTTGGTTGAAATTAAATAATAAACTAAACCAATAGGCACGAATCAGCAAGTAGCACACACGTACACAAATAAATACTCGAGACAATAAGAGGGCTGTCCTTATGATAAGTAGTTTGTCACTTGTTTTATTGCTAGTGTTATATGAAGTGTATAGTTCGATGCAACGCACCGAGATTAAGTCCTTTCTCGTTGGTTCTAATCTTATCGGTGAGTAAACCCTTAATGCTTACTTATGACTATCCTCTTTATCTTTCTCCTACTTTTCTACAGACCATAGAATGCATAGGCATCTAATAAACAGGCGAGGGCAGAGGCATGGCGACCCGATCAACGCTCAACTAGCCACAGAGGTTATCAATGCACTAATAAAAGTCACCAATGACACTAACATATAAACTTTAATTGATGAGAAAGCAGTTTTAAGGGAGTGCAACCTTTCCGTTGTCACATTACACAAGCCACCAATCTTGATGAATTAAAGTTTACTAACACAATAAAACAAAACTACTTAATGAATTAAACACATGCAGCACCTTCTTACAGCTCTTGTATCTTTGATTTGGGTGTGTCTTGTGCTGCTGCCTTGACTGAATTCGTCCTTGGTTTCTGGTCTTCGGTCACGTATATAATATATGTCACATCGAATTCGTCTGGTCTTGGGGTATTTATAGTTTCTGTCTGAGGGTAAGATGCGGCGTATCTAAGGAGTAGATGCGGCGCATTTACTTAACTTCGCGTGGGGTCCAAGATTATAATATTCAGGAATATTCGTACACCGCCAGAAGATGCGGCGTATCTTCATCTTTGGATGCGGCGCATGTCCTCTTGTATCTTGGATCGTATCTGGTGAAATATTGATAGTGATGCGGCGCATGTAACGAGTGAGATGCGGCGCATCTGGATTAGAATAAGTTGGTTATTCTTCGTTGACCAAAGTTTCATATGCGGCGCATGGGATAAATCCATGCGGCGCATTCTTCAAAGTCAGGCAATGGTCTTCATTCTCTTCATTCCAACAACCAATTCCAATCTTGATCATTTTACTCCGTTTTTAGTCCATAATCGCTAAGTTTCACCAAATGCTTGTTTTTACCTGAGAATTACAAAAGTAAGCGATTAAGTATCAATCCTCATACATAATATAGTAAAACAAGTCAAATTAATAGGATAAATGATAGTAATAAAATGTACTTATTTGAGTTCATCACATGTTTAGGGGAGGATTGTTGGGAATTAAATGTTCTGAAGATTAGTATTGGAAATTACATGTTCACAAGATCGTTACTGCTCAAAGAAATACTCTAAGTATCATTCTACTGCTAGTGCATTTGATTCTACTGCTAGCGTTAAACATTCTACTGCTGAATGATGCTGCTGCTGGTGAAGAAGATTCTACTGCTGAGTGGATAACTATTGAAGTATTCTACTGCTGGTTGGATAAGAATACAAAGATATTATGTGTATAATAGTCAACAATACACGGTAGATAATATCTTTAGACAAAGTGTTCAGTAACAAGTTGTAAACACAGATACATGTTGTATCTTAATGACTGACACTCTCAAGCATGTGTTCGATTAGACTTGACAATATTTGTAAAGATCTCTCTTGGACTATAAATGAGAGATCTTAGACTAGATATTAAGTGTGCTTCATAACTAAGATTTGTGAAAAGAATAGAACTAGAATATCTGTTAAGAGAAAAGAACAAACACAATATCATAGTCATAGAAACATTAAGATTCAAGGTTTTGTAACCCTAGTGATAGTGAAGATCACTCGTATTATTTTGAATAATATTGAATCGTTTGGTGATAAACTTTCTTTGTTCATTGTTATTCAACAAACATAACTGTTCCATTTCCATATCCAAATAACCTTCTAAGTGTGGTTAAGTAGATTCCGCATACTTAATCATATTAACTCAAACATATCATATACACAAAGTTACAAAGGACTAACACCCTTCAAGTGTATCGAACCTCCTAATTCTCCTTGACAGGAATTTCCAGCTTGTTGTAGGGAATCATCTAATGAGTTACCATAGGAATCACCCTACTAAGCATGTTCTCATACCGGAATGTCTCAAAGCAGACAACACGGTAGAGTGAATCAGTGAATTGAATACCCACTGATTGATGAGAAATTGATAAGAAAAAATCACTCGCGTGTCACTGGATAAACATTTTATGCAACACGACGAGGGTTTTATACATTGAATCACATTTCTGTCATAAACACTTTTGTTTGAAAATTTTCACAATCAATGTGCTCGAAACTCAGTTGGTGAGCACATTGAAAGGTTTTCCAAAAGCATCCGTCAATCCATTTCCTGGAACAAGGTTGATTCAAATGAGAATCGCCCCATCATTTCTTTCCAGTTGTCACTAGTTTGATCCATGAAGGATCTCACATGTCACCCACCAAGAGCTTGTTTGATGTTGGCTCTAGAAGGATTTCCATCTTCATTGTGAATACTTTACATATCACTCGGATGTTCTGGCAATACCACGAGGATAATGCGTAGGACTCTTCATATATATTTTCTTGCTTTTCACGGTGTATGAAACAGCAAGCATATTGGGAATGTGTCCTAATGAGATTTATGGATGATCTCTTGGCTCTAGACTCAATAGTGCATTTTGATTTAGTGATCGGAGGCTGGAGAGGACTGCCACCTTTTCAATATCATCTAACTCGGAATGAGAGAGATGATAGACATGTATTGATCTCCGTGACAAATGAAACAAGAGTCCTTTGAGGGACCTTGAGTGGCTAGGGAGGGTTGTGCAGTGTATCACTGGGTCCATGATACTTTTCTTCAATGTCAGCAATCAACTTAGTGATTCTGACAGCATATGTATTGACCCGGTTTCTGCCTAAAGTGTAAGGAGGGCTTCTTTCTTTTCACCCTTTATCTTTACATTTCTTTTTTATTCTTCAACCCCTTCAGCGCTTACCGAGACTTCATCACTAGCACCTTGTTGGGTTTGTTCCAGTACTAGCTCCATCTCAGTCGGCACTCTTCCCTTATTTACTTTTCTCCTTTTTAATCATTCCTAAGGACTTCTATTCTAACTAGAGGATTGTCCCTGGGAAGATCCCTCCGGTTCTGGCTGGATCATGGGAACTAATACCTAACCTCACCATCCT
The DNA here is from genome assembly GCA_021014915.2 of Artemisia tridentata subsp. tridentata. Lineage (NCBI taxonomy): Eukaryota > Viridiplantae > Streptophyta > Magnoliopsida > Asterales > Asteraceae > Artemisia > Artemisia tridentata. The sequence goes on along the minus strand of CP139508.1, from coordinate 134,626,801 downwards.
TATAACTCCAGTACATTAAGTAAAATGGTCGGTCTTTGGTATTCTTCCACAATTGCCATCACAAATCATTTGCTCCCCCTCAATATGTGCATCGATATACGAAAGAGTTTAGCACATATGGGAGAGCCTACACTTGAGTCCAAAAGATCACATTTTTATCAGATTTTCATATTTAAATCACATTCTCTCCCCCGATCAAAAATTTCAAACCATTTGAGATTTGTGATCCCAATTGATTTAAATATGTTTAGAAAATTTGGGAGAAAATGTGGTCAGGTTTAACATATATTCTGATAATGGAATATGACGATGCTCCCCCTCAATCTATGAGGGAGAATGTTAGTGTCAGGTATGATAGGTTTGAAAGATTTTGAATTAAAACAATCATACACTGACACATAACAACAAATGTTTATTCACTGCTTATGATGTTCATGATAACTGTAATGACACAGATGACATTGACCTTTTGCACAGACGATGTGATCATCCGCTTTTCTGAGGGAGTCAGTAGTCAACATCAATTATCCATCCACCAACAAAAATTTCCCAACTATTGTAGATCCCCACTTGGCGAGACCAGAATAAGTAATGCTTTGTTGAAATGAAGGTGGTGGTGGTGATGACAGTGTTGTTGTTGTTGTTGTTGTGGTGAATTCAGAGCCAGTCAATAGAGTTTGAACATCTGATCACATGGTTAGAGCGGGAGCAGGCACATTCATATCGGCCATGGAATCTGCATAAGAATATCAACACAGATATACATACATACAGATTCACTCTTCATTAACAGCTACCACGTAGCAGCTTGCCTACTCATAATACCATATTCATCTCATAATCAAACCACAGTCAGGAAATACATCAAACCGCTATCTAGCATGAAGAGCAATCAGCAATCATGAACATGGCAATTCACTCATATTTCAACATTCAACTCAGGATCTTAGGGACATGATTCTAACACAATAGCTACATACCTAAGCATATTCTGAGTGCACAAGCAATACATCAATAACAATTAAACAGCTATCGTCAAACAAAAGTCAATCAACATTTGAAACTCATTCAATCAGATCATACAACTGCCTGTGGAGTATTCAAGAACATCAAACACAATGGGTTTTCTAACTTCTTTTAGATTTTGAGTTTTAAAGTATTTAGGGGATTAAACGAGGATTCTAAAGTGACACAAATGAACCTTCTAGTTACATAAAGCTAGGAAACTATACGCAAATTGCACATAATGCCCTAATCTTTCTAACAACTAACACATTTGGCCATTAGATATAAAGCTTAGTAAGTTCCTCTTCAACTAATACCCTATTAACTACAAAACCTTTTCTAACAATTATGAGTTAACCAAGAAACCCGTTTGATGATATAAAATTTGAAATCACTCTCCCCCTCAATCAATGACCCGTATTCTAGTTAAGGAGCTGTAGTTATTGATTGAGTGACAAATTTTATGCACAATCCAAGTCTGAAAGAATTTCAAACAACACGTCACCACCATGTGTCTCACAAATAATTTTCAGAAGAATCATAGAAGGAAAATTATTTGTATACAAAGAAGACTTCTCTTCTTAATCAGGAAATAATGCACTGAAGCGTGCACTAAATCGGGGATGCACGGATATGAAGTAATCCATGCCCGGGTGAACATCACCCAGTGGGAGGAACAACCGTCTTTTTGGCGACGTGATTTCCCCATAATGAAGAACGGGTTACAGTATGAAGTAACTGCAAACCATCATGACATGTTTTAACAATTCATTTTAACTTCTGCTCGAGCTTCATTTAAAGTCCCGTGTCATTATTGAATGACATTTCTAGGACCGTAAATGTTATCGATAAACAGAAGACATGCCTAGAGGAAACTATTTTTGGTATTTTCTATTTTTCTGATTTTTATGGTTTTTCTTGGTTTTAATATTTTTCTATTTACATTTTTCTGGTTTTATAATTTTCTATTTACAATTTGGTTTAAGATATGTACAAACTAAATTATTCTGTTTAAGAAGATGTTGACATGAATACCGAAATAAGGATATCGTTCTGTACGTTGTAGAAGTCAGTAATCAACATCTCTTAAACTTTCACCACCAAAGCTTTCGAGGCTCCTGAATAATCGTCTAAACTTGAGCCTTCTCAATTGTAAAGCTTTGATAGCTTCCCCCTGATGCGTGGTTTTGCGACCTTACAACAGGTTTTACCTCTCGAGGGATCTCAAGAGGCTTGCAATCCCCACCAGGCAGTGTACCTGACCGATGTAGTATAGTGAAGTGGCAAGTACCGGGGGATTGATCGTTCTCTAGGGGAATAGTGTCGTTAGGATTGAAAAACTACTCTAATAGGTCTAAGGGTGAGGGAAGATTCTTTTTGTATTTTTATATTTTATGAAAGCAAGTAAAATCTCGGGTTTGAAGGAGTGGGCGGAATTAGTTGCTAGTCAACTAACCCAAATAACTACAAATGCAAATAAAGTAAAATAACTGAAAATGAAAAGGTTGTGGAACTTATATGGGGAGAAATGTGTTTACTTAGATTTCCTTACTCCCTAACTATCTTTTACCGGTTGATTAGTGTGTATTAATTGCGTGGATGACGGGTGTATTCCTTAATACCAATCGTGGGGTGGCGTACGTACTTCCCCAACTCTACAAGCTCCTACTTCACTCCTATGTCGAGCCGGCTAAGAAGCTCCTAACATGGGATCACTAGAATTCGCTCATGCATTAAATACAACCATAAAAACCTTAGTACGCATTGGTTCCTGTTTCTTAAGACGTTCAAGCAAGTTACCGTATAGGGGGTTAGCCAGTTTTCTTAAGCCTAACATCGATAAACAATCATCCAATACAATTAATAACACACCAACAACCAATAATCAATAGTTAGGTTTCATTAGATCTAAGCAAACACAAGATAAATCTAGCCTAGCATGTTAATTAAAAGACAAGAACAAGATATAATCAAATAACACATAGACATATTGAATGATTAAATGATTACTTATCTTCAATTAAACATGGGAGATCCAAGGGTATAAAACCCTTAAAAATGGCAGAAAATTCGTCTTAGGGTTTCTCCTCACAAAGTTGCACACTAATGACTAAAAATTATGAAAGTATATATAGGAAAACAGATCTGACGGCGTCACGTTATAAAGCTTGACGCCGTCACCTCGCCGCGTTTAGGGTTTCTTGATGGTCTTCTTGACGCCGTCCCCTTTTAATCCTCCAAAATCCTCTCTGGCGCGTCAAGGGTTGACGGCGTCACATTGGGGCTTGACGCCGTCTCTCTTTAACTTAAACCGTGATGGCCTTGATCACCTTAAAGGGTGACGCCGTCACAATTTCCTTTGTAAAACTTTCTAGCGCGTCATGTGTATTTGTCATATCCACCTCTTTTGCCAAGCCGTGACGCCGTCAGGAGCAATCCTTGACGCCGTCACGTGTACTTTTCCAGCAGCTTTGGAGACTTTGTCGTTTTCTTCACTTTTATGCTCCAAAAACGTCCAAAATGCTTCCTTTTCCAGATTTCTTCTCTAAAGTACCTAAAATGACAAAAGGAACGATTTAGGGCAATATTTGATCAAATAAATACGATTTAGGGCTTAAATGACCCCCTAAAAGCGGTACACTTTTCGCTTCATCAAATACCCTTACACTTGAGATTTGCTTGTCCTCAAGCAAATGCGCTTTTATTCTAATCAAAATACAAGTTAGGGGTCATTTAACGCTAATATAAAAGTAATTACAACAAATAGTCGCTCCACATTAATCATAATAAGCACGGAGATTACACACTAGCACCTCACAAGTAGTGTTTAGATACTCACATCTCTCAGGTGTCATAAAAGTATATCTCATAAATGAAAACGGATAATATCTCTCACTACCTGTCATAGCAAATAGATTACCATAGGCTTGGGAAAGGATCGAAAACCTCCTCCACTAGGCGTAAGCACCTAAGATAAACTATCAAAGAGGGATTTTAAACGGGTTATAACGTTAGGTGTAGGGATATGATAAACACGGATTTGTTGGATAAGGGATATTTTACTGGTGGCGAGTTAAAGATCTTGATTAATTACATGTACAATATGGCGTTGCTAAGCCAAGACTAGACTCGACTTAAGCTAAAAACAAAATAACAAAAACATAAAATAAACATAAAATGAAACGGGATGGTAGTCCGTATGTTTTTTTTCTACTTTTCTTTTTCTCATTTTTTTGTATTTTTCTTGATTTTTTCAATTTTTTCGATTTTTTTTTTTTTTTTTTTTTTTCATACACTCTTGCCCTACCATCCAAAATAATACATCATAGGGGCGTTGCATTCCCCTTACACTTGAACTTTTACATAACTTTACAAATAACTATTCTAATGACTCGAATTAAGATAATCGAAACGCTTGGAGTACTTTTAAAATATTTAGCACATATGGGGGTAATAATGTTGTTCTTCCCCATTACTCCATTACACTAGTACTTTACCCAATCGTCCCAATCGTCCCAAAACAATATGTACAAGGATATGACTCGACTTAGCAACCATGGAATCAATTAGATAATTAACTTGGGGTTTAAACAAATGTTGTCACAATAATGCACTAAAAATGAGTGCATACAAGGTAGGCTAAGGCGATTTGGGTGTACATTTAAGTGGGGTGTAACAAATTCTTCCTTTAAGTAAAATGCTTAAAGTTAGAAACGAAAAGATAGGCTCTGAGGGGTGTACTAGGGGTATCGTGTACTAAAAATGAGTACAACGCAAAGGGTGTGGGAGAATTACATGACCAATGTAGCCAATGTAATTATAACAAAAACACAGGTGTAAAACAATGGGTTAATCCTAATGCCTCTTATCATGTAGTAAATCTAACTACACGAATGTAGTCTCACTTGTGGCCTCGGAATGGTCCTAACACAAGTTCTAGAATCTAAGTGCTACCAGTACACACATCATAGCATAAATGCTTTTCCTACCAATTCTAGGGGCGAACCTCACATATTTGGGGGTGGAAAATTTTTTAGTGGTACGGTTTTTGTGCTAGTCATATAACTTCCTATCCATGAGACGCTCATTAAGATCAAAGTTTCACTCCTATCTGTTGTAAAAAATTTTAAATTTGGCACTAAAATTGCCTTAACAGGTATTTCTCTCAGTTTTATTACACATCTACCATTAAACAAACAAAAATCAAGTGCAATTGTATTCTCTGAAGTATCGTACTTTTACCCCCCTTTACATTTAAGATGAACATTGTCCCCAATGTTCAAATAACAAGATGTAAAAGTAAATACGGTAAAAGAATGAAATCAAATACTCCCCTGATTCGCTTGGTGGATAAAGAGGTAACATGGTTAGATCTTCTTCCAAGGTAATGTTGAAGCTTCTAGACTAATGCATCGCCAAAAGCTTGATTCCACATACATCTCCTTGTCCTAAATAACCTGTTAAACCTGAGAAAACAAACACGAAAACCTGCATAACATCGGCGGGATAAATCTGTATAAAGATATAATGCTTGTGGAATGATAATTTTGCAGATTCCTGGAGTTTATAAGTTAGAGATTTGATAAAAACTTTTTATGAAAACAAAAAAAAAAAATTCAGAAAATTAAAACCTGACGCCGTCAGGTTTAAGGCCTGACGCCGTCAGAAATGATCTGACAGAATTCTCATGTTAAGTTTCTGGAAAATTTCTGGAAAAACCTATACCTTACTTCCTGGAATTCCTGCAAAACATCATTACGACTCGATACAAGCATTTGACTCAAACAATTACTAATATGTATGTTAATTTAATATTGTTATGATTCATGTTCATTTGTGTTCTACAAAACCGATTTGGATTTCCCTTACACTTATCTTTTGCAAAATACCTTTATATGTAGTTAAGACGAAGTTAAAAACAAGATAAAGCATTTTCACAATTTAGTTTTGAACATGAATCAATAATAATAAAAATTAAACATACATACGGAAGCAAATAAAATCAAACAAACAAATAAATAAACACACAAAGCAAATAAAGCTTGGGTTGCCTCCCAAGAAGCGCTTTTCTTTATTAACGAGTCTTGTAGCTAGACTCAAAGTCCTTCTACCCTATGTAAGTGAGTTCGTCATCGAGGACGTCTTTAGGGTTCAGCTTGGATTAAAGTTTCCTATTGGTCCGCTTAGTACAATATATCTTTTCAAACTTCTCTCCATCTGGATCATACAATGTCATCTTAATATGCCATGACCCATCTCCATCTTTGGGTGGTTTGTCCCAATCCCACTTATGATCATCGTCCTCACAAGTCCACTTATTCATCCCTAGGTTAATTGGCAAAACTCCTAGGAAATCAATCATCTTCCTAAAAACTAGAGGGTCTTCAAATGGATCCAATTCGGTGTCCCTAGCCAAGAGTTGCTCTACCGTATGTGTTCGGTTCACAAAGTCCTCTCCTAGGTAAAATGGGCGTTGGGGTCCTATGAAGTCTCTATCGATCCAAGGTCCATATCTAGATGGTCTCCTATTTAATTCTAACCAATGGGGTGTTGGTTCATCACTAGTATCATAAGCATGTTTCTTCACATCATAGACTGACCAAGTATCACCTTCTCCTACCGCTATCTTAGATTCCTTACAATCAATCATAGCACTAGCGGTTGCCAAAAATCCTCTACCTATCAACAAGGGGCATGTAGGGTCGCTAACCATATCAAGGACGTGGAAATCGGTTAAAATGGTTAGTTTTCCTATGTGTACTAACACGTCCTTGACTACTCCAACTGGGTAAGCAACACTCCCATCCGCTAAGCCTATTATCACCTCGGTTTCTTCAAGTTTTCCTAGTTTTAGAGAGGTGTAGAGAGGTAACGGAAGTAGGTTAAGGCTTGATCCAAGATCGGCTAATGTGTCATAAGCCTCCTAATTACCGATCTTGCAAGGTAGAACAAATAAGCCAGGATCATCTAACTTCTTAGGTAGCTTGTTTTGAACAAAGGCGGTCCCTTTTTCACCTAACTTGAGCTTCTTCTCATCCAACACATCAATAACCGGACTTTCAAGGTGGAGCTCCTTGAATTCTTCGTCAAGGTTTTGAGTGGGAGGTGTTTCAACTATGTTGTTGACCAATTTAGTGTTGGATATCATAACTTCTTGGTCATTTTGAAAGACTTGGGTTTGTTTGAAACACGTGCTCATGGAATTGACCGAATAATATTGTGGACAAGAACTAGGAGACAAAACCGATGAAATGACGTTGACGTTTAGTTTCGGGTTCTTGACTGTGTTGCTAGGGAGTGCTCCCATTTCTCGGTCATTGAGGGCTTTCAACAAAGTGTCAATCTTATTGGTCATCTCGCTTTGTTTTTGTTTGAAATCGGCTTCAAACATGGCCAAACGAGCTTCTTGAGATGCCATAAATTGGGACATCAATCCTTCAAAGTTATTGGTACTACCATTGCTGGAAGGATTGTTGTTGAAAGTACGGTTCGAGTTGGAACCGCTTGATTGGAAACGATTAGGTGGGTTGGAAGAATTGGTTTGTTGCGCGTTTTGGTTTTGTTTCCACCTAAGGTTTGGGTGATTTTTCCATGAGGGGTTGTATGAATCACCGTAGGGGTTTGGCTCAGGTTTGAAAGTGTACCACTTGTCTCCCGCCCCGTCGGTACGTGAGGATGCGTAGTCCGCAAAAGCTTGTTCGGGGAGTTCCATGCAATCACTAGTGTCGTGGGGACCACTACATAATTCACATGAAGAAGTGATTTTGTTCACTTGGCTTGAATGTTTAGGAGCCTCGTAGGATTTTATAAGAAACTTGACTTGGTCTTCAAGTTCTATGATCCTACGGTCAGAAGTGCTTGAATTGTTCGAAGGCAAAGATATTGCCTTGACCGTTTTATTCAAATCACGGGGATCACTCCAACTTTCGTTGTCATAAAGAGCAAGATCTTCCAGGAGAGTCCATGATTATTCCGCACTTAGATCACGTAGCTTACCACTGGCCGATTGGTCAATGGTTTGCCTTGTGGAGAGATTGATATAGTCATAGAAGATTTGGACTTGGAGCCAAAGTTCTATGCCATGGTGAGGGACATTTTGGAGTAAGTCCTTGAATCGAGTCCATGCCTCGTAGAGGGTTTCGCCTTGACGTTGTTGGAACATCAAGATATCATTCCTTAGCTTGGTAGTTCTTCCTGGTGGGAAAAACTGAGCGAGGAAACGAGTGGTGAGATCATCCCAAGAGGTGATGGATCCTGCGGGTAGACACTCTAGCCATTGACTAGCTTGGTCCCGCAGAGAGAATTGAAAGAGACGCAGTCGGGTCGTCTCTCGATTGGCAACATCAAGGTCTATGGAATCAACGATTTTGAGAAACTCCTTAAGATGTTGATTAGGATCTTCGGAACGAAGTCCATGGAATGCGCATCCGCTTTGCACCAACCGGATGGTGTCGGATCGCAAGGGAGTGACATTGGCTCCTTGAGTGAGCTCAATGGTGTTTCGATAGCCATGGTGGCTAGGACGGGAGTAGTCTCCTAAGGTACGGGCTCTAGGAGGTGGGTGTTGTTGTGGTGGTGGGTTGTTGGGATCGAGGATATTACCACCTTCCATGATGTCGGATGGTAATGGTTACGAACAAAGAAACGAAGAAAAAAGATAAACTAAAGAAAACCTAGAAAAATAAAATAAAAATCTCACTAGAAAGGAATCTAGTGAGTAGACCTAATAAAATAAAAATTCAACCTAAACAATAACTATTCCCCGGCAGCGGCGCCAAAAACTTGATGCGTGGTTTTATGACCTTACAATAGGTTTTACCTCTCGAGGGATCTCAAGAGGCTTGCAATCCCCACCAGGCAGTGTACCTGACCGATGTAGTATAGTGAAGTGGCAAGTACGGGGGATTGATCGTTCTCTAGGGGAATAGTGTCGTTAGGATTGAAAAACTACTCTAATAGGTCTAAGGGTGAGGGAAGATTCTTTTTGTATTTTTATATTTTATGAAAGCAAGTAAAATCTCGGGTTTGAAGGAGTGGGCGGAATTAGTTGCTAGTCAACTAACCCAAATAACTACAAATGCAAATAATATAAAATAACTGAAAATGAAAAGGTTGTGGAACTTATATGGGGAGAAATGCGTTTACTTAGATTTCCTTACTCCCTAACTATCTTTTACCGGTTGATTAGTGTGTATTAATTGCGTGGATGACGGGTGTATTCCTTAATACCAATTGTGGGGTGGCGTACGTACTTCCCCAACTCTACAAGCTCCTACTTCACTCCTATGTCGAGCCGGCTAAGAAGCTCCTAACATGGGATCACTAGAATTCGCTCATGCATTAAATACAGCCATAAAAACCTTAGTACGCATTGGTTCATGTTTCTTAAGACGTTCAAGCAAGTTACCGTATAGGAGGTTAGCCAGTTTTCTTAAGCCTAACATCGATAAACAATCATCCAATACAATTAATAACACACCAACAACCAATAATCAATAGTTAGGTTTCATTAGATCTAAGCAAACACCAGATAAATCTAGCCTAGCATGTTAATTAAAAGACAAGAACAAGATATAATCAAACAACACATAGACATATTGAATGATTAAATGATTACTTATCTTCAATTAAACATGGGAGATCCAAGGGTATAAAACCCTTAAAAATGGCAGAAAATTCGTCTTAGGGTTTCTCCTCACAAAGTTGCACACTAATGACTAAAAATTATGAAAGTATATATAGGAAAACAGATCTGACGGCGTCACGTTATAAAGCTTGACGCCGTCACCTCGCCGCGTTTAGGGTTTCTTGATGGTCTTCTTGACGCCGTCCCCTTTTAATCCTCCAAAATCCTCTCTGGCGTGTCAAGGTTTGACGGTGTCACATTGGGGCTTGACGCCGTCTCTCTTTAACTTAAACCGTGACGGCCTTGATCACCTTAAAGGGTGATGCCGTCACAATTTCCTTTGTAAAACTTTCTGGCGCGTCATGTGTATTTGTCATATCCACCTCTTTTGCCAAGCCGTGACGTCGTCAGGAGCAATTCTTGACGCCGTCACGTGTACTTTTCCAGCAGCTTTGGAGACTTTGTCGTTTTCTTCACTTTTATGCTCCAAAAACGTCCAAAATGCTTCCTTTTCCAGATTTCTTCTCCAAAGTACCTAAAATGACAAAAGGAACGATTTAGGGCAATATTTGATCAAATAAATACTATTTAGGGCTTAAATGACCCCCTAAAAGCGATACACTTTTCGCTTCATCACCCCCCCAAACCGACAATCTTCTTTTGGGCAGTTTCAAAGCCCTCTTTCAAGCTTACATAAGGTAAGTGTACAGCGGAATCCGTAGCAAACCACATCAAATATTGCTGCTCCTTTTATGAATAATCATCGTGATACTTCATTCGGGGGATCATCAAATAGATCAGCAACGTATCATCTCACACTTGAATAATTCTTCTCATATTTCTTCCAGCTGAAGGCTGAAGTAGTGCATACCAAAAGTATCCAGAGACCACTTCCCCCAAGTAGTTGAAGTGATGCAATCAGTCTCATTATATGAAGCTCAAAAACTCGAAGTACACACTCAATCCCATTAATGAAGTCGAAAACGTAATCATCAAGATCAATTAAGACCCAAAAATCCCCTTTTCTCCCTTCAGGAAATTGCCATTGTGAACCTCTTTTATCATCGGAAACTGTTTCTTACATCTCTTCCCCCACGTAGTTGGAATAATACACCAAAAGCCACGAGTTAAGACACTGATTTTCTCTACGGTCATGACATTTGTCTTCCCGGAATAACTTCAACTAAGAAGACGTATAAAGTTCATCACGTGTACTCGTTGTGCATTCCGATGTATGTCTCCTTCCCCCTTGCTGGTTTTGATACCTCAGAATCAGCAACACATTTTACGCACATATACTTGAAATCTTGTGAGAAGAACAAACTTGGCTCAAATGTATCCTGTGAGAATCAACAGCTACCGAAACGCTCTCTGACTATCTTTATCAACCCTTATGTTCTGTCGGCTATTGCTGTGACCACTTGGTGAAGTAAACCCGATATACCAAACTTGAAACTGACGAAGAATTCCCTAAATTTGTTACTTAAGCTTGCACTGTTGTTGATTGAAGAACGATGCAGAATAAAACCCCTAAGTACCCTTATATACTCAACTAAGAGCCAAAGCAAGTACAACACCTCTTGAGACTATCCACATCTGCATCTGCGTGTGACACTGAGCACTACAATGTAACTCCTTGAAGTGATAGCTATAACCCGTGAGTACTACAATGTAACTCCTTACATCGGGTATAACTAGATAATCCAAGTCCCAATCACAAACTTTATAAGTTCAAGCAAGTCATCAATCGATAGATGAAGTCTCGATGATAAAATAAGTAGAAGCCTTCGTGAAACCCATTTCAATCTCAAATAAGGGATGCCAAATAAACTCCGTGATCACTTGACATTCCATGTCCAAATTCTTAGCCGTTTTGACATTTTAGCCAACATTTTCCTTTATGTTCTTGTGGTTGATTTACTGAGTGCACATTGGAAGGAACAACAATCCGTGATGAAATAGATTCTTCAGAACCAGGTTCTGGGAAAGGAATACCAAACAACGGATCATTATTCAAGCTTCCAACTTCAATATCATGAGAGTCATCATCAAAACCTTGAGGAATAAGTGGAACATTAGGTGTTGAAGGAGAGTCGTATGACCATTTCTCAAATCTCAATCAACATGTAGTTTATTCACCCTTCTCCCCCTCAAAAATTGCATATGACTGCCATTTTTGATTGAGCGAGTGAATAAGAATACCATCAACGGTAAGTAGATCCACTTGATAACTGATATTTTGTTTATTCACCCTTCTCCCCCTCAAAAATTGCATATGAGGTTGCAATTTTTGATTGAACAAGTGCATATGAGGTTGATCCACTGTTCACACTTCTCCCCCTCAAAAATTGCATTTGAGGTTGCCATTTTTGATCGAGTGAATAAAAATCCAATCTAATGAAAGTAGATCCACTTGATGACTGAACGAGCATGGAGCAAGTATGAAGCTTGTTGATGAGAATAGTCAGAAATAAGAAGATTTCTCTTCTTCCGAAGATAAAGCGCACTCAAGCGTACGCCTTTCTTTTCTTTGAGGAACTGGGCCTGGAGTGTTTTCAACAGACGCCATGTGTCGATGAAGAGCGAGACTTGAACTGATGTGAACAGATGTCATTGTCGATGAAGAACGAGGCCTGAACTGATGTGAACATACGTCATTGTCGTTGAAGAACGAGGCTTGAACTGATGTGTTCAAACGTCATTTATCGTTGAAGAACGAGGCTTGAACTGATATGTTCAAACGTCATCTGTGGTTGAAGATCGAGGTCTGAACTGATGTAAACAGACGTCATTGACGATTAAGATCGAGGCCTGAACTGATGTGAACAGACGTCATTGACGATGAAGATCGAGGCCTGAACTAATATGAATAGACATCATTGTCGTTGAAGAACGAGGCCTGAACTGATGTGAACATACGTCATTTTCATTGATGTTCATCAAGGTTGAATTTCTTGAACCCCTAAGTCATGAGATATCAGTCTTTTCGGCACCCAAACCCTGAGTCTTTCCTTAATAGGAGTGAACGATGTACCTGCACTTAAGTAAAGACTTCCTGCATTGACATTAAGAGTTTGTTTGCATTTATATGGGTTAGTGATATCAGCATTTAAACCATTTGGGGTTTCACTGTCAACCTTGGTTCTGCACTCAGTGAACATCTTTCTAATAGGTATCCATCTAAGACCAACAATCTTAAAAATTCTACCCGTCGGTATCCACTTAAGACAAGATCTAGGAGTGTTTGGTTTCTCATGCACAGTGAAAGACTTGTTGGGAGAAAACCTTTGTCCTATAGCAATCTGCCTACCAGGTTTCTGAATATACTTCTTTGGTTCTACGGGCTTGTTGTTGTTTCTAGTCTTAGAGGATTGAACCTTAGCACGAGTATTTACTTCCTTCAGGAATTTTGTTACACAATTATCATGATTCGCCTTAAAAACACATTTCTGATAAGTTGAGCAAACAAAGTGTTTGGATTCAGAGAAAGATCTAGAATTCTTAGAGTGATCTGCTACGGGAATCGCATTAATCGATATGAAACTACTCTTAGAAGCAGGCAAATTCCTAGTCTTTTCATGTGTGTTTTTCTAAACATCCTCTAGGTTGTGATTCTGAACACTGTATTTATGTCTAACATGTTCCTTTAGTGTCACAAATGACACACGCTTTGAACTAATCCTAGAAGAGCTAGAGGCACTCATGTGATGAGGTTTTGCAAACGTATACTCCTTTTCTTTAGGACTGGACTGTGAAGTGACTGGTTTTGACAAAACTTGTTTCGAATCAATTTGGGAGGCAAACTGTTGTTTTGAGGATTTTGGTCGTTCAGATCTAAACGCAGTCGGTTGTCTAACAACTGATTGGTTTCTAAGTGGTGGTTTTCCCAAGATTGATGGTTTTGCAAACTTAGTGTTCACACTATTTCCTGTCAATTTTCTTAACTCGTTTTTCAACGCTGCAATTGTAAAACCCTTTTCCTGAAGTTGAGCTTTGAATTCATCATTTTCTGCAATCAAAGAAGTTGTTTGTTCTGTAGTCTTAGTTCTTGTTTCTTTGATAGAATCATACAGGTCTTTGTAATGTTTTTTCAAAGCATCATTTTCCTTAAGTAATTTAGCCACTTTAAGTTCCAATTCGATGTTTCTTGTTTCAATTGCATCAATGTCATGTTTAACCTTGGCTTCATTACTTTTCTCATGCATATTAATTCGAGTTTTCAAATTGTTGATCGTTAAGTTTTTGGCTTGTAGCTGAGCTTTCAAATCGTTTATCTCAAAAAATTCACGAAAATTAGGAAATTCCGGATTATTACATGGTTTGTTAGTTTGTAGACTTTCTTCCTTTTGTTGTATTGATATTTCAAGTGAAATACAATGTTTTTCAAGTTGTAAGAATCTGTTTGAAAGTTCATTATAAACTTCTTTTTCAACCATATCATTCGTTTTGAAAAGCTCAGCCTTAACCAAAGGACTTATAACTTGATCATGTTCAACATCCTGGTCAATTTCTCCCCCCTTATGACTCATATTTGTTAAATTAGGAGTGGTATTGCCATCAGCCTTTTCCAACAGATATGTGTCATAAACAGGTTCAGATTGATCAGTATGTTGTTGTTCACTAGCACGGACATTATGTTGAACAGTTAAATGTACCTCAGCAAATGGCACTTGGTCATTTACTGGTCTGATATCAGCATCCACACCATGTTTGATATGAGTCACATAACTGCTGCTTGTATCATGCTTATCTGACTTTGTCCCACTGCATTTTGTGACAACTGAACTAGCACCCAGTGCTTTACTCGAATAAACCTAAATCTCTCTTGATTGCATCCGACTTTCATTCATCTTGATGTCATACTTTAGTTTGTGTTGTGCTCTTTCCTCAATGTACTTCTTAACATTATCCATGTGTTGGAGTAATGTTTCTCTGAACATGTTAACTTCAATTCCAGTGTAATCAGTAAAACACTTTTCTGTCATTTGACTGTCATAATCCAAAGTGTATTGTGAATTGATGAACAATTGAAGTTGTTTGTTGATCACCCGAAGAGCAGCCATGGATCCAATTTCATGAAATTCTTCTTTGTCAAGTTGTTGTTCTAGTTGATCTAAGTTCAGGAACATAGTGCCTATGAAAGTCTGAACATCTTGACCAAAGAGTGATGCAAATGCTCGTTCGAATCCTCCCATGGATCCAGGTCTTTCTGAGAGAACCTTGAGATGTGAATGAAGTAGTCGAAAGCATTCTATGCGACTTTCCTTTGCATCATCGTGCAATTGTTGTGGCTGATGCAACTCTCTCTCTCTTGTGAATTCGAGCACAAAGATTCCATATTAGCAATATCTGACCCAAAGACATTTTTCTGTTAAAAAATGTTTGTCGGTTGTACTTTGTTGGGAATCTTATGTTCATCGATCATGTCGTACAATTTGAGTACCTCAGCTATGACTGAATCCGAAGTGTTTGACATGATATGAACGTTCACGGGATTTTACAATTCTATGATTTAAACCGAGAAATTGATTCTTTCGCGGGATTTTACAAAAATCAAGAATAAACCGTGATTTGATTACTTGAATGTGTTATGATGAAAGTATGGTGGACTTGGTGATCTATTGTATAGTTGTGATTTGGTTTGGTTGATGCAAGTTGTTACGGTGAAATTATGGTCTGAAAACTTAAAACCTCAATAACTTCATTTTGGAGTGATTTCAGGCTTCGAAAGTTGGGTTGAATGAATAAATTGTTTCAACGTGTCCTTCTCCTCGGTCTCACAGTCGTTTTGACAGGTAATTCGCTGAAAACGGTGTTATGGTTAAAAAGTTATGGCCGTTTGAAGTTTTGAAGAAACTTAGGCAAAACGCAGTGAAGAAGCACAAAACGTAGAAACCTCAAACCGCAGAATACCACAAACCACAGAAGACTCAAACCGAAGACGTTCAAACCGCAAAGACTACAAACCGCAGAAACTAGCAAACCGCAACAACTCAAACCGCAAGAAGTCAAACCGCAGCACCTCAAACCGCAAGAAGTCAAACCGCAGTACCTCAAACCGCAAGAAGTCAAACCGCAACACTAATCGACAAACCGCAAAGGACAAAAAACCACAAACCGCAACCGAAAACGGACAAGATGTCCCTTTCAGTACTTTTTGTCCTTTTCCCCGTTATGGTTAGAATCCAAACCGCAATCAGATCAAACCGCAGTCAACTATACCCAAACTAACACAAACCGCGAAGAAGAATCCTTACCGAGAGACAAACCGCAGCGAAGAATGTCTTACCGAAACACAAACCGCAGTCAAGAAAATTCTTCTAATCTTCCACTAACTAACACCACACGATTGTATGTTGTCAAGAAAGATGCAAGTTGGTTTTATGAACACAAAAGTACACTGTTTTAACAATTTCAACCACAAACAAAGCTCAAACCAACGATTTTGCCACCTTTTTATACGAACAAAAAAAAAACAAAAAGTGCCAAAAACACACCACAAATCCGAGAATATGCACTCACACGAACCTAACCATGGCTTTTGATACCAATTGTAGCATATTCAGTAACTTATAACACACAAATGGTTGTGTTTTGGCCGATTGGATTTAGAGAGAGAGAGAGGAAGAAGTTGGGAACTAGAGAGAGAAAGTGAATGTATATTAGGTTAAAGTATGATGAGTTTCAACCCTCTCCCTAGGAGGAGAGGGGTATTTATAGCACTAACTAAGTTGCCCCTAGAGGGCTGTGGAGTAAGCTGACAGTGGGTAAAGACCCGACCCAACTCCGCAAATAGTAATATAACTAAGCTAATATTAATAATATTAATAATCCTACGAGCTAGTTAATGTTAACAGATACTCGGGGTGACCGAGTCTTCATATGAATATTTATATTCCTAACATATATATATATATATTATATATATATATATATATATATATATATATACACACACACACACACACATATATATATATATATATATATATATATATATATATATATATATATATATATATATATATATATATATATATATATATATATATATATAACAACTGTATTAGTACTACTTTAAACTACGATTGTAAATCTCATGCAATCGCCACCACAACCACCCCAGATTAGGATTATTATTCCCCTAGAATCCCACACCTGTGTTTAACTGATTCTATATATGATTTACTTATGGTTTTTACCCAACGCAAATTACTACTTATTTCAGTAGATACTGGTATTTATTTCAACCACCATCGCACACACCCTTGAAATTATTGAAATAAATTGTTTATTATTAAACTCTATGAACTCACCAACCTTTGTGTTGACACTTTTAAGCATGTTTCTCTCAAGTAATTAGCGGAGCAGGACAAGGCACGGAGTGAGCATTATAACTATGATAAATTACGTGGTGTAAAATAAAATATGTCATTCTTTTCAAACTACTATACCCTTTTCATGGGATTTTACAAATCTAATATTTCACCTTTTGTAAAGGAATTATTACTTGAATGACAAACAACTTTCAAAATGTCTCATTTGAGCCGTTTTCTATGATTATGACTTCGATCCTCCCCGTAATACCCCAATTAGTCTTCCGCTGTTATCTCACAAATTAGGGGGTGTTACAAAACATCTAAAGACAAACTTTGTCTCACCTCCTTAGACGACAACTCAACTCTGTGGCATAGACGCTTAGGCCACGCAAACATGAGACTCATCCAATCTCTATCATCTAAGGAACTCGTTAGGAACCTACCCAAGTTGAAATACGACCAACACTTTTGTGATGCTTGCAAAATTGGGAAACAAGTTCGTAATAGCCATAAGGCTAAAAACATGGTGTCTACATCTAGGTGTCTAGAATTGTTGCATATGTATTTTTTGGTCCATCCGCTATACAAAGTTATGGAGGAAACTTCTATACTTTGGTAATAGTAGATGATTACTCTAGGTATACTTGGACTAAGTTTTTGAAAACTAAAAACGAAGCATTTAAAAGTTTTGAAATTCTAAGTAAGAAAATTCAAAATCGAATAGGAAATATCATTGTGTCAATTAGAACCGACCACGGTCGCGAATTTGATAACGAAACTCAATTCGGAGCTTTTTGTGATGCTAATGGCATAACACATAATTTCTCGGCTCCTCGAACCCCTCAATCAAACGGTGTAGTAGAACGTAAGAATAGAACACTTCAAGAAATGAGTCGAACAATGCTAAACGAACAAAATATACCATAAAAGTTTTGGTGTAACGCCGTTGACACATCAACATACATCTTAAATAGAGTCTTAATTAGACCATTTTTGAATAAAACACCATATGAGCTTTATAGAGGCACATCCTAATATATATATATATATATATATATATATATATATATATATATATATATATATATATATATATATATATATATATATATATATATATATATAGCTATCTCAGAATACATCTCGAAAAGTAAAGAGTTTTGAAAAGACAAACGTCTTAGTTTTCGTGGATTACTCGTATCAAAGTTTGCAAAAAGTTTAATGTTATCGTTTCGTATGGTGGTAAGCCAGCATAGACTATAAGTACAACTCACGCCAAAATGGAATAGACATCGACATAGTCGAGAAAATACTGACAAAACTCAATCTAATCAAAGAGTATCTAGAAAATGACGACTACCTACTATAAAATAGGTCCACTTGGTAAGTGTCGGCATTTACCCGAAAATCCCAAATATTTGCATAAAACAGTGTTTTGTAAATACGGATTAGTTTGAAATTGTAACTCAACTTCGCATTTTTATATACA
The DNA here is from genome assembly GCA_021014915.2 of Artemisia tridentata subsp. tridentata. NCBI lineage: Eukaryota > Viridiplantae > Streptophyta > Magnoliopsida > Asterales > Asteraceae > Artemisia > Artemisia tridentata. The sequence goes on along the minus strand of CP139508.1, from coordinate 134,608,362 downwards.
AATTAGTATATATATATATATATATATATATATATATATATATATATATATATATATATATATATATATATATATAGTAATTTATCGTCCGATAAGCATTGTTCCCTTATTGTATGCCCATTACGAATCGAATATATTAAATTCATGACGAACCTAATATACATTTTTCGCTTTAATTCCAGTAAGTCCAACAACGTCCATTGTCCAATAATTCAAGTCCGGTGAGTTATTACAAATCCAATATTTAATTTTCCATTAAATATTTATGTTGTCCAAGTGTAATTATCATCCCGAGTATCCATTTCCGAGACGTACCAAAGATCACCATATACAAAAAAAAAAAAAAAAATAAAAAAAATTAAAATTGTTAACTAAACATTTGTACCCAACTGAAATTGGGTTCGGCCCAATGACGAAATAACTATGGATACAATCCTTGGGCTTTGGCCCAACAGTCATGACAATTTGATGTTTCATTTTCATGTTTCTTAATAGTTTGGTTGTGGTCAGTATTCGTATGATTTTAAAGTTAATAATGTTTTTGTTTAGTACTAAGATATAACATCATGTCTTTCTAAAAAGTTCACCTTTTTCCATAAATATGTCAACAAATATACTACTTGTGGAAAACTAGAAGGGGGGGGGGGGGGTTGAATAGTTTTACGTCTTTTTAATTTAATATAAAACCTTTGTTTACTTTTTAAAAACTTAGATTCAAGTTTGTTATGAAAAATAAAACTTAAATCTTATTATTAGTTATATATGTATTCTTTTAAATTGATTGTAAAAGTTTTGGTTTCTTGAATGGATTTTCAAATTGATCTTTATGTGAAGTTGACCTCTAATTAATACTAGCAATTATATAAGCCTATGTGTATGAAAGTAAAGACGATGCAAGTAAAGAAATAAAGAAGGTATGGAAAGATCTAACCGAGACACGAGAGATTTATAGTGGTTCGGCTACAAGGACACCTTCCTTGCCCTACTCCACTCCCCGAGCACACCTTGCTCGAGAGTTTTCTTCACAACTTCAATAAGCTCCCTTATGGCGGAGAAAACCTTACACGACTTTGGCTTACACGGGTTTAACGACACAAAGCTAAATGTCGAGTTCTAATCGTAGCTAGAACCAATCTCACAACTTCACAACACAACTTGTACACAACTTATTCACGACGACTTCACAACTTCAACACAACGGCTTCACGACTTCTACACAACGGCTTCACAACTTTTACACGACGACTTCACAACTCCTAAGCTACGGCTTCACGACCACGACTTCACACCTTCTAAGCTACGGCTTCACGACCACGACTTCACAACTTCTAAGCTACGGCTTCACGACCAAGTCTTCACAACTTCAACACGACCGCTTCACAACTCCTATGCTACGGCTTCACGACTTCAACACTAGGACTTCACGACTAGGACTTCACAACTTCTAAGCTATGGCTTCACAACTTCAACATGATGACTTCATAACTTCTAAGCAACGGCTTCACGACTTCTACATGATGACTTCACAACTTCTAAGCAACGGCTTCACGACATCTGCACCACGGCTTCACAACTTCTACACCACGGCTTTACAACTTCTACATGACTTCTTTACACCACAACAACTTATACACCTTCTTCACTACTTACACACTATACATATCTAGTCACTTATGTTCATCCACACCTTATACACAAATGAGTGAATGATATACAAGGTATACAAAACAAACAACTTGAATAACAAGATGCTACTAAGTTGTAATACTTCTAGTTTTGATTGATAGAAGTATTCTTCTTTTGCACTTGGATGGTGGAAGCTTGGATCACTTGGAAACCAATGCTTAAGATTACATGATCAAAGGTTTTTTGAAGATATGAAATGAGATCTATAACAGAAAGTTTTAGTGCAAAAGGGTGAGTAAAAATCCAGGAGAAGGCTGGTATTTATAGGAGAAAAACTGGACAGCTGGAGGCCTACTGGAGCGGGGGCGGTCCCCTTAAATAGGGGGCGGTCCCCTTAATTATTAAGGGGGCCGCCTAGCAAAATTAAGGGGGCCGCCCCTACTGAACGTTGGCCAGATTTGTCCTTTTGTGGGGAAGGTTTTTTGGAATATTTTTACTGATTTTGGTTAAAAATTTGAATTCATGTTTTTATAAAAGATTAAACATTTTTATTTAATACCAAAATTGTTTTTCAAAAATATATAAAATGTTTTTGACATTTTATAAAAAGTTTAGAAATAAAGAAAATGTTCCTTTGATCATATGATGCATTAAGCATTAGTTCATTCATACCTTAAGTGATTTTAGTTGTAGAAGTGAATATTTACAACTAAGTACTTGTTTAATTTATAAGTTTATGTTTTAATGAGTTTACATTTTGTGATCATCAAAACATAGAGATATGAATAAATATTGATAATGTTTTTAGGCATTTATTTATGTCAACAATCTCCCCCTTTTTGATGATTACAAAACCTAAACTCATTAAATCAAAAAATTATTTTTGGACAAGTATTTAGTGAGTTTATATTCACTTCTCCCCCTTTTTGTAGCATCAAAAAGGTTGAGCCGACAAGTTTTAGAGACAAAATTTGTCGGAACGAGAACTCCCCCTTGATGTGTGCTCCCCCTCGTTTGAGGGCACCAAGGAATCGATATATGGAATACTTGCAAGAAAAATATTAGAAGCACAAGCATATATACGGAAAAATTAAGCATGCATATAAAGACATTCATTAAAAATGTTGTGTATCAATACACAACCATCTAAGATTATATTCAATCCTACATTAGCTAGTAAGTAATGCAATCTACATAATCATTCTAGGAGTACATGATCTTCCATGGGGCTTGCACACAAAATGGTTTGAAAAAATTATTTTTGATTAAGCATTGCATATGCTTAATTTGGTGAGAATGAAGGTGGTGGTGGTGTAGTGGGTGAAAATGGTGGAGGTTGGGTGTTAAGCATGTGTTCAAGGGATGAAAATGGGTGTTTTGATGGAGGTGATGGTTGACTTAGGTAAGGTTTGGAGGTTTTGTGGTAAAATTCCAATACCAGTTCGTCTTTTAAGAGAAATGGTAGCTGGGGCTAGATAAAAGGGGTCGCAAGATGCAAAAGAAAACAGTAAATTTTACTGCCCAGATGGCCGGTCCCCTTAATTGTAGGCCGGCCCCCTTAAAATTAAGGGGACCGCCTAGGGAATTAAGGGGGCCGCCCATCTGGTGTTTTCCCAGGCGACCAAATTTGAAAAATTTCCAAAAAAGGGTCATTTTTAGGGTGTTTTTGCAGCAAGCTCCATTTGAATCATGTACATCAAGAATGATTAAATAGTGACATAAACATGTTAATTACGCATGCATACATTTAAAACATATTATGGAATAAGCATGTTATTAATCATCAAGCATGTATATATATCATGATATCAAGTATACAAGCAATAAGCATAACAATCATATATTAAAGACAAGAAATAAAGCATTCATTAGTTGAAAATAATTATGTTAAAAACATAATTTACAACACATATTTTGCTTATAGCATGCAATAAGTAGAAAATTTTAAATTGCCTAAGAGATCCATTGGACTTGCTTGAGACATGAAAACTTGGATTATTTTGGATGGATGATGGTAAAGAGGGGGTAAAAAATGTTGGATTAATGGGGTTGTAAGTTTGGGTGTATGGATGTTGGAGAGAGTGTTGATGGAGGAATTGGAGGTGGAGAGCTTGGACTTGACCATGTTGAATGAGGGTTTTGATGTTGTTCAAGTGGTGGTGTTGGATTAGATCTAGTAAGAAGATACTCAATCCAAGTGAGACGCTCATTTAAGGTGATGGTTTGATTTTGGAGAAAGATGCAACAAGGACTATTGTTGACATGTTTCTCAATTTGACTCGAGTGATGTGGTGATGATGGTAATGATGGTGAGATGGATGGTGATGATGGTAATGATGGTTTGATTTTGGAGAAAGATGCAACAAGGACAATTGTTGACATGTTTCTCAATTTGACTCAAGTGATGTGGTAATGATGGTAATGATGGTGATATGGATGGTGATGGGTTTAAGTTGCTTTGAGCAAGGTGCAAAGCAAGGAGAGCATTAAGCTCATGGGCTTCCTTGAGTTCTTCAATGAACTTCAAGTGTTGAGTGGAAGGTGATGATGATGGAGAGTGGTTGTTATTTGGTGGAAGTGGTGATGACACTTTTAGTGGTGGAGACATTTGTGAACTTGGGTAATTATGAGTGAATGAAGGTGGACATATGGATGATTGGTTATGTGTGTGAAAGGGTTCATTAGGATGAGGTTTAGGTGTTGGTTGAGTTTGAATAACATCATTTGTTGGGTTATGGCAAATGTCAAGCTTCCTCCTCCAAATGGGCCTCACTGAGATTTTAGCAACTCTTGAAGGCTTGGATTTTGGGTGGTTAGATGATGACATGTTTGGATGGATGATATGGATGAGCATTTATGATGGAGTTGGGTGTTTATGGTGTAGTGATGATGTGATTGTGGAAGGTAAATTTTGGTGAGTGGTTTGTGACAAAATGTGTTTGTGAATTTTGGGAAGTATAGGATAAAATGGGCTAAAAAATAGAAAAGGGGAGCAGCACCTTCGACCATCAGATGGTCGGTCCCCTTAATTAAGGGGCCGGTCCCCTTAAATATTAAGGGGGCCGCCCATCTGCTGATTTCCAGGTTACTGGAAATGGGTTTTTGGCAGAAAATTTTGAAAGGGTTGTGTTTTTGGGTTTAGTTTCAAGCATGTCCAACTTCTTTTGAGGCAATTTAGGATTTAATAACTTATGTATGCTAAGCATATTCATTAGACATTATTATCTAGCATGCAAGCAACTCATTTAGCATGTAACATATATATGTTAGACAAGAAAACACTACATAGCACCAAGTAATTCATAGTATCATTTTTAGGAAGATTAATAAGCTAGTTAAATAGTCCTAATGAATATCTATGTGCATGGGAATGTAGAGTTGTGATAGCATGGACTTCTAGACTTGTACCAAGTGAGGTCTTAGTGAATAAATTATGGTTATTTTCAAATTTAGTTCACTTATAAATGTCACATACATAAATATAGATGACAGATATGAGATCACCATGCATGATTTAAAGAAATGTTTTTGGCATTATTCAACAATGTTTGAAAGTGGGTTTTTATGTGGATGTGAAAAATATTTTAATGAAATAGTTTTGGTTTTATTTCAAAATGTTTTTATGAGGAAAGAAAACATATTTTTCCAATCTTTGGTTTTGATAAACACGTAATTATGGACACAAGTTTGGAAGAAAGGTAGGATGGTGAAACATGTAAAATAGAAATGTGTCATAATCTTTTGAAAAATTATTTTTCCAAAATGTGAAGTTTTTGCAAATTTAAAAATAAGTCCCATTAATTATAGGTTTAAAAATAATGGTTTATAAAAGATCTCATGCTCAAGTCTATTGTCACATGCTACCTCTTTCTACATATCCTATGACATTTACGCATGTATTATGACTAAATACAAAAATACATCATGTCAGAGTAGTTAGAGAAAAACAAAAGCTATTATAATGACAATGCATTCAACTAAACAAATAATTACGAAGGCATGCAGTCAAATCACATAGGAGCAAGTAAACATCTAGAAATTTTATATATGCAGGATGACATACATCTAGGAATGAAAAGCTCTAGTGAAAAGCAAAGTTCATAACAGTAAACTATCGTTAGGTATATTTAGGAAGAATAATGTATTCAAGTTGGAGAATGAGTATGAGACTATTACTAGTGGTGCTCAATTCAGGCTAAACACGACCGTTTTTATGGGTTACACACACCCAACTTCTCACATAGAAGCAATTCAACCGTTAGGTCAAATTGAGTTTCTAGTCAATAGATTCTCCTGTAGTCATTCTCTTTTTAGAAGAAATTAAGTTCCTAAATTTACCTATCGAAGAGTACCAAATATGAAGATTGCTTGGTTTACTAATACTTAGGGGGGCTAACTAAAGAGTTTCTAGTTCATTAAGCCACAGAACGAATATAACTAAAGTGTAAAGGCAAAGCGACCTATCAGACTAAGCGTATCCTAAGGCATTAATAAGATTATATGCATGAAGTAGTTACTTATGAAATTTAAAAAGAGAACTTACCTCACGTCCTAGCTTTTCTTCGTAATGTCTCAGATGATGATCGACGTGTGAATGATAGGTGAGTCGGATGATGATCTTCTCCTTCGTCTGTGTCACTCCATGATCTTGGATTGAGTTCACTTTTGAGTTGATTCATGTAGTCTTCGTCGCTAACACCTTCATTAACAACATTTGAACTAGTAGCACATGTATCTATTTTATCTAAATGTTTATCTATTAAATTTTCTAAGATAACTAATTCATGTACAAGATCAAAATCCTCATCTTTGGCTTGACATTTTTCTTGATGAAAGTTTAAGAAATTTTTCCAAATATCATTTGCCGTTTTACAAAAGAATATTCTTTCATATTCAACTTTCGGCAAGGTTTTATAAATAATAATTTTAGCTTTATTATTTATTTCATTCTTTGTTTTCAAATAATCAATTTGACTTTCAAAATCCGTTTTTGTTTGTCTTTCAAAATCCGTTTTTGTTTGACTTTCAAAATATGTTTTTGTTTAACTTTCAAAATATGTTTTTGTTTGACTTTCGAAATCACCAATCGAAATGACATGCCAAAGATCTAGATCAATTGATTTTACATAAGTTTCAAATTTATTTTTCCATTCAAGAAAAGTATAGTTTTCAAATAGTGGTGGTTTTAGCAAAGATTCCCTTTCTAGATATTTTTCGAATTCCATAGATCGATTCAAGTTTTAAAATACAGTATATTTTAAAGATCTTGATTGACATGGCTCTTGATACCAATTGTGGAAAACTAGAAGGGGGGGTTGAATAGTTTTACGTCTTTTTAATTTATTATAAAACCTTTGTTTACCTTTTAAAAACTTAGATTCAAGTTTGTTATGAAAAATAAAACTTAAATCTTATTATTAGTTATATATGTATTCTTTTAAATTGATTGTAAAAGTTTTGGTTTCTTGAATGGATTTTCAAATTGATCTTTATGTGAAGTTGACCTCTAATTAATACTAGCAATTATATAAGCCTATGTGTATGAAAGTAAAGACGATGCAAGTAAAGAAATAAATAACGTATGGAAATATCTAACCGAGACACGAGAGATTTATAGTGGTTCGGCTACAAGGACACCTTCCTTGCCCTACTCCAATCCCCGAGCACACCTTGCTCGAGAGTTTTCTTCACAACTTCAATAAGCTCCCTTATGGCGGGAGAAAACCTTACACGACTTTGGCTTACACGGGTTTAACGACACAAAGCTAAATGTCGAGTTCTAATCGTAGCTAGAACCAATTTCACAACATCACAACACAACTTGTACACAACTTATTCACGACGACTTCACGACTTCAACACAACGGCTTCACGACTTCTACACAACGGCTTCACGACTTTTACACGACGACTTCACAACTCCTAAGCTACGGCTTCACGACCACGACTTCACACCTTCTAAGCTACGGATTCACGACCATGACTTCACAACTTCTAAGCTACGGCTTCACGACCAAGTCTTCACAACTTCAACACGACCGCTTCACAACTCCTATGCTACGGCTTCACGACTTCAACACTAAGACTTCACGACTAGGACTTCACAACTTCTAAGCTATGGCTTCACAACTTCTACATGACGACTTCATAACTTCTAAGCAACGGCTTCACGACTTCTACATGATGACTTCACAACTTCTAAGCAACGGCTTCACGACATCTGCACCACGGCTTCACAACTTCTACACCACGGCTTTACAACTTCTACATGACTTCTTTACACCACAACAACTTATACACCTTCTTCACTACTTACACACTATACATATCTAGTCACTTATGTTCATCCACACCTTATACACAAATGAGTGAATGATATACAAGGTATACAAAACAAACAACTTGAATAACAAGATGCTACTAAGTTGTAATACTTCTAGTTTTGATTGATAGAAGTATTCTTCTTTTGCACTTGGATGGTGGAAGCTTGGATCACTTGGAAACCAATGCTTAAGATTACATGATCAAAGGTTTTTGAAGATATGAAATGAGATCTATAACAGAAAGTTTTAGTGCAAAAGGGTGAGTAAAAATCCAGGAGAAGGCTGGTATTTATAGGAGAAAAACTGGACAGCTGGAGGCCTACTGGAGCGGGGGCGGTCCCCTTAATTATTAAGGGGGCCGCCTTGCAAAATTAAGGGGGCCGCCCCTACTGAACGTTGGCCAGATTTGTCCTTTTGTGGGGAAGGTTTTTCTGGAACATTTTTACTGATTTTGGTTAAAAATTTGAATTCATGTTTTTATAAAAGATTAAACATTTTTATTTAATACCAAAATTGTTTTTCAAAAATATATAAAATGTTTTTGACATTTTATAAAAAGTTTAGAAATAAAGAAAATGTTCCTTTGATCATATGATGCATTAAGCATTAGTTCATTCATACCTTAAGTGATTTTAGTTGTAGAAGTGAATATTTACAACTAAGTACTTGTTTAATTTATAAGTTTATGTTTTAATGAGTTTACATTTTGTGATCATCAAAACTAGAGATATGAATAAATATTGATAATGTTTTTAGGCATTTATTTATGTCAACACTACTCCCTTAGTCCCACTAAGTATAACAAAATATAAACACTTCAGGTTAGAAGCTTGGTTTGATTTTCTAAACCTAAACTGAGTATTAAACTCTTATAGCTGCAAGACGAATAAAACTCGTTACTTTGCGGGTTTGATCCTTTCTTTTAATAACTTACAATTTGTTTTGTTAATCCAAACACAAGCAGACGAATTCGACTCAACACATTCGCATATACGTATAAATCCAATTCCGAGACCCAACGCATAAACCAGTACTCACATTGAGTTTTATAGACCAACATTTACAACAAATAGCCTAGTAATAACATAAGCATCCTCATGCTGAAAAGTAGCACTCTGATAAAAGATGGTCTAAGACCAACTCTGAATCCAGTACTCGACCAAAACCAGTGATAACAACACAACATACAAACATAACACAACACCAATAAGCTTAAACCAATTTCAAGATTAAACCCGAGAACAAACTATCAAGTCCATAAAACAAGCAAATCTAATCTCAAACCGAGACTTAATTAAGTTGCAACATCTAATCTCAGTACGTCACCATCTCGGGTCTCGACCCAACCCGAACCAGTAAAAAGCTAAACACCATATTAAATTTGTCTTAACCACACAAAAATGAATTAAAAACGTTTTTAATCAGTTGTTAACCCACGAGAATTTGTAAGGACGTTTGAAATAAATTACTAATCCACGAAAACAATTATAAACTTCATTTTATCGATCGGTTTTAAAAAGAATTGTAAAGATAATGGTGTTTTCGTCATACCAATCGAGAGGAAATAGAGTTGGGAGTGACGGTGGTGACTTCTCGAACCAGGAACAACCAGGGGCCAAAGCCAAAGCCTATGTGCAACTATTAAGGGGCGGCCGGGGGTGGGGGGGGGGCGCCCGACCCCCCAAAATTTTTTTTGCGATGCAGGGGGTATATAGTTTTCGTGTAGAAAAATTTCGGTATATTCGGTTTCGACCCCCCATTTTAATTGTGAAATTTTTTATATATATTATGCAATAAAATTGATCCATTACATTTTATATAAGCCCATCTACACCCAAACTAAAATCCATTACATAATTTTTACATAAGCCCACTAAAAGAAAAAAAAATAGAAATCGGGAACATTATTGGAACAACCAAACAATAAGTCAATAACAATTAACAAACCAAATAATCCCAAACCCTCCCAACCTTCCTGCTCCTCCGCTCCTGCTTCCCGCCGGCCACTCCAATCCACCGCCGCCTCTTGACACTCCAATCCACCGCCGCCTTCCAATCAATCAATCTTTTACAGCATTGGATTTACTTTTTTTTACAGGTGCATACATCCTTAAGTTAAGTAAATATTTAATTTCAATTAATACACATTTATTTTTTAGTTCAATATTCGTAGATCTAAACTTTTTATTTCATCTGCCAATTATCAAACCCTAGTGTTTTTGCTTCTTGTAATTTTATTCAACTAACTAGTTGCTTGCTGTCAATTTTGAACATTGTGTTAATTAATTTATAGAAGTATCATCATATTAAACTATGCAACAAACAGTATCGATTTGGTGCAAAATAAAAAGGTTATCTTATCATGAGCTAAAATTAGTTAATCCAGTTAGTTAGTTAGGTGAACAAGTAATAGATAAGATTAATATAGATTTTGTTTTTCGTTAAGCGTTATTGGTTTATCTTAGACATATAAACTAATTTAAGTTATTTGCAATTTATATAGGTTGTGACTATGGTGAAGAATAAAACCATAACTTCATTTTTTAAAAGAAAGAATGAAGAACAATAAGTAGAAGGAATTGATGATGAAATTCAAGAGAGTAAACGTCAAAAAGGTTCAACAAGCGAACTGGTTATTGGTCCGGATACTTGCAATGAACAGCCTTCTGAAATTCCACAAGCTAACATCAATGAAGTGGATGTTAGTAGCCTAGAAAGAGATCCTGCTAAACGAATTGAAATGTGGAAATATCCGGTTAAGGTACGTGAGCAAGTAAGGCTAACATATATATCATTAGGAGTGTATCAACCTAAGCTTGAAGAGTATAAGCCTAGAGGTCCAAAGAATAATCTTCGTCGATTTAAATTTGCTTGGTTTGGTGCTCCATATAGATTTTCCCGGTATTGGCCTCGTAAAAAAGATCTTCATGTTACATTTGAACATTTTTACCGAGTAGATTTGTTTATGGAGACATTGGATAAGCAAATAAATGAGTTGGATTGTAGATTCAGTGAGCAATCAATAGAGTTGTTATCTCTTGGTGCGACTTTATGTTCAAAAGAGATTAATATTGATCACATTGTTCTTCTTCTTGAGAAATATTATCCTACGGACTTTACTGAGCAGGAGAGAAATCAATTACGTTGTCAATTGGAGACTTTTCAAGTTGAAAGGATAAATAATGCCAAGCTAAGTGGGGTAGCAACTCTTTCTGATCTCTGCCAAACTCTTCTAGAAACTGGGAAAAATAGCATGTACGATTTGGTTGAAAGAGTGTGTCGGCTACTCTTGACACTTTCGGTTTTGACTGCAACAACAGAGAGGGGATTTTCGGCAATGAAGATATTCAAGAATCGCCTACGTAATAAGATGTCAGATCAGAATCTAGCAAACAGTATGGTGATTTACATAGAAAAAGAAATTGCTGACAAGTTTGATGCGGAGTCCATAATTGAAGAATTCAAGAATCTTAAAGGTCGAAAGGCTGAACTCTAATTTCTTCAATGAATCGAACCAGGTACCAACCATTTGTCAATTGTCTCCTTTTTAATGTTTAGTTTTCTTGGACAAATGTTTAGTTTTTTAGTGATTGAAACTTTTTTTTATAATAATAGTATTTAAGTTTTGACCCGACCCGAATCGAATCACCGACCCGAACGTATTACCCGAAAAATAGCGTTAGAAAAAAAAATTTTAGATCCCGACCCCCCACTGAAAATTCTCTAGCTTCGCCACTGGGAACAACCCAAAGCCAAAACCTATGTGCTACCTTCGCCCAATCCTGTCAACAAGCACTCTTGGTCTTCGATCTTGATTGGCGACGGCCAAAATAGACGGCGCCAACGTGGCTGAAATCTGGCCGGAAATGGGGCAGCCAGAACTTATAGAGAGATGTGAGGGTGTTATGAGATTTTGAGTGAGTGTCCCTCCCTATTGTATCGACCGGATATAAAGAAGGAAAAGAAGCAGCATTTGACCATGGCTTTCCATGGTGGAATCTCGTGAAGGATTGAATCCAGCAGTAGTCCCTTTCCATTGACAAGACTTGAGATGATCTTGTGCTTTGTTTTTGGGAAGGAGATAAAAAGAGAACACCGATCTATAACCTACATACTGAAAAAGAAAAAGTATGGAAAGAGATAGGGCAGTGGGTGGGGTAGGTTGGGGATAAGGATTAGGGGTGTAAACGATCCGAGCCGAGTCGAGTTTTGACCTAAACGAGCTAGGCTCGTTTATTAACTACTCGGCTCGAGCTCGGCTCGAGCTCGAATAAACTTTTGTAAATTGGCTCGAGCTCGAACTCGAATACTTTTTTGTTGTTCGAGCTCGAGCTCGAAGCTCGTTTAAAATTTATAACTTTTTTTTTTCTCGTACAAATGATCAAACTCGATAGGCTCGTTTATTAGCTCGAGCTCGAAAGCTCGTTTACAATTGTAAAAATTGCTCTAATGCTCAAACTAAAGTTTATGTAACTTATAAGCTCAAAAAAGCTTGTTTATGAACACACAATTAACAACAACTAAAGCTTAACTAAGTTTCAAAATAATGTGGGGGCTTTACTTATATAGAGTTTTTTATCTTGAAAGTTTTCCTCTTCAAACGATGTTGGATAAGTTTACTAGTCATGTAACTCCTATATTTTGACAACTTTTACTGAACATGATATCGAGTAGAATACTGCAATCTAGGAAAATCTTGAGCAATTGTTGTCACCAAGGTACTTTCCCATCATTGAAAAAATGAAAAGTAACCACGTGATCCTTTCACATTCACAAGGTATCAAGTTGGCAAAATAATACTATTGAAAATTTACGTTTTCTAGTGTTATATTCGAGAATAACCGTGACTCATTTTTTATTTTTTTATTTTTGGCGAAAAACATAAAATATATATTGAGAACTCTTGATCAACAAAAGTTGAGAAAGAGAAAATATTACAATTGAGCTTTTTGCTAGCAGATGAAAATGCTAAAACTGTAATGACCTAAACCAAACAAAATACACTAACACGTGAACTTTGAAACTAGCCATATGAGCATTGAAGTTGAACAAAACAAATGCACATACAAATAGCTCTTTTTTGTAGCATAGCCATGTCGCCCATGTTGCTTAATAAGTTCATCTAGTTTTATTCATGGTGACATATTGATTATGAACAGATGGTTAACTCAGGGTTAGAGTCTTTAATGCAAGTGATTACCCTCTTCCTCTGGAGACTCTCGTTATTCTCTTAAGTCTTAACCTTTGGCTTGTAAGAATCGGAATCGATGAACATTGTGTAAGAAGTTGGGCTACCTTCAAAAGAGGTCAATAGCGTTTATATATGGCGACATATTGATTATGAACAGATGGTTAACTCCAGATTAGAGTCTTTAATGCAAGTGATTACCCTCTTCCTCGGGAGGCTCTTGTTTTAAGGAAATTTAAACCTACCCAAGTAGTTTTTGAGAAAAGGCTTTCAAGAAAGGTAAATAGAGGCAATAATTTAAAAACATCTCGTATTCCTGGAAAAACCACTTGAAAATATCTACTCGGTTTCACCTCCATTACTAGATGCATTTGACTCACTCGTTGAACTTCCAGACAAGCGAGCATACTCAACATGTATCTCTCTTAAAAGATTTTTCAAATCTAGGGTTTTCTTGGCTATTTCATTTGCACTGATATTTTAATTTATTTATTTATTTATTTATTATTTTTTTTTTTTTTGTACATTGCAATGTTAGAGATCTAAAAAAAATAGACCAAACCGAACACATGACTACAAAAGAAAAAAATAAATTATAATGGGAATGCAATCAATCAAAAAGAAAAAATAAATTATAATGGGAAAAAAATAGACCAAACCGAATACATTGCAATGTTATAAATATATCTTCAAAAAAAAAAAAAAAAAAAAAAAAAAAAAAAAAAAAACAAAGTTTTATCAATCAAAAAGAATATATATGAATTGAGTACATGACTACAAGTATTAATAAATTATAATGGGAATGCAATCACCAATTGTCATTGTATCTAGCTGGTAAGGATTAATGTTTTTAACCTTTAGATCAGGAGTTCGAATCCCATAGGCCACGCCATATATTCCTTTTATACAAAGGAACTCTTGTAAGTATAAGCTCGTTTGGCTCGTGAAGCTCGATAGGCTCGTTCAGCTCGGCTCTAAACGAGCTTTCGAACGAGCCGAGCCAAAATTATATTTTTTAAGCTCGGCTCGTTTAACTAAACGAGCACAATCTTTTGTTCGAGCTCGACTCGAGCATGATAATATGTAGGCTCGAGCTCGAGAAGCTCATTAAAAGCTCGACTCGTTTACACCCCTAATAAGGATAATAAGGTTAGGTTTGTTTTATTATTACCCCGTGTACCCCGTGTCCCGTTGAGCTAAAATATAATCGTGGCAACCTGGTTTGGTGCTTTCGAGCAACAATGCGAAAAATAATTTTCGTGAACATTCATATAAAAACAATAATATTGATTTTGAAAGAAAAAAAATGATTATCGGACTTAATCCATAAATAATATGGTGTCGGTACGCGTGTGGTGTCGCGTTTTTCAGAAAAGAGAGATGACTTCTCGGTTTTGTAAACAAATTGTCAGTAAGTGTTAGTAATTGATTACTTCACTTTTCTTGATAAAATTAAGTAGCTTGGAGGGTTACTGTATGCTACCGTGTGCGAGATAACCTCCCAAAATAATTATGTAAGCTTCAAAATGCTCCAATAAATTGCCAAATATTAATAAGTTTTATTAGATTAGTCGTATCTATATTTGTGGAGTGGGTCGGGTCTTTACCCACTGTCAGCTCACTCCACAGCCCACTAGGGGCACAAATATTAGGAACTATAAATACCCCTTCCCACACTTGGGAAGGGTTGGAACTCTTGTAACATTTTACACACACATCTAATCTAATCTTACACAAGTTTTCCCTCAACTCTCTCTCTCTCTAGCTTTCTATCACTAACTCCAACCATGAACATCATGTTCTTCCACAATCCAAGACCACCCGATCCACACAATCAAGATGGTTAAATCTTACAATTGGTATCAAGAGCCATGGTTAGGTTCAATTGATTGTGTGTGCCTTGATTTGTGGTCTCTATTTTTGTTGTATGGATCGAACAGCGTTCATGAAAGTCAAATTGCTGTCAATTTTTTTTGGTATTCTACTAGTTCGAATATCATTTCCTGGTGTGTTTTGGGCTTATGTTCATTGATTGGTTGTTTGAATATAAAGTCAATGTGTGTTGGGCTTATTTTAAACTTTTGGTTGCTCGAATATACCACTGTTGGCTGAATGAATATTTCATTTTCTGGTCTTACATCATTTTTCTTGTTACAAACTGTGGTGTGTATTTGAGCCTAAATCTTGCAACAAATTTAATGCTTGCACAACAGCCTTGAACATATCGTGGCTTATATCGTCTTGGTCACACTTTGTTTTGCGGATTTATGGTTTGTGTTGTTCGATTTGGTTTATACTATGATATTGTTGCATAGATCGTGACTGTCATGTTGGGTTATGATGATTCTTGGTGAAGATTTGTTCTTAGTTGCGTTTTGTGTATCTGTTTTGGCTGTAGTTTGGTTGGTAGCCATTTTGGGTATAAGGAAAATAATACATGAAAGCGACACATCATTTGTGTCTTGCAATTGTTGCGTTTTGTGCATTGTTTTTGGACGAAGTGGTAGCGTTTTGTCTAGCTATCTAAAAGGCAGTTTGGTTTTTAGCCAAAACCGGGCATAGTGCCAAATCTGGGAAAGGGATAGTTGTACTTTCGTGATAGTGACAGATATGCGTTTTGTGCTGTGGCGTTTTGTGTCCATAGAAATGTAGCGATTTTTCTAGTATCCGAAAAGGACAAAAGGACAAAACGCTTGAAAGCGACTGGTTTGTCCTTAATGATTAGCGATTTGTCTGACTTATCGGTTCATGGAAGCAGCGTTTTGTGTTCTAGCGATGTATCTAAAAGTAGCGACTTGTGTTTCAGATTGTTGCGACTTGTCCATTGCAAAAAGAATAGAAGGTGATGAAGCAGTGACAATGACCAGCGACCACTAAACCTAAATACCAGACTCATTCATTGAACTTCAGTTTGAGAACCATCATCAGTCCATATGCTTTAGATGAAAAAGAATAAGACCCGACCACAACCAAAATACTCAGACTCAGTCAATAACCATCATCGGTCAAACAATAAATCTATAACAGAAAAATTCAAAATCGAGCATGTTCATTGTGCACGAAGCAACCACAGCCCATATCCATCACTAAATCTAATTTCAACCATCTTTCACACTAATCAATCAACACCAGAAACTATCCTACCCCAACTCATGTCTCCAACTACATAAACTCGACACTAAGAAGATAAATCTAAATGATCTCAGTCATTTCTTTTCGTGGGTTACATAAAGTAATTCAAGACCAAAGGCCAAAGACACGAAAGAAAGTATCCTCATCGATCTATAAGAAGTGTAACTTCTTGTATCTATCCGACTCGAAAAGGTTAAGAATATAACAATTATGTTATCTTCTTCCCTTGGTTCGTTCTAATGAAAAACAAAACAAACAATTAACGCCTACCCGAGACCCACCAATGGATCTTGAAGCAATATAAATTGTTTTCTTGATTCGTATGGAGCAAAACCTGAAGATCCGGTACGTTTATGTTTATATTTGTGATATTCGATCTCTAGGATCTGTTATGTAATCGGTCATGATGATGATAAAATGAGATGCATTTGATTATGCATTTGATAAGATTGGTAACTGAGATGGGAAGATGAGTTAGGTGGGAGGCGTTTAATTGCAAGAAGATGGGGGCGGATGTGAGAGATTAGGGTTAAGTGAAGTTATGGTGTGTTTTATTCCTAATGATAATTAGGGTTAGGAGGATATTTGTAATGTTTTGGTTGGACCGAATGGGTACTGGTTTCTTGTGTGGCTGGAATGGATCAGGGGTATTTTATCTCTTGGGCTGTGTTGCTTCTCGAATGGTTTTTGGGCTGAAAATTAGAAACGTGGACTGGGCTTGCATTGCTGTTATGATCCAATTATTATATCAAAACTTTGTGCCTGAAAAATTATTATCATATCTTCTTAAAATCATTAAGCGTAATTTGGAGTAATATTAGGCGAAAAAGATTGGTATGGTTGGATCTACAAAATTACACAAGGATGCACACGTCTCAACTAGTTTTTGGGGTTCGTAATGCCTAACTGATCAATCACATTTGGTTGCTGCAGTTTTTTTTTTCATGAAAGAAGATGCTGGGTTGACTTCGTTCATTTGTGTTGAGTTGTGGAGTTATGGATTTGGCAGCTATGTCCAATTGTGCCTTGTTGATTTCACGGTTTCTCTTGTAGATTTTAGAAAATCCCGCGAAAGATTCGATTTCTCGGTTTAAATCTCAAGAGCTGTAAAATCCCATGAAATTAATATTGGACAAGTAGGCTAGACTTGGATTTAGACATAATAAAACTTACGGGGTTTGACTAATTTTTCGGGATAAGTTTGTGCTTCGAGATCGGCAGGAATTGGGAAATTATGGTAACTTGGTTGGTTTGTTAATTCACGGGTTGGTGTACTTAGTGTCTCAAACATCTCGGGGTTGGATGGATGCACGATGTTTGATGACCCTTGCTCGAGTGTATTTAGGGTGATTAGACTTGGATGTTCAAGAAGTGGATATATACAATAAAGGATGGAAGGTTGGGTATATATCACTACCTATATTTAAAGGAGTTACGTTGTTGTGCTCAATATAGGTTCTAAATCACAAATTTAGTGCAAGTATAAGTCGCGAACTTGTCCTTTATCAAGCTTCATCAAGTGATTGTTGTCTCTCAAGCTTCTAATGGGATTGTAGTACAAGATCTTCTCAAGAGGTGGCCAGACTTAAAGACAGGAGGTGGTTGTTCAGAGACGTGGTTTAACCTTTTACACATTCTAAAGTTAAACATATTTCATCAAGCGGTTTTGGCATATTATGAGCTTCAGGGAATGTATTAATCTACTAAACCATTGATGAGGAGACAAACGAGGGGTTACTACAGGAGAGTCTTAATCACCATCTTCTTCGCAGTAGTTTTATTTGCCTCTTTCCATGTGTCTATGTTGTGGTTGTCAAATTCACAAACATCACGAATTCTCAGCTTTGGCAAAAAGGTCATTTCATGCCCTTTTTGAGGGGGAGAATTAGCGCGAGTCTCCTAGCGGTTCCGTTTCCAGCGGTGTGAATCTTAGCGGCTTCCGGTTACAGCGGGTCAGATCGTATTGGTTCAGTCTCAAGCGGTTTGAATCTTAGCGTTCCGGCTATAGCGGGTCAGATCGTAGCGATTCAGGATTCAGTGGTTCAGTCTCCAGCAGTTTGAATACTAGCGGTTCCAGTTTCAGTGGTGTAGCTTTCAGCGGTTTGGCTCTTAGCGATTTGCCTAAGATTTCAGCGGTTTGATACTTACTGTTGTGCAGTTTGTTCTTGAATTTACTTCTCGGTTAAATCTCAAGAACTGTAAAATCCTGTACACAGTATGACAACTATTCCATGCACTGTATCTGATAACATCCAAGCAGCTGGGTCAGACAGCTATGCTTGATAGGACTGACTATGAGTCATGGGCACTGCTAAGAATTAGCGCATGTTTCTTCTCCTTTTGGCTAGTCAACAGCACAAGATGATCACGAAGTTCATTTGGTATTCCTCATTTGAGATTGAAGCTGAATTTCACGAAGGCGTCTACTTATTTTATCTTGAAGTCGGGGTTGGTTGGATGCATGACCTTCAATGATAACTTGCTCGCGCTTAAAATTTAAGTTGAAGACTTAGGTTATCTAGTTACCAGCAGTCGGGGTAACTATCACTTAAGAGTTCCGTTGGAGTACTCAGTGTCACACGTCGATGACGTTGTCGATAATCGCAAGAGGTGTTAATGTCTCATACTTTGGTTGGGTATTGAGTACATAGAGATTTGCTTGGAGCATTAATTCTCTACACCGTTCTTCCAACATTAGTGCAAGCTTAAGTAACAATTTTGGGGACTTCTACTTCTGTTTTCAATATTGGTATATCGGGTTTCCTTCATCAGTGGTCACTAATCTGTGTACAAGGTTGGTTAGTTGGTCAAAGGTTTTAAAAGTTGTGATGTGATCTGTAATTCTCACAGGATATTCTTAACCCAAACTGATATTCACCAAGATCAAATCAGTCATGCCACGTTCTATTTGATTACTGTCTCACGGTTTCTTCTTGGTTTTGTAAAATCCCGCGAAAAACTTATTTCTCGGTTTAAATCATAGATTTGTAAAATCCCGTGATGATGGGATTATGAGCTCTTGACCGTGATCGGGTTAAAACCATTATCAAAGTTCAGTTAAATCATCATAAAGGGCTAGATCTGGGCATTAACCACAAGATGTGACTACGGCGTTAATTCATTATTATTTATTTGAGGCTGAAGTGAAATTTCATGGGTGCGTGTACTTAGTATCTGAAGATATCGGGGAGGTTGGATGAAGATTCTTCGAGATCCTTGTTCGAGCTTTCAACATTTACAATGACGAGGACTTGGATATCTAGTTATTTTTTCTTTCTCTCTATTACAAAATAACTATCACTTTAAGGAGTTACTTTGTAGTGCTCAGTGTCACACGAAGTTGTGGATATCCAGGAGGTGATGTACATCTTATACTTGATGGTTGGTTGGTTGAAGAGTATAGAGTACTTAGGGATTCAATGTTGCACGAAGTCTCTACACCGCTCTGTGTCACACATTAGTACAAGTTTAAGTCACAAGTTCGGGTTATGTTACTTCAGTCTCAAGTTCATCATATTGGGTTTTCTCCATCAGTGGTCACGACATCAAGCCGACAAATGATAATGGGGATTGGTAACGAGTTAAATGAGAGAGGTAGAAGAGAGAGATATGACGTCCGTACACAACAGTGCAGGCCTCGCTCTTCATCATTATGACGTCTGTACACATCAGTGCAGGCCTCGCTCTTCATCATTATGACGTCTGTACACATCAGTGCAGGCCTCGTTCTTCATCATTATGACGTCTGTACACATCAGTGTAGGCCTCGCTCTTCATCATTATGACGCCTGTTCATATCAGTTCAGGCCTCGTTCTTCAAAGAAAAGAAAAGTGTACGCTTGAGTGCACTTTATCTTCAAAAGAAGAGGAGAATTCTTATTTATGGCCATTCTCATCATCAAGTTTCATGCTCTTTCCGTGCTTATTCAGTCTTCAAGTGGATCGACGCATATTGGAGTATACTATTATTCACTTATTCAACCAAAAATTGCAATTGACAGGCATATGCAATTTTGAGGGGGGGAAAGGGTGAATAAACAACATGTCAGTCTTCAAGTACCGTCAAGTTGAGCTACTTACCGTTGATGGTATTCATATTCACTAGTTCAATCATCAAAAATTGCAGTTGGCAGGCATATGAAATTTTTTAGGGGGGGGGGGAAAGGGTGAATAATCTACATGGTGATTGATGACTGAGAAATGGTCATACGACTCCTGAATACGTCAGTTCAGTATTGTGCAAACCATGGTTCTCCAACACTACATCTTCCTCCGTCTATCAAGGTGTTGAAGAACTTGGTCATGGAATGCTAATCGACATCGTCTCACGGGCTGGTATAATCAGCAACAAAGGGTTTCTAGTCAATGCTTCATGTACACGTCATTACGCTGCATGTACACATCATGATGATGATTCTGATTAATTGTAACCATCATGGGGGAGAGAAATTGTGTACACCAAGGACGCACAACAGGTTCACGTGATTGGGCTTAATCATTTATTTCCGGTGTTGATAACCGGCAGAGATGATCAGTGGTTCAACTTGTTACCTTGGTATTAACGTTTCACTGTTACGTCATGGGCTGATTAATCGTAACCATCAGGGGAGAGAGAATGTGTACATCAAGGACGCACAACAGGTTCACGTGATCAGGGCTTAATATCCAAGGATGGATACATACTATAGATGATCAGTGGTTCAACTTGTTACTTTGGTGTTATACTAAAGACTGAAGAAGGTCGAGTCGTCAGTCTATTCTACATTCTCTATTGTGTGTTATCATCTCATGTGTATGCTGCGGGCTGATGGGTTATATGTAAGGTTACTGGAAGGCATTTGGTGAGATGAAGATGGTTGGTATTCTGTTCCTCCATGTTGGGCAATCTTGAAGAAGGTCGAGTCTACAGTCTATCTACATTCTCCGCTATGTGTTAGAAGACTAAAGACGGCATGCATTTGGTTATCAAAAGACTTCTTCATATTATGGGCGTTCATCCAAAGTCTTCTTTCTATTATGGGTGTTCATCAGAAAGGTTGTCAGATTGGGGGAGAGCACTAATTAGGGGAGAGTGAAAAGCCTGAATTAATCCCTAATTAAATGTGCTCACATTGCTCTTCAGCAAGTAAAGCAATGGCAGCGGAGAAGATTCAGGAAGCTGAGGAGTAATGGTTTTTGTCTCGTATCCTTGTATATATATATTTGTTCATATCTTATACCATTCTGTAAATAGATATAATAAAACCTGCAATTTGTAAATAGAGAAACTTAAAACCAGAAAACCATAAAAATTAGAAAATAGAAAATACCAAAAATAGTTTCACTTAGGCATGTCTTCTGTTTATCGATAACATTTACGGACTTAGAAATGTCATTCAATAATGGCACGGGTCTTTAAATGAAGCTCGAGCAGAAGTTAAAATGGATTGTTAAAACATGTCTAAATGGCTTGCTATTACTTCAGATAGCAACCCGCGCTTCAAAATGGGGAAAGCACTCGCCAAAAAGACGGCTGTTCCTCCAACTGGGTGATGTTCACCTGGGCATGGATTACTTTATATCCATGTTTCTTCGATCTATGTACGTTTCAGTGCATCATTTCTTGAAAAGAAGAGAAATCTTCTTTGCATACAAATAGTTTTCATTCTATGATTCTTCTGAAAATTATTTGTGAGACACTTGGTGATTATGTGTTCTTGAAATTCTTTTACACTTGGATTGTGCATAAAATTTGTCTCTCAATCAACGACTACAAATCTTTAACTAGAATACGGGTCATTGATTGAGGGGGAGAGTGAATTCAAATTTTATATCATCAAACGGGCTTCTTGATTAATTCATAATTCTTAGAAAAGGTTTTGTAGTTAATGGGGTATTAGGTTGAAGAGGAAATTGCTAAAACTTTATATCAAATGGCCAAATGTGTTAGTTGCTAGAAAGTTTAGGACATTATGTGCAATTGCTTATAGTTTCCTAGCTTATGTATCTAGAAGGTTCATTTGTGTACTTTGGAATCCTCGTATAATCCCCTAAACACCTTAAGACTCAAAACCTAAAAGAAGTTAGAAAAACCAGTTGTGTTTGATGATTTTGAATACTCCAATGACATTTGTATGATCTGAATGAATGAGTTTCAAAGGTTGTTTGACTTTTGTTAGGTCGATTGCTGCTTAATTGTTGTTGATATTGTGCATATGTTCTCAGGATTCGCTTAGGTATATAGCTATCATGTTTGAATCATGTTCCTAAGATCCTGAATTGAATATTGAAATCTGTGTGAATTGCCATGTTCATGATTGCTATTTGCTCTTCATGCTAGATAGTGGTTTGACGTATTTCCTGATTGTGGTTTGATTATAAGATGAACTTGGTATTATAATGTGGCAAGCTGCTATGGGGTAGCCATTAATGAATAGTGTATCTGTATGCATGCATATCTTTGTGGATATTCTTATGCAGATTCCATAGCCAAAATGAATGTGCCAGTTCCCACTCTAACTATTTGATCAGACGTTCAAACTCTATTGATTGGCTCAGAATTCACCTCGACAACAACATCGGCAGCAACAACAACAACAACACTGTCATCACCACCACCACCTTCACTTCAACAAAGCAGTTCTTATTCTGATCTCGCCAAGTGGAGATCTTCAACATGTGGGAAAGTTTTGTTGGTGGATGGATAATCGATGTTGACCAATGACTCCCTCAGAAAAGCGGATGATCACATCATCTGCGCAAAAAGGTCAATATCATTCGTGTCATAAAAATCACTTTATGCAAAATAAACAGTGAATCTCCCTCTTTGATTAAGGGGGAGCATAGTATGTTCCATATCAGAATACATTAAATTAGACACATTTTCTCCTACATTTTTCTAACTATTTAAATCAATTGGGATCACAAATCTCAAAAGGTTTGAAATTTTTGATCGGGGGAGAGAATGTGATTTAAATATGAAACCTGATGAAAATGTGATGTTTTGGACTTAAACGTTAGACTCTCCCATATGTGCTAAACTCTTTCGTATATCGATGCACATATTGAGGGGGAGCAAATGAACAAAAGGATTTGGCATCTTATGTGAGCAAGGCTCAGACTTCACAAATGAATTGACGAAACATATATTGTCATCAATCGAAAGGACATATCCTAGCCGGGTAATAATTTCAAGCTGGTCTAACCAGTGATGTAAGCTTGTCTCGAAAAGGATGTGTCTGAGTAGAGTGTACCGTTTCGAGAAACTTTCTGTGGACTTGACCAGGCCGGGTAATAATTTCAAGCTGGTCTAACCAGTTATGTAAGCGTGTCTCGAATCGGTCATGTTCACTGAAAGTTGATCAATTCAAAAAGTGCGAACTCCAACCAACATGTGCAAATTTATAAAACAATCATCCGAGCACATGTTGAGGGGGAGTATTTGAAAAATATAAAACTCTCAAGTGTTTGCAAAAATGTGTTTCAGAATCATGAACACTTTGAGAGATTTTTCAAGGATTTGGTTTATGGCAATTGTGGATAACACCAAAGACCGACCACTTTATTTAATGCATTGGAGCTATAAGGATGGTAAGGTTAGGTACAAGTTCCCACGATCCCGCCAGAGCCGGAGGGATCTACCCAGGGACAATCCACTAGTTAGTGTAGAAGTCCTTAGGTATGATTAAAAAAGGAGAAAAGTGAGAAAGGGAAGAGTGCCGACTGAGATGGAGCTAGATCTGGAACAAACCCAACAAGGGTCTAGTTATGAAGTCTCGGTAAGCACTGAAGGGGTTGAAGAATGAAAAAGAAATGTAAAGATAGAGGGTGAAAAGAAAGAAGCCCTCCTTACACTTTAGGCAGAAACCGGGTCAACACATATGCTGTCAGAATCACTTAGTTGATTGCTGACATTGAAGACAAAGTATCATGGACCCAGTGATACGCTGCACAACCCTCCCTAGCCACTCAAGGTCCCTCAAAGGATTCTTGTTTCAATTGTCACGGAGTTCAATACATTTCTATCGTCTCTCTCACTCCGAGTTAGATGATATTGAAAAGGTGGCAGTCCTCTCCAGCCTCCGCTCACTAAATCAAAACGCACTATAGAGTCTAGATCCACGAGATGCAAAATAAGATCTCATAGGAACACATGCTACTTCTACACTGGTTGGTCAACATTAAGGACACTAGTTGTAAACTTAAGAGTCCTACGCAGATCTTAGCAATCTGCCAGAACATTTATGAGAGAATTTACGTATATAATTCTCAATGATTGAATGGAAATTCCTGCCAGGGTCAACATCAAACAGCCCTGAAAGCAGGTCACTTCGGTAATTCCCTGTGGATTACGCTTAGTGATCACGACGGTTCCAAACGGTCTACAGTCGTGGAGTGATCTCCAGCGACTCACCTAATCGTTGATTTACTACGGTAAGATCTTAAAAAATCCTCTGTGGGTTTTCGATTTAGGAACGGTCTTGGTAAGGATTAGAGAGAGTTTTCACACTATGCTGTCAACAATCTCGAAGTCCGAACCTGTAAGTACCGGACATTTTATTGCTAACTGTCGTATGCAGGAACTTCTGGCGGTTGTAGCTGGTTGCAGTTGTAGCTGGTTGCAGAAAAGATGCCAATCCACTACCGCATGTTCACACTACATCATCACTGTAATTCAACAAAGTCATGATCAACCAAAAGACCTTCAACACTACTTCTGCTAACTCTGATGCTGAAGATCATGACCCAGAATAGTGTGAGCATGTCGGCTCAAAGTATATCTCATCACATGGAGACTTACAACTGAAAGATGACTTGGAGACTCAAGTGGGATGATATTTTCAAAGAATACTCAAAATCATCCAAGACAAAGAATAGTCATCAAAAGATCACTGCTAAAGGCACAAAGATACAAGACGTTGAAGAATCAAAGACTACGAGCTATGAAGACAACTTCAGAAGACAGAATGCTAGAATTCAGTATATTATTTCCGGGGTGACCTCCCTTAGGGGGAGATTGTTAGGAATATAAATATTCAGATGAAGGCTCGGTCACCCCGAGTATCTACTTAGCATTTACATAGCTCGTAGGCTTATTTATATTAGCTTAGTACTATTAGTATTATTAGTTTTATTAGATTATTCGTATCTATATTTGTGGAGTGGGTCGGGTCTTTACCCACTGTCAGCTCACTCCACAGCCCACTAGGGGCACAAATATTAGGAACTATAAATACCCCTTCCCACACTTGGGAAGGGTTGGAACTCTTGTAACATTTTACACACACATCCAATCTAATCTTACACAAGTTTTCCCTCAACTCTCTCTCTCTCTCTAGCTTTCTCTCACTAACTCCAACCATGAACATCATGTTCTTCCACAATCCAAGACCACCCGATCCACACAATCAAGATGGTTAAATCTTACAAAGCTCACGTCGACTATGGAATTCAACTCAATGACGTTCCCATTCTTTGCGACAACAAATGAGCTATCGACCTTAGCAAGAATCCAGTTTAACACGCTAGAACCAAACACATAGAAATTCGTCACCACTTCCTACGCGACAATGTTCAAAAAGGAAACATCTCAATCGAGAAAGTATCCTCAGAAGACAACATTGCCGATATTATCACAAAACCTCTTAAGAGAGTACCCTTTAACTTCCTTAGACTTTGTTTAGGATTAATGGAACCAAATGTGTAGTTAGAACCTTAGCTTGAACCTTAGATTAACCAAACACGTCAAAAACAACCAATTGTCAACAGGTTCCCACGGAACCAATCGACAACACGCACGAAACCCACATTTTGGGTCCGCCAAATCCATAAGTTCCTGAGTCAGTTTTAGTATATTAAACAAACACCCTGTACTGTGTATCACATTCCCCAAAAACATACAAGCAACACCAACTCGATTCAAAATAAACCAAACTCACAATTTAGGTCATCCCCTTCAACCAATTTGTGCTTTAATCATCTCTGTAAGTATCCTAACTATATCTACATTCCTGATCCGAGTCTAGGATTTCTATTTCTTGCACAAAATCAAACTTGGGGTTTATGCATATTTTTTGTAAAATCATGAAGCATATTCACTGAATTGCATAACAAATCATGTTTTCCATAGTTAGGAATTGCATATCAAAAGGCATTATCACAATTCATCAAAAACCCCATGTCAAATACTTGCAAAAATCTTCTCACGACTAGGAAAAATGATTTTTGCACATTGTTCATACAAATAAAAAGGTTATGTTTTAAACATCACTTGCATAATGTCTCTTGAATGCTAAAGGGAATACATAACTAATATGTATTTTCGGGTACATTCAATCGAAGATACATTGAAGTAGGAGCGTTTGGGTTATCTCTCATTTTGTTATAAAACTTGCATAAACGAAATTTTCGTGCATAAAAAAGAGTCGAGATAACCGCACCTCCATATTGTCCCCATGTAGGCACACACTAGAAATTTATATACGTATTTTCGATAGTTTTAACTAAACTATGTAATTTTCGTGTCTAGGATAACAATCATGCCTCCCGCAACATACTATGATCACAAAGAAACCCTCAATTACCTACCTCAACACCATAAAACCAAAGGACTCTCTAGCGACCAAGTTAAGATTTTTAAGGCGTTAGAAAAGCGATACGTTCACGAGGGTAGAACCGTAGACCCCTCATTCTTAAAAGGAACCAATATCCGAGAACAACTAGCCGCCATCCAATTTGATTGTCTTCTAGACATAGACGAACCCATAGTTCCTAGATTTGTGTAGAATTCTATGTTAGCGTTGTTCTTAGTTCAAACGATTATGGTCTCATGAGCATCCATTTCAAAGTCAACCAACATGAATTCACCATCCCATTGAACCAATTCGCGGAAGTCTTAGGAATTCTAGGTCAAGGCGCTTTCCTTTATTCCGACAAATGGTCATTGTCCATCCTCGATTCCGTACTTGATCGTATGCCTCCATACGACACACCATTGACTCCCAAAGAGACTATCCGTGATCATCTCTTTGTCCCTAGGAACAACCTCACTAGGACCAACCGAAAAGGTCGTCAAGTAGATCGAGATCCGTTTGTCATGGAGCTAAACGAGCTTAGGCCTCAATTTAAAAAGTTGGAAGAGATTCTTAGAGCTAATGTCATAAGCACCATAGGAAATAGGGATCATGTCAACGCAAGCCTTTGTTACATGCTCTGTTGTGTGTCTACCCACCAACCGTTAAATCTAGCCTATTATATCGCCAAGAGAATGGCCGATATTCTGGTGTTGGGTACCACCGCCATGCCTTATGGGATGCTTCTCACCCGTCTCTTTAGAGGTTTTGCACCCATTCCTCCTAGCACTAGAGGATTCCTCCCAGACTACTCTGAAATACCCTATACCTTTGTACCTCTTAGTGACCATAGAGTAGCGGTGTCAAAAGGTAAACGTGCTCATCCTCCAACCTCATCATCATTATCATCAGTTATTGAGGATGATGGTTTGCCCAATTCTAGGATTCCTCCACCCGAATACATGACCCAACTTCCACCTATCGAGAATCAATCCGAGGAATTCAGACAAACAAGAGGAATGATGAAGAATATTGGGCGTTGGATAATGAAGCTCAACAAGTAGTGAGGAATAGGGAGTGTTTGGTACAAATAATTTGAAACAATGATGTGGTGAATTGTTGTGTTTTTAGGATATTATGTTGGTATTAAACATTTATGTGAACTAACGTGACAATGCAGGATGATAACACTTGATGTTATTGATTTTCCGTGTTTAAGCCACCGTTTGGCTTAACCTCCTTATATGGTAAGTTCAAAATCGTCCGTTTGATCTATGTGTTATCATGTGTTAGAACCTGTGTTTTTGTTTTTAAACAATCACAAATAATTAATTACATATGATTTAGTATAATTTTTGGGATTTCAACTGGTTTCGGGTAGTTTAAAATGCCCACTGTTAAGATTTTTCAATCGGCGGATATGGCGGAACCAATTTCTGGGTTCCGTCTGTTGAAAATGTTGACATAAATAATGCCTAAAAACGTTATTCATATCTCTATGTTTTAATGATCACAAAATATAAACTCATTAAACATAAACTTATCAAATAAACAAGTATTTAGTTGTAAATATTCATTTCTACAACTTAATCACTTAAGGTATGAATAAACAACTGCTTAATGCATTATATGATCAAAGGAACATTTTCTTAATAACTAGATTTTTTATAAAACATCAAAAACATTTTATATTTTTGAAAAACATTTTTGGTATTAAATAAAAATGTTTAATCTTTTATAAAAATATGAATTCAAATTTTTAACCAAAATCAGTTAAAATGTTCCAGAAAAACCTTCCCCACAAAAGGACAAAATTGGCCAACGTTCAGTAGGGGCGGCCCCCTTAATTTTGCTAGGCGGCCCCCTTAATAATTAAGGGGACCGCCCCCTATTTAAGGGGACCGCCCCCGCTCCAGTAGGCCTCCAGCTGTCCAGTTTTTCTCCTATAAATACCAGCCTTCTCCTGGATTTTTACTCACCTTTTGCACACTAAAACTTTCTGTTTTAAATCACATTTCATATCTTCAAAAACCCTTTGATCATATAATCTTAAGCTTTGGTTTCTAAGTGATCCAAGCTTCCTCCATTCAAGTGCAAAAGAAGAATACTCCTTCAACAACTAAAGAAGAAGTATTGCAACTTAGATACCTAAGTTGTTTGTGTCATCATACATTTGTTTATAAGTTGTGTATTGTTGTTAGATAGTTGTGTGTATAATTGTTTGGGATAGGTTAGTGTGTAAGTAGAGAAGTTGTGTTGTTAAGGTGTGTAAGTAGTAAAGGTGTGAAGAAGTAGAAGTGTACATAGGTTGTGCTTAGTTGTGAATTGTCGTGAAGAAGTAGTGAAGAATTCGTGAAGAAGTTGTGAAGAAGTCGTGAAGTAGTTGTGAAGAAGTCGTGAAGAAGTCGTGAAGTAGTCGTGAAGAAGAAGGTGTGATTAAGTCGTGTTTAAGTTGTGAGATTGGTTCTAGCTACGATTAGAACTCGGCATCTAGCTTTGTGTCGTTAAGCCGGTGTAAGCTAAAGTTGTGTAAGGTTTTCTCCGCCATAAGGGAGCTTGTTGACATAGTGAAGAAAACTCTCGAGTTAGGTGCTCGGGGAGTGGAGTAGGGCAAGGAAGGTGTCCTTGTAGCCGAACCACTATAAATCTCTTGTCTCTCGGTTAGATCTTTCCATCTCTAGATTTCATTTCATTTTATCACCTTACTTGCATTACTTATTTATATTTACTTATATACATATTGTTCATATTGTTCAAGAAGTTGAGATCACATAAATTCGAATCTAAATTTTAAAAAGTAAACAAAAGTTTTCAAAATAAAATTTAAAAAGACATAAAACTATTCAACCCCCCTTCTAGTTTTCCACAATTGGTATCAAGAGCCACGTCAAACAAGATTTTTAAAATTAACTGTATTTTAAAACTTGAAACGATCTATGGAATCTTTAAAATATTTAGAAGGGCAATCTATGCAAAGACCACCACTATTTGAAAGTGATGGTTTTCTTTATTGGAAAAATAGATTCGAAACTTATGTGAAATCAAAGGATCTTGATCTTTTGCATGTTATTACCTATGGTGATTTTCCCCCTATTCAATATAATATCCTAACTAAAATAGATGAAATTGTACCTTTTGAAAAGCAAAATGATGATTTAAAAAAGAAACTAGCAAAAAATAATGAAGCTAAAATGGTTATTTATAATGCGTTACCACGCAAAGAATATGAAAGAATTTTTATGTGTCAAACCGCAAAAGAGATTTGGGATTCTTTATTAATCACTCACCAAGGTAATAGTCAAGTCAAAGATAATAAAATAGATCTTCTTGTGCAACAATATGAACAATTTACAATTCCTGAAGAGGAATCTATTGATAATGCATTTGCTAAATTTAACACAATCATCACAAGTTTAAAAGCACTTGATGAGACTTTTTCTAGCAAAAATTGTGTAAGGAAATTTCTTTGGGCATTACATCCAAAATGGCGCGCGAAGGTCACGGCGATTGAAGAGTCAAAGAACTTGATGACGTTATCACTTGATGAGCTTATTGGTAACCTGAAGGTTCATGAAGAAATTATAAAGAGGGACTCGGAAACAGTCAAGAGCAAGAAAGATCAAATCAAGTCTCTCGCACTAAAAGCCAAAAAGGAACTTAGTGATGACGATGATTCAAGTGACGATAGTGAAGACGAAGAATATGCAATGGCCGTTAGAGAATTCAAGAAATTCTTCAAGAGACGAGGAAGATTCACGAGACAACCACGAGATGAAAGAAGATCGCTATCAAGAAATAGAAATGATAACTACGGGAAAAGAAAGTGCTTTAGATGTGGAAGCCAAAACCATCTCATTGGCGAATGTCCAAAGCCACCGGGTTATGATTACGAAAGCGCATTTGTTAGTGGAACATGGAGCGATAGCGACAAAGATGAAGCGGACAAAGCAAAAGACGAAAAGTGCCTTGTAGCTCAAGCCACCGATGAAATATGTCTAGGGATAAATTTGGAGCCCGACGAATGGATTAAGGATAGCGGATGCTCGAAGCACATGACGGGAAATCGGAAGCTATTTTCCTCCTACAAGGCATACAACGGAGGTAATGTTATTTTCGGTAGTGATTTTCGTGGAAAAATCATTGGCAAAGGTATGATCTCTCAAGACTCCCTAACTATTGAAAATGTTGAGCATGTAGATAACTTAACATATAACTTGCTTAGTATAGGACAAATATGCGATAATAAGTGTAGGGTTACCTTTACAAGTAAAGATAGCGAAATAGTTAAGGACGGAAAGGTTATAGGTAGAGGAGTTAGGAAAGGTGGCGTATATGTTATGAAACTAGGAAATAAACCGGAAGATAAAATATGTTTAGCAACCTTAGATGAAAACTCTACATTGTGGCATAGAAGATTAGGTCACGCAAATATGCAACAAATACAATCCCTAGCCTCTAAAGAATTAGTTAGAAACTTGCCTAACCTAAGATATGACCAACACTTTTGCAATGCATGTAAAATAGGAAAACAAGCGCATGCTAGTTACAAAGCTAAGAATATAGTCTCCACTACTAGATGCCTAGAATTATTACACATGGACCTTTTTGGTCCAACCGCTGTGCGGAGTTACGGAGGTAATCGTTATACCTTAGTAATTGTAGATGACTATTCACGATACACGTGGACTAGATTTTTAAGTGATAAAATCGAAGCCTTTAATAAGTTTGAAATATTTAGTAAAATGATTCAAAATAAATTAGGATGTTCTATTGTATCAATTAGGACGGACCATGGTCGGGAATTTGATAACGAAGTGTAATTCGGAAAATATTGTGATTTAAATGGGATATCTCACAATTTCTCCGCTCCTCGCACTCCACAATCAAATGGGGTAGTAGAAAGAAAGAATAGAACATTACAAGAAATGAGTAGAACAATGCTAAATGAACAATCTATCCCACAAAAGTTTTGGTGCCATGCCGTAGATACATCAACATATATAATAAATAGAGTCTCAATTAGGCGAATTTTAGGAAAAACCCCATATGAGTTATTAAGAGGTAGAAAACCTAATCTAAATTACTTTAGGGTATTCGGGAGCAAATGTTTTGTTCTCAATACAAAAGATTACCTTACTAAGTTTGATCCTAAGTCGTACGAAGGAATCTTTCTAGGGTATTCGCAAAATAGTAAAGCATACATAATACTTAATAAACACACTATGAAAGTAGAAGAGTCCTTAAATGTAACTTTTGATGAAACTCCACCACCACCTAAGACATTGCCCCTAGAAGATGATGACCTAGTTGAAGAAGAAGCTATTGAGGTTAGTAAAATTAAACCCTTAGGCGATGATAATGAAGATATAACATTAGGTGAAAACGAAATTGTAAATGTTAAGGAATCTAAATCACACCCGTTAGATAATATAATAGGAAACCTAAATCAAAGAACCCTTAGATCACAAGCTCAAGATAAAAATAACTTCTTTTGTTTTCTATCAACTATAGAACCTAAAAATATAAATGAGGCGTTAAAAGATGAAAGTTGGGTTATGGCTATGCAAGAAGAACTAAATCAATTTAAGACTAATGATGTTTGGGAACTAGTCCCAAATCCCATGAACATGACCATCATAGGAACTAAGTGGGTTTATAGAAATAAGTTAGACGAAAATGGAATAGTTACTAGGAACAAAGCTAGGTTAGTTGCCCAAGGATATAATCAACAAGAAGGAATAGATTATGACGAAACTTATGCCCCCGTAGCTAGATTAGAATCCATAAGAATACTACTTGCATATGCATGCGCCCTAGATTTTAAGTTATTTCAAATGGACGTGAAAAGCGCATTCCTTAACGGTTTTATCAATGAGGAGGTATACGTGGCACAACCTCCAGGATTCATTGACTTCGCAAAACCTGATTATGTTTATAAACTCAAGAAAGCTTTATATGGACTCAAACAAGCTCCCAAGGCTTGGTATGATCGATTAAAGGCATTTCTTATTAAACATGATTATTCCATGGGAATGGTAGATAACACTCTTTTCACGAAAAAGAAAAGCCCAAATCTCATCATTGTCCAAATATATGTCGACGACATTATATTCGGATCAACTTGTCAGGATATGTGTGATGAGTTCGCCAAAATCATGCATGATGAGTTTGAGATGAGTATGATGGGTGAACTTAATTTCTTCCTAGGATTACAAATAAAACAATTAGAAGATGGAATATTTTTTAATCAATCTAAGTACATTAAGGAAATGCTTAAGAAATTTGGATTAGAAGACGCTAAGCCCATGAAGACACCAATGTCTACGGAAGTAAAACTCACAAGAGATGAAGAGGGTGAGTCCGTAGAAAACACTAAGTATAGAGGAATGATAGGTAGTTTACTATACTTAACGGCAAGTAGACCGGATATCATGTTTAGTGTCTGCCTTTGTGCTCGCTTTCAAGAGGATCCCAAAACCTCTCACCTAGAAGCGGTTAAGCGTATCTTCCGATACATTACAGGCACTATACACTTAGGATTATGGTATCCTAAGGGATCGGGCATAGAAACCATCGTCTATGCGGATTCGGATCATGCGGGAGACTATGTGGATAGAAAAAGCACTAGCAGAATTTGCACGTTAATGGGATGTTGTCTAACATCTTGGTTCTCGAAGAAGCAAACCACTCTTGTTATTTCTACCACAGAAGCCGAATATGTAAGCGCTGGAAAAGCATGTCAACAAGCACTATGGATGAAACAAGCTCTCGTAGATTATGGCATTAGGTTAGATGACGTCCCAATTATGTGTGATAATAAAGGTGCTATAGATTTAAGTAAGAATCCCGTTCAACACTCTAGGACTAAACATATAGAAATACGCCACCACTTCCTCCGCGATAACGTTCAAAAAGGAAACATATCTATAGAAAAGGTTGCATCGGAAGATAACTTAGCAGACATATTCACTAAGCCCCTTAAGCGTGAACTCTTTAACCACTTACGTTTAGGCCTAGGAATGATGGAACAAATTGACTGAATTTTCTGCATTTTTGGTAAAAAAAAATTTCCAGATGGGCGGACCCCTTAATGTTATAAAGGCGGTCCCCTTAATTATTAAGGGGACCGGCTTTTCATTAAGGGGACCGGCCATTTGACTGTAACAATTTTTTTTTTCTTTTCTGTTTCCTCCCATCTGAGTCTAGGAATCTGTTTTGCACAAAATAAAAGATTGGGATGTTTATTTGCATAAACATATTTATAAACAAAACCCAATCCATTTTCTACAAATCATTCTCACATATAGGAAAACACATGAAAACTATTTTTCTTACAATTGTTGAATAATGCTAAAAACATTTTTTCATGCATAAAGATCTCACATGAATTGTCAAAGTATATAATTGATGCGCGTGATGTGTCGTTGCGGTTTAGCAGTTTTAATGCCTACTCAAGTTTTAAATTTATATTTAGCCGACTTATCAATAACACACACACTTAACGAGCAGTGTACCCGGTCAGTATGAAGATAATGGTAAGTAGAGTGTCGATCACTAAGAGTGGAACGTATTATCTAGTTATTCTAATCAGTATTTTAATATCCTAACGCAAGGGGGTTTCAGCCTGAGAGACTGGCACGATTTGTTGCAATTAAAATAATAAAATAAACCAATAGGCGCGAATCAGCAAGTAGCACACACGTACACAGATAGATACTCGAGACAATAAGAGGGCTGACCTTATAATTAAGTAGATTGTCACTTGTTTTATTGATAGCTTTATATGAAGTGTATGTAGTTAATCCTTTCTCGTTGGTCCTATTCTTATCGGCGAGTAAACCCTTAATGATTACTTATGTCTAAAAGTTATTCCTAAGTGATCAATTTAGAAACAACCGTGGGAGCCACATTATGTCCCGCAGTCAAATGCCCGCAAGCCACTAATAAACACAGAGGTTATCAATGCACTAATAAGTAGTAACCAAAGACATCAACATATAAACTTTAATTAATGAGAAAGCAGTTTTAAGGGAGTGCAATCTTTCCGTTGCCACATTACACAAGCCACCAATCTTGATGAATTAAAGTTTACTAACACAATAAAACAAAACTACTTAATGAATTAAACATATGCAGCACCTTCTTACAGCTCTTGTATCTTTGATTTGGGTGTGTCTTGTGCTGCCTCCTTGACTGAATACGTCCTTTGTTCCTACTGTTCGGTCTTCGGTGTTAGGGTTTTGGAACTCTTTAATTCGTCTAGTCTACGGGGTATTTATAGTTTCTGTCTGAGGGAAGATGCGGCGTATCTAAGGAATAGATGCGGCGCATGTACTTAACTTCGCGTGGGGTCCAAGATTATAATATTCAGGAATATTCGTACACCGCCAGAAGATGCGGCGTAACTCTTTATTAGATGCGGCGCATGTCCTCTTGTATCTTGGATCGTATCTGGTGATATCTTGATAGAGATGCGGCGCATGTCGAGAGTGAGATGCGGCGCATCTGGAGCAGAATTGACTTGATCATGTCCATGTCAGTAGATTTTCACTTTATGCACGTTTTGCTCCATTATTAGTCCAAAATCATTAAGTTTCACCAAATGCTTGTTTTTACCTGAGAATTACAAAAGTAAACAATTAAGTATCAATCCTCATACATAATATAGTAAAACAAGTCAAATAAATAGGATAAATGATAGTAATAAAATGTACTTATTTGAGTTCATCAAATATCCCCCCACTTGAACTTTACTTGTCCCCAAGTAAACCTTAGAATTTCATTTATGAAAATGTATCCTAAAAGATGTTAGGATTTATTTTTATATTTAAGCATGTATTCGTTTAATTCATAATCACACAACTAAACACTTAACGAATTAGAAGTAAAATAAAATAAGTAGATAAAATCAAATCTAATCGTTTAACTGTCCAGTCGCGACGAATATTCTATCATAAGCTTGGCAAGTATACACATCTCCACCACTAAAGCTAAGGAATAACAAGTCTAAAGCGGTAAAAAGGGTTTTTAGGCTTAAGGGTTAATTATTCTCTTTTCACTATCGATCTCAAATTCCAGAAAAGGCGACAAAATCACAAATACATGATCGAATCCACGAACACGATACTTGCAATTGCTCAAATCCTTAACTCGAATAGGCTAAAGATAGGTCCAAACTTCACCAATAATAATATATCAAAAAGGGCGACAAAATCATAAATACATAGCCGAATCCACGACTACGATACTTAAGATTGCTCAAATCCCTAATCTCAATAAATCAAAGGTTCGGTTGGATAATGAATAATATAGGGTATGGAAAACATTTGGGATATAAACTGGTGTAAAATGAAAAATAAACAAAACAAAACAAATAAATTAAAATCCTAAGTGTGGTTAATCACTATCCCAACCATCCCATGAATAAGACTCATATCATTGAATAACTCACGCTTTAACACTTGAAACACACGCTTTAGGTAGACACGAATTATACTCAACAAAATCTTAATCAAAGAATAAACCTTAACTGGCGTTCCCATAACTGCCAATTCCCATTCAATCCATAGATATAATACAACAAATAGTGGTGATATCGACCACTTACATAACTTTACATAAGTTGGTTAAAATAAACATCCAACTTTTCTTTCTTTTTCTTTTTCTTTTTCTTATTTTTTCGATTTTTTTTTTTTTTTTTTTTTTTTTTAAACTTTAAACATAAACATAGATGTGTAAAATTTCACCACATCACTACAACTTTCTTTCCGGATAATTTTTATTCATACTTTTCATACTTCAGAAATAATGGTAATAGTGAAAGTAGTAAACACACGAAAAATAAACTCAAAGATATACAATATTTACTTTCACTCCAATTTGCATTGTGCAATTTCCCGACCTAACCATAGATAATGAATTACGCACGCGAACACAGGTAATGTAAGGAAACACACTCTTTGCCTATAGCAATTAACCAACCACGGATTCTAATCTACAGGGTAGGCTAAGGTGTAAGGGTGTAACGAAACATTTTAAACATAGGTGTAAGAAACGAAAGGAATGGCTCTGAGTGTTTTTCTAGGTGTATCTTACTCTAAAAATGAGAGTAACAAAAGGGTTTATACGGGGGTTAACTAACCAGTGTAGTTAGCTAATATCACATAACATATAAGGCTATTTGGGTGTAATCCTAGAATTTTACCAAGTTAGACAAGTCACTCCAATTATATAAATAATACTCATTATGGTGGTCTTGA
Organism: Artemisia tridentata subsp. tridentata; assembly: GCA_021014915.2. Lineage (NCBI taxonomy): Eukaryota > Viridiplantae > Streptophyta > Magnoliopsida > Asterales > Asteraceae > Artemisia > Artemisia tridentata. The sequence continues at coordinate 134,571,284 of CP139508.1, read as the reverse complement.
ATAGTATACAAGCCAAGTTCTAAAGTTTACAAGTCACCGGCACACTCATAGATTTGTGAATTTTGAAAAATCACAATTTTTGAAAATAACGTCATGTGTGCAGTTATGTAGCTTAGATCTTAAACAAAAACATGCTAAAAAAAAAATTTTAAGTTTGATATATTAAGCACATTTTAAGCATAATTTTTGAAAAAGTAGGACAAGTAATTGTTAAGTGTTCTAATTCTCCAATCCCCCCCACTTAAGTTAAACAACGTCCTCGTTGTTTGTATAAAAGGTTAAAAACTGGAAATTAAAAGAATTAGAACAGAAAAACTCCCCTGAGATTTTGCTCGGTATGATCCTCCATTAGTATAAGAGCAAAAATCAACTTCTTGTGGATTAGAACGTTAAAGCTTCATACTTGATGTATCCACAGGAAATCCAGAAAACTATAATACCACCAACACTTTAAAACACACCTAAGATAAGAAAGGTTCAAACTTGCATAATACATTAGTAGTTAGGAAAAATAAAACTTAAAAATTAAAACTGAAAATCATCAGGTCAGTCGATGCGCCGTATCTTATTGAAGAAGATACGCCGTATCGAGCCTGGAATAATACGGATCAGAATAAAGATGCGCCGCATCCTTAACCAGGGATGCACCGCATTAAAATAAACTGATAAATAGTTTTAAAGTCGAAAATAAAAATGCAGAAAAATAAAATAAGATATGACCATTGCAGGAGATGCGTCGCATCTCAGAATTGAGATGCGCCGTATCCTCATGCGGCCTGGACTGACTCGACACAGAAAACAGAATAATAAAAGATAAATCCGGGTTGTCTCCCGGTAAGCACTTGTCTTTATTCCAGAGTCTTCAAGTTAGACTCACGTTCAGCACTTCATTAGTATCGATCATTGAAGGAGTCGGAAACATCACGCTCCTTCATCCCCAATTTAGTAATATTGAACACTCCTTACTCGTCCTTAATTTCCACGCCGCTCTTCTTTAATATCTGTATAAACAAAGTCCTGTCCCTTTCGGGCAGAGATGACAAAATGATAGACGGGAAATTCTTATTATCATATAGGCACAAATAAGCAAGGTGGGGTGGTAGTTCAATAAACACATCATTGTTCAAATTCGTTTTCTCAACCCTTCTCCTACGTTTATTAATTACTACACAATCATACCACTCATCATCAGAATCACTAACAATATCGCGTCTAAGTTCGGTAGGTACATTAAGGTCAATGAATTCCTCAAAGTCTTCATGATTAGGATTAGTTGAGTTGTTTTGAATCAATGTTTCTCCCATAAGTCTAGCTTCAAGATCGAGGTCCATACGTTCTCTTAATCCTAGTACATAAACACCTCTAATTATGCTTTTAACCGGATCTTGGCACTTATAGACTAGTTTATTATTCCCTACCCTTAATGAAATTTTTCTCTTAAACACATCAATCTTAGCATGGGCAGTAGACAAGAAAGGTCTTCCGAGGATTAAAGGAATCTTAACATCCTCGGGCATGTCTAGTATAATAAAGTCTACGGGAAAAATAAACTGCTCAATCTTAACTAGCACATTATTAGCAATCCCTTCAGGTCGTTTTACTGTTTTATCAGCCAATTCAATAAGTAATTTAGTTGGTGCTAATTTTCCTAGTCCTAGGGTAGCGAATGTCTTAAGAGGCATAACACTAACACTAGCTCCTAAGTCAGCCAACACATTATTGAAAGATATATTATTAATAGAACAAGGTAGAGTAAAACTTCCTGGGTCTCTTTCTTTATGAGGCAAGGCATTTGAATCGGTTGCAGGGCTCTCTTTTTTCATTGTTGCCTTGATCTCCTCCTCAATTTTTGTCTTTTCTTTTAGTAGTCTCCTTAAGCTGATTGAAGAGTTAAAGAAAAATTCGGGTCTTGCACCATCATTACCATTCATCGACCTTCTAGGTATATTAGGAGTGACTTCTTCAGTGGTGCTTATGGCCTTGACATGATCCCTTGGGTTGGTTTCAGTTGAGCTCGGTAAACTTCCATATCCCCTTTCTTGAAGAACTTTGCTCATTTGACCAATTTGTTGTTCCAATGCTTTGATCGAAGCTCCTTGATTTCTTGTAGTAGTGTCCGTTGAAGCTCGAATTTCCTTGATCATAGCAGCATTCTCTTCATGTCTTTTAGCAGCATCGGCCATAATTTGCTTTAAAGTATCGTCTAAAGTCTGCCTCCTCTCTTGATAAGCGGGATTGAAGTTGTTCTTTTGATAGAATCCCGGACTAGCTTCCCTAAATCTTGCTGAAGGTCGGAATGGTTGTCCAAATTGGGTGTAATAAGCTTCTTCAAACGTCTCACTTTCATTCTTACTCGGACAATCCTTAGTGTAGTGAGGTCCTTCGCACTTTTCACATCCAACTTGGGCAGCATACGCTCTTTCATCTCGCTTCTTCATCTCTCTACTAATTTTATCCAATTGAGCTTGAATAGCAGCAATCCCGTCAAAATTAGTGCTGCTCTTAGATCTAGTAGAGGTCCCATCGTGCCATTTCTGAGAATGATCAGCAGCTTCTTGGATCGCTTTCCTAGCATTAGTTGCACTCATCTGAGGTACAGCTCCCTTAGCATCCAAAATCTGTCTTGTAGGCACGTCCAATCCCTGATAAAACAATATTATTTCCTGCATAGGGGTTAGATAGTGTTGAGGACATTTTATCAATAAATCTTTAAATCGTTCCCAAGCTTGATAAAGGGTTTCATCAGGCTCTTGCTTGAAACTATTGATAGCCTCCATTTTTTTAGCAGTCTTCGCAGGTGGACAATATCTCTTCAGGAATTTGCTCTTCAAACCTTCCCATGTAGTGATTGAACTAGCAGGTTCATTCCTTAGCCACTTGTTAGCAGCTCCTTTTAGTGAGATTGGGAAGATTCTTAGCATGAGTTGATCGGTATTGACACTTTCTGTAGTAAACAAATCTGCAATCTCCAGGACCTTTTCAACATGCTCATTAGCATCCTCTTGTTCTGTAACACCCCAACCCAATAAGGGTAAAGATGTCACACTAATGGTTTCACATCAGATCAAAACAAAGCATACATTTCAAATAATATAGAAATTCTCAAGGTTACAAATGAAATTCTGAAATTTACATGGTTACAACGGAAACAAAACTAAACACTAAGTCTGCAAAAGCAACTCTTTCTAATGGTCTCTACTTCAGAACACTATCAAATTCTTCTAAGTCCAAAAGTCTCTTCACTCATACCCAACCCGTCGTCCTGCTTATTACCTGCCGCACACGAAAAGAAAACGTGCGGCTGAGCTTAAAAAGCTCAGTGAACAGATACATATACAAAGCAAAGAATAACGAAACAAAAATATAATATGGGCAATGGGAATATCATAAGGTATAAAAAAAAATAACTGGATATAAGAGAAGAGTAGGATAGTCATCTACCACGAGCCCAAAACTCAAAGTCAAATCTCAATGTCATCATCTCAAAGTCATAGTCTCACAATCAGAGGGGATACCTCTTAGGCAACCAGATAATATGAGGGGTGTCCTCATGTATCATAATAGTGGAGTGATCAGCTCCCAGGGGTGTGAAAGGCGTGTATTGCACACAGCACCAGTCACCTCAAAGTCATACTCAAAGTCATAGTTAAATCCACTAAACAAAACATGCCTAGGATTGCAATCCATACGCCCCCACTCAAAGTCAATCTCAAAGTCATACTCAAAATCATAGTAGCCATGGCAGATAATATAAAAGGGGACGGCGTGAGAAATCACTCCCCCACACAGGAGTCATGCCAGTGGTGCATCACAGACATGGCCAGGTTACCTTCCTGGCTAGGAAACAGAAAGGTGGCTCGGGTATCAAACTAAGAGTCAGGTCTCAATGTCATGCAAACGGGTTCATCTCAAAGTCATATCAAAGCATATCTCAAGGTCATGTCAAAAGTGAATCTCAAAGTCATATGAAAAGGTTCATATCAAAGGTTCATAGCAAACGGGTCATAGCAAAAGTTCATAGCTCAACATCGAAGCATAGGTAATAAGACACCCTTTCTTAAAAGGGTAGAGTATCCGTACCTTAATACCGCAAGTGAAAATACAACTAGAACATAAGGACCGGAAGCAAACCTCCATCTTCAGCGAATCTACACGCATTTATGATCGTCTTATTAATAACTTATTTTAAATCACAGAGTACTTATTTTAGTCGGCTTTCCATTTTTAGTAACTTTCCTATTTTTATCACGTTTGCTGATTTAATAACGTTTAGGGTCAAAAATGACATTTAGATAATTTTAGACTTAACGTGATAAATATTTTAGCTTAGGGTTAATATAACACTTTTAGCAATTTTAGAGTTTAATGTGTCTAAATATTAAGATATAGGGTGATATGTGAAATTTAGTGGAAAATATAAGCTACTATATTTTAGACTGAACTGTCTACTCTTCCAACAGTCAAGGACATCATGACTTTTCTATTTTTATTCGAAAAATAAAGGAGCACATAAGGAAGAATGACCAATCATGATATTCCTATTATACTATACTACTGCTGTACAAAACAAAACTCATTATTCTTTCTTTCATTTGCTTCGAAGATAGCACAGGAGAAAATCATGCATGACGTCTTCTTCTTTTACTCGTATGATATATATATATATATATCTGTGTCCTACGTAATTAGTGGGTCAAAATTGTATAATTATATTACTTATGTATGGACTAAAATTTTTGTATAATCATTGATTGTGTGGACCCTTTCCATTTACGAAACAAAAACAAGCAGGTGGTCAAAATAATAGGGTCGTGTGACATGTTAACGTGACCTGGCTTTAACACCTTATTTGACCCACTTATAGCTCACGCATGAACACCCTCTTGACAGCCCCCATACGAGACACAAACATGAAAAGTATTGAGATACTTTTGACAGTCACCAACAACACTCTTTTACCCAACTTGCAAACACAAAATCAGCCCATGCAGTACACACCAACCAGCCCCTCTGTATTTCATGTATTTTCACATGACATCACAAGCACACACACGCACACATGTAGAATACAAGACCTGTTGAAAGCGAGACACACCCGATTTGAATCCATGGGCACACATGCGAAACAGCCAAGGCATCGCGAGACCAGATTTTAACCCGCAGACCCTCGCTAAACCTTGTGCGCCTAGGTTTCTATATATACGACATCATATTAATGTGTTGATAATGGTCTTTATTAGGTTAACGATTGTAGTTAGGCTTGGATAACAAAACAAGTCGACAAGCGAAGAAACATATTCGACACACATGATAACAACGAGACATGATTAGACACATATGTACCGAGCAATATAATATAATGACCACCTTCATATTATGAGTTTTAAAAACTGGTCATGCGTATATACATCTCCCTTCGTATGATTATATTAACAAGCCTATTATGTTTCCATATATTTATATCACATTAACGTATATCAAATGGGTTTCAAATGAGTCGATTAAGCCCGACTGATTTAGATACAATTCACGCCTTTTTTCGTAGTTTATGATTTTATGTGACATGTATAGTTGGTTTGTATGAAACAAAAAGAACAGGCATTAACGTTATATATATAACTCGTATTAGATTCGTTATTCGGATAAAATGTAATAAGGTTGATTCTTGTGATACCTGTAGACGAATCAAGGAGGATTAAATCCGGTTAAACGAGGACATTCTCGACTCGAAATACACGATCACACCCATAACTTACGATCACCAACCATGGACACCAAAAGAAAACGGTCACCATCTTGCATAGCACCCTTCGTACTTCTTTTCTTGGAATAGAATGAGACTGCCGATTGCAGTTTAGTTTAGGTTTTTTTTTTTTTTTTTTTTTTTTTTTTTTTTTTTTTTTTTTTTTTGTGTGATATGAAATGTATATTTGGTTGAGAAAATTATGAGAAGAGAGGTGGAGATTAAGGCTGAAAAGATCCGAGTCTTGGGGAGTTGTAGTTGACTAAATCTCTTCTAAAATTTCAAAGATAATTTCATACGAATGATAGAAGTATCACTTTGTAAAAAAAAATAAATGGGTGAGGGAGGTATGCGTATGAATGAAGCAAAGGAGAGATGAATGATAGTCAACTTAACCATACAGATTGTTTTTCACAAATAAGGCAACTACAATTTTAATTTGATTGAGGATCGGTTTATTAAAGTGAGAATGAGAGACTTATACCAAAATTTTGTGAGCAAAAACCAAGGAACCAAATCTTCTAATTCATTCAAATGATTTGGTATAATACTCATTAATTTCGAATTGTACATTACTTTGAAAGATACGAGTGAATCGTTTAGGGTAGCTAGCTTCGGATAGGATTATAGCTTAGGTTAGTTTAGGATTAATTTATTTATTTAGTTTTAGGCTTAAATTCATATTGTGTATTTAAATTTATAAGTTAAAGTTCACCATGCCATATTATTAATATTTCAAACTTAGGAAAATTTTAAAATGGTGAAAAATTATGGTTCAATTATTTCGGGTTTTACAACTCTTCCGCTCTTAAAAAAAAATTTTCGTCCTCGAAAATTGAAGTCGCAAAGTTAAACGAAGTCGTAGCAAGTCGCAAAAGATCATCACAAACATTCTCACGCCCTAGGAGGTTCTTCCAAAAAGATCTTCAGACCAAATAGTTCGTCATGACTCAAATCAAAATGAGGTGGTTTCAAATTTCTCAGAAGGAAACAAAATAAGTTGATTTCTGAACAAAAGGTCCATGCAACATAAAATGGACGATAGGTGAATCTTCAGGAAGCTCATATGGAATACGAACAAGATTTCAAATCAAATTGGCTGTTTCAATCGTAGAGAGCTCTACAAAGAGTTTTCAAGATATATAACTGAGGTCAACAGAATGCAAAACGAGAGTCCAAACTCATCCAGATATCTAATGAACGAAAGTAAGGTATACGTATAGGTAGAATGAACCTAAAGTCTCAGTAATCACGGGTAATCCAATGGAGATTCAAATTCTAACTTCTTAGGTACTCCCTAAGATATCATATGCCCACAACAAGTGTACGTTATATGATGTAAGTATTATCACGTTGGCCAGACGTCATAATACTGGCATCATATAAATATGCCCCCATGATGGTCATACTTTATCTCAAGTTGTGAGCAGAACAACCTATCTTAACCCACCTAGTACTTCTACATTCTCAAAGTCAACAAAATCAAATGTCATAGTCAAACGGGAAAACAAAACTATTCGCAAGAGTATCAAAATCCCAGATTGCCTAGCAGAATTGAGGCACGCCGTCATAAGCATCATATCTTCCACAATTCGCCAAAATCTCTCAAACAAAGCCATCCCGAACATACGAAGAATAAACACGAAACTGGAACGCTTTCAGGGAACTTAGATCATAAGAGAATCCTATTACTATATAACGAAACTTAAGAGGTTCAACGGAATGAAAATTTAGTCGCCAAACCTTCGGCCTTCGTAGAATCAATTCTTCCAAACATAAAGGGTCTGTTTCAAAAATCCGTTCATTCAACACATCCAATCTCCTCAAGTCCGGTTAATTTGTCTTCGTCTGTCCATCAATCGAAAAGTGAAACAAAATTGTGTACTTTTGTCTGGTTCATCAAGCCTCCTGCAGTTCTTCTTGGAATGTGATGGAGTAACGTGGATTTCTGGTACGATCTTTAAATCTCTTCATCATCCAGTCTGCTTCCGCTCTCAATTCATCTTAGTACAACCAAGATGAATAGGGAAATGAGACTGCATGTCTTCATCAACACTAGGTTCGCCATTTCGACTAGAATTTCTTCTTCTGCATCGCCAACACTTCTGCCTTGTATGGAATGTCTTCACTCTTCAGGGTAGCCACCGTTGTTGTCAACTCCAGGCCAGACAATGAAGTAATTTTTCTGATGCGCTTCTAGTTATCTTGATGCATACGTAAAACCTTCTGTGCCGTAAGGGAGTATCACCGAGTCTCTTCCTGAAATATCGCCAAAATTGCTCCGCCCGAGGGTATGGAAGCTAATTTCTATCTCAACTTTTCCAAAACTCTATTCTCAATCAAACTAAGCTGTTTCTCTCTGTTCACGAAATTTCTCAATGGTATCATAAGTTGCAAACATCTTCTAGAATTCTTCTGCAAAGTTCAAAAGGTTTCAGTTCTCCGTTCTGCTATCGGTCTTGACCACTTGGTGATAGTTTTCAAAACTTGCGGGATTTAAAGAGATATCCTCAATTAAGAACATCGTTGTCTCACAAATACCAAATTCTCAGAATGTGCAAATGATCGACGAATTTCCTAACAAAGTGCAAAGATGATTTTCATGCTCTTCCTCGTTTCCGAACATACTATTAAGTCATACAATGACCATTTGCCCAAGTACTCACGAGAAAACACCATTTATCAAATTCACGAAACAGTCACAGCTTCCGCTAATACTATTAGCGTCACTAACCGTCATAGCCGTCGTTTACGAATACGAAAGGCGACCCAAGAATAAAACCAATTCATCAGAAGGAAAACTTCGCGCTCTGAAATTACACAAACACATAGTCGTTTCAGGGTGGAGGAATATTGGCTCCTAACAGTAATACGGTTCAGCTATCTCCAGTCACCATCCTTCTTTATCGCGAACGAAACTAAAACACGCCCAGCAGATACACTCAAGCAGACTTACATCCTGGTCTTTGGTTGCTGCTCTTCCCGGTAGCTCAAATCAACTGGTATAATTCCGGACACATCCGGAGAAATCTTTGCCTGGTGACTAGACAATATCTCGATATCATGTCAAATCTTACTTCACACTCCGGTGGAAATCTTGGTGGTTCCACCAGGAATCATATTCAAGAAATTCAGGGTGCCAAATAACGTTCAAGATACGATTCATTCATTGGTGTGCGAACTGGGTCCTAGGAAAACTTCATAACAGCGAAAGTAACACACGAGTCTCCAGAGTAATAGTGATAGCAAAGGGTTTAACAATCGGTAATCATGGTAGGGAGTTCAAAATTGTTGCAAACGTCAAAGGTGAGACATAGAAGGGTAGTTGTCAATATTTGAATGATCAATCAACCAATTCCTTGTCAGAATAAAATCGAAGTTAACTATCCAAAGAAAGACAGATCAGCATAGCAAAACTTATTGTTCAAAGGTGAGAGGGAAACATTCTTATACTCGTGGTTACACACCACAAAACTTCTCATAGGGACAGAGATGGATGAAACGAAATCAAATAGCATCGAAAGATTCATAGATACTTATCAAAAGCAAGAGACAAATAAGAAAACACATCAAGTATGTCATCGCCATGGAGATTCTCAGAATGACCGAAGAGGCATCAAAATGATTAACAAGAGGATCAGAGGTCAGAGTCAAAATCTAAAGATAAGGATCAATTAGTGTCAGGCAATTATCATGCAATTCTCAACGCCTTCAAGATTTAATCAGGTTCAAATCTTAGGTGGTACAAAGTATAAGCTTTCAATTTCCAAAAGTGATATCAACAGGATCTAACCAAAAGCAAGGCACGAATCAGAGTGATGCGGAAGCAATGATACTTAAACAAATATCTTATAGTCTACCCATTCCTCACTGGTCAAAACTTACGTTCCTATAGGGAAATCCTAAAGCAAATTTTCAAAGGTTGCCTTACAAGCGCCTACAGGGAAAAACTTAGTGGTCCTAACTTACACAGGCCAAGGGTAAATGTATTACGAATCGCAGCCTGTCGCTCTGATACCATAATTGTAACACCCCAACCCAATAAGGGTAAAGATGTCACACTAATGGTTTCACATCAGATCAAAACAAAGCATACATTTCAAATAATACAGAAATTCTCAAGGTTACAAATGAAATTCTGAAATTTACATGGTTACAACGGAAACAAAACTAAACACTAAGTCTGCAAAAGCAACTCTTTCTAATGGTCTCTACTTCAGAACACTATCAAAGTCTTCTAAGTCCAAAAGTCTCTTCACTCATACCCAACCCGTCGTCCTGCTTATTACCTGCCGCACACGAAAAGAAAACGTGCGGCTGAGCTTAAAAAGCTCAGTGAACAGATACATATACAAAGCAAAGAATAACGAAACAAAAATATAATATGGGCAATGGGAATATCATAAGGTATAAAAAAAAATAACTGGATATAAGAGAAGAGTAGGATAGTCATCTACCACGAGCCCAAAACTCAAAGTCAAATCTCAATGTCATCATCTCAAAGTCATAGTCTCACAATCAGAGGGGATACCTCTTAGGCAACCAGATAATATGAGGGGTGTCCTCATGTATCATAATAGTGGAGTGATCAGCTCCCAGGGGTGTGAAAGGCGTGTATTGCACACAGCACCAGTCACCTCAAAGTCATACTCAAAGTCATAGTTAAATCCACTAAACAAAACATGCCTAGGATTGCAATCCATACGCCCCCACTCAAAGTCAATCTCAAAGTCATACTCAAAATCATAGTAGCCATGGCAGATAATATAAAAGGGGACGGCGTGAGAAATCACTCCCCCACACAGGAGTCATGCCAGTGGTGCATCACAGACATGGCCAGGTTACCTTCCTGGCTAGGAAACAGAAAGGTGGCTCGGGTATCAAACTAAGAGTCAGGTCTCAATGTCATGCAAACGGGTTCATCTCAAAGTCATATCAAAGCATATCTCAAGGTCATGTCAAAAGTGAATCTCAAAGTCATATGAAAAGGTTCATATCAAAGGTTCATAGCAAACGGGTCATAGCAAAAGTTCATAGCTCAACATCGAAGCATAGGTAATAAGACACCCTTTCTTAAAAGGGTAGAGTATCCGTACCTTAATACCGCAAGTGAAAATACAACTAGAACATAAGGACCGGAAGCAAACCTCCATCTTCAGCGAATCTACACGCATTTATGATCGTCTTATTAATAACTTATTTTAAATCACAGAGTACTTATTTTAGTTGGCTTTCCATTTTTAGTAACTTTCCTATTTTTATCACGTTTGCTGATTTAATAACGTTTAGGGTCAAAAATGACATTTAGATAATTTTAGACTTAACGTGATAAATATTTTAGCTTAGGGTTAATATAACACTTTTAGCAATTTTAGAGTTTAATGTGTCTAAATATTAAGATATAGGGTGATATGTGAAATTTAGTGGAAAATATAAGCTACTATATTTTAGACTGAACTGTCTACTCTTCCAACAGTCAAGGACATCATGACTTTTCTATTTTTATTCGAAAAATAAAGGAGCACATAAGGAAGAATGACCAATCATGATATTCCTATTATACTATACTACTGCTGTACAAAACAAAACTCATTATTCTTTCTTTCATTTGCTTCGAAGATAGCACAGGAGAAAATCATGCATGACGTCTTCTTCTTTTACTCGTATGATATATATATATATATATATCTGTGTCCTACGTAATTAGTGGGTCAAAATTGTATAATTATATTACTTATGTATGGACAAAAATTTTTGTATAATCATTGATTGTGTGGACCCTTTCCATTTACGAAACAAAAACAAGCAGGTGGTCAAAATAATAGGGTCGTGTGACATGTTAACGTGACCTGGCTTTAACACCTTATTTGACCCACTTATAGCTCACGCATGAACACCCTCTTGACAGCCCCCATACGAGACACAAACATGAAAAGTATTGAGGTACTTTTGACAGTCACCAACAACACTCTTTTACCCAACTTGCAAACACAAAATCAGCCCATGCAGTACACACCAACCAGCCCCTCTGTATTTCATGTATTTTCACACGACATCACAAGCACACACACGCACACATGTAGAATACAAGACCTGTTGAAAGCGAGACACACCCGATTTGAATCCATGGGCACACATGCGAAACAGCCAAGGCATCGCGAGACCAGATTTTAACCCGCAGACCCTCGCTAAACCTTGTGCGCCTAGGTTTCTATATATACGACATCATATTAATGTGTTGATAATGGTCTTTATTAGGTTAACGATTGTAGTTAGGCTTGGATAACAAAACAAGTCGACAAGCGAAGAAACATATTCGACACACATGATAACAACGAGACATGATTAGACACATATGTACCGAGCAATATAATATAATGACCACCTTCATATTATGAGTTTTAAAAACTGGTCATGCGTATATACATCTCCCTTCGTATGATTATATTAACAAGCCTATTATGTTTCCATATATTTATATCACATTAACGTATATCAAATGGGTTTCAAATGAGTCAATTAAGCCCGACTGATTTAGATACAATTCACGCCTTTTTTCGTAGTTTATGATTTTATGTGACATGTATAGTTGGTTTGTATGAAACAAAAAGAACAGGCATTAACGTTATATATATAACTCGTATTAGATTCGTTATTCGGATAAAATGTAATAAGGTTGATTCTTGTGATACCTGTAGACGAATCAAGGAGGATTAAATCCGGTTAAACGAGGACATTCTCGACTCGAAATACACGATCACACCCATAACTTACGATCACCAACCATGGACACCAAAAGAAAACGGTCACCATCTTGCATAGCACCCTTCGTACTTCTTTTCTTGGAATAGAATGAGACTGCCGATTGCAGTTTAGTTTAGGTTTTTTTTTTTTTTTTTTTTTTTTTTTTTTTTTTGTGTGATATGAAATGTATATTTGGTTGAGAAAATTATGAGAAGAGAGGTGGAGATAAAGGCTGAAAAGATCCGAGTCTTGGGGAGTTGTAGTTGACTAAATCTCTTCTAAAATTTCAAAGATAATTTCATACGAATGATAGAAGTATCACTTTGTAAAAAAAAATAAATGGGTGAGGGAGGTATGCGTATGAATGAAGCAAAGGAGAGATGAATGATAGTCAACTTAACCATACAGATTGTTTTTCACAAATAAGGCAACTACAATTTTAATTTGATTGAGGATCGGTTTATTAAAGTGAGAATGAGAGACTTATACCAAAATTTTGTGAGCAAAAACCAAGGAACCAAATCTTCTAATTCATTCAAATGATTTGGTATAATACTCATTAATTTCGAATTGTACATTACTTTGAAAGATACGAGTGAATCGTTTAGGGTAGCTAGCTTCGGATAGGATTATAGCTTAGGTTAGTTTAGGATTAATTTATTTATTTAGTTTTAGGCTTAAATTCATATTGTGTATTTAAATTTATAAGTTAAAGTTCACCATGCCATATTATTAATATTTCAAACTTAGGAAAATTTTAAAATGGTGAAAAATTATGGTTCAATTATTTCGGGTTTTACATCCTCTTGTTCCGTCCCACTGAAAGCATTCTCTCTGAGCTCTTTGAGAAATTGTCCCTTCAACTCAAATTTTGACTTGTCATCAAACTTAGGTCTAGCAACTCCTGAAGTGTAATCAGCACGGGTATTGTTCATGTATTCCTCCATAGTAGTGTTTTCGCCCATTGTTTCTGTTTCAACTTCCTCTTTTTCTTCAGAAAAGTAATCAAGCTCGAGTGAACTTGAAAGATCAAAGCTTCTTGTGTTGAAAAGCCTTTTAAGCGAATGTAGGGCTCGTTCAGGATCTTCGAAAGGTTGAATCAAGTTCTTCGTAGAACTCCTGGTCATGCACTTCCTGAAATCAATCACAAAAGCATCAGTAGGGTATGCTCGAGAAAGTAATATATCAGATAATTAATAACGAAAATGGAATACGAAAAATTAAAGTTACTGATATCTGCAGACGATGCGCCGTATCCAAAGAGTTGGATACGCCGTATCTTATAATCGTTAAAATTTAATCAGACTTTATTCAGAAAAATAGATACGCCGCTTTAGAATTTAAGAATGCGCCGTATCGAATTAATCAATCAAAAATCAACTTATCTAATTAAAATTAAATGCGTCGTATTAACGAAAGTTAATGCGCCGTATTTTCGTTAAGTTTAAAAATAAAAGATTTTTGATTCAGAAAGATGCGCCGTATCGATAGAGATCGATACGCCGTATTTGTTTAATAATTCGCAAACTGTTTTTAATTAAAATAATAGATACGCCGTATCTGCTAAAGCAGATGCGTCGTATGGCGTGAATGTTTTAGAAAAAAAAAAAAAAAAAATTTATAAAAAACAGATACGCCGTATCTGCAAAAGCAGATGCGTCGTATTACTTTATCGCTTAGAAAAATTTTCTTGTTAAAAACAGATACGCCGTATCTTGGGGAAAAGATGCGTCGTATCGAATTAATTAAACGCGTTGTATTTATAAAAAAATTAAACGCAATACGCCGTATCTGAGAGATCAGATGCGCCGTATCGTTTGATTTTGCACAGTACAACGATAGCAGAACAGAAAAATACGAAAAATAAAAACAAAAATTAAACACACAAACAAAAATAAACACACAAAAATAAAAAGAAAACAATTAACACACAATACAACAAATATGCAAAATAGTACAATGATGCAATTAATCTAATAAAAAGAAAAACCTAATTAAAATACTAATCAAATTAACAGATAATAACAATTCACTCCCCGGCAACGGCGCCAAAAACTTGATGCGCGTGATGTGTCGTTGCGGTTTAGCAGTTTTAATGCCTACTCATTTTTAAATTTATATTTAGCCGACTTATCAATAACACACACACTTAACGAGCAGTGTACCCGGTCAGTATGAAGATAATGGTAAGTAGAGTGTCGATCACTAAGAGTGGAACGTATTATCTAGTTATTCTAATCAGTATTTTAATATCCTAACGCAAGGGGGTTTCAGCCTGAGAGACTGGCACGATTTGTTGCAATTAAAATAATAAAATAAACCAATAGGCACGAATCAGCAAGTAGCACACACGTACACAGATAGATACTCGAGACAATAAGAGGGCTGACCTTATAATTAAGTAGATTGTCACTTGTTTTATTGATAGCTTTATATGAAGTGTATGTAGTTAATCCTTTCTCGTTGGTCCTATTCTTATCGGCGAGTAAACCCTTAATGATTACTTATGTCTAAAAGTTATTCCTAAGTGATCAATTTAGAAACAACCGTGGGAGCCACATTATGTCCCGCAGTTAAATGCCCGCAAGCCACTAATAAACACAGAGGTTATCAATGCACTAATAAGTAGTAACCAAAGACATCAACATATAAACTTTAATTAATGAGAAAGCAGTTTTAAGGGAGTGCAATCTTTCCGTTGCCACATTACACAAGCCACCAATCTTGATGAATTAAAGTTTGCTAACACAATAAAACAAAACTACTTAATGAATTAAATACATGCAGCACCTTCTTACAGCTCTTGTATCTTTGATTTGGGTGTGTCTTGTGCTGCCTCCTTGACTGAATTCGTCCTTTGTTCCTACTGTTCGGTCTTCGGTGTTAGGGTTTTGGAACTCTTTAATTCGTCTGGTCTACGGGGTATTTATAGTTTCTGTCTGAGGGAAGATGCGGCGCAGGGTCCAAGATTATAATATTCAGGAATATTCGTACACCGCCAGAAGATGCGGCGTAACTCTTTATTAGATGCGGCGCATGTCCTCTTGTATCTTGGATCGTATCTGGTGATATCTTGATAGAGATGCGGCGCATGTCGAGAGTGAGATGCGGCGCATCTGGAGCAGAATTGACTTGATCTTGTCCATGTCAGTAGATTTTCACTTTATGCACGTTTTGCTCCATTATTAGTCCAAAATCGCTAAGTTTCACCAAATGCTTGTTTTTACCTGAGAATTACAAAAGTAAACAATTAAGTATCAATCCTCATACATAATATAGTAAAACAAGTCAAATTAATAGGATAAATGATAGTAATAAAATGTACTTATTTGAGTTCATCAATAATCTAATATATACATCTTTGATATTCATATATTGAGCAAAATCAAATCAAGGAGACCTTGGATTGTTTCTTAGGAAATTTTTGCATTTAGGAGTCGAAACAATCACATCTCCACATTTGTTGCATATAGGCACACACTAGAACAAGCTTATCAATCACATTCTCACAATTGTTCCATCACCTATTCCCCATTAGTTTCTAGTGCCTTTGCTTCATTACCCTTGCCTTAGATGATTAGGTTCCTTAAATTGCTAGATATTAATTTTTTTTTTTGGAAGGCAACTTTCGCAGAGAGGGAGGTCTAGACTTACGTTGTCTTAACCGGGCCCGCGCTAGAGAGCTCCCTCGAAAGGAAATCCAAGTCCAAGAAACCCGATGGGGGGAAAACCTTCAACTTAAGCCGCCCGAAGGCACGACACTTAAATTGAAGTAAACCCTGCCTTCTCCAGATTCGAACCCTGGTGGGCTGAATCCTTCATTGAAGGACTTTGAAAACCTTTGAAAACCTTGCTTGCTTATTTATTTGTCTTAAATGCCATGCATGCTTAATATGTTTCTCAATTGCCTCAAAGAGTGGGACTTGCCTAAAACCAGAAGCTCAAAACATAGCCATCCTCACCTATTTCTATAGAAAAACCCATTTCTGGAACCCAGAAAAGTACCAGATGGGTGGCCCCCTTAATTCATAAGGCCGCCCCCTTAATTATTAAGGGGACCGCCCATAATTAAGGGGACCGGCCATCTGCTGGACGGGTTCAGAGAATCTTTTTCTACTATTTAGCCCATTTGATCCTATACTTCCCCAAATTCCCAAACACATTCTGTCCTGATCACCCAACAAGCCTATCCATTCCTAAACAACACAAATCCTCCACTATAAATAACCCCATATCCCACCACATTCAATCATCCCATCATGTCTTCTCCTATCAACCAAAAACCAAAAACCTCAAAGCTAGCAAGGATGACCTTAAAACCCGGGTGGAAAAGAAAACCTCACCCTCACCACAAGCCCATCACAACTAGACAACCAACACCTCCATCATCATTCATCCCCAACTACTCTCCAAGATCACAACCTCATTTCATTGAACCATTTCACAAACCCTACCATTTTGGCCAAACATCCACATTCATTCCAAACTACTCCCCTAAACCTCAAACCAACTTCAATGGAATCCTTGAAAACCCTCATCACCTTGGTCAAACATCAAACTTTTCACCTCAATACCATCCATTTCCACCAAATAACCAAATTCCCATTCATGAAAGGCAAAAGCTTCATGAAGAGATTAACCAAATCCATGATCTTAATGATCTCCTTGCTATGCACCTCACAGAACGCAACAAGGGACAACCTCCATCCTCACCTTACTCAAATTGCCTACCACACTCTCTTAACTTGGATCAAGTTACAAACCACACCCACTATTGCCCTTGTTGCATCTTCCTTCAAAAACAAATCCTCCACTTAAGTGAAGATATTTCTTGGATCGAATATCTACTCACTCGTCCTCATCCCATTCCTCCACTACAACGATATAACCTCAATGGATCCACTCCATTTCCCTCACCATCACATAACTAAAACCCATCCACATGCTTTCCGCCTCAAAATAAACTCCCTCACCCTTTTGTGTCGTAAGCAAGTCCAATCGCTCTCTTTGGCAATATGAGGACCATTAGTATTTCTAGTTATATTGTAATCATTATGTTTCAAGTATTTTATGTAATGTAATGATGATTCATATGTTATATATGATCATCTTGAATGCATTAGTTGGTTGTTTTAAATATTTTTGCTATGTATATATATCTTGTGTCTCCTAACTTGTTTTTGCAGCCAAGATTTCCATAGCTCGTCTCCTTGGTGCCCTCGAACGAGGGGGAGTAAACATCAAGGGGGAGTTCTCGTCCCGACAAATTTAGTTTCTAAAACTTGTCGGCATAACCTTTTTTTTTTATTCTACAAAAAGGGGGAGAAGTGAATGTAAACTCACTAAATACTTGTTCAAAAATAAATTTTTGGATTTAATAAGTTTAAGTTTTGTAATCATCAAAAAAGGGGAGATTGTTGACATAAATAATGCCTAAAAACATTATTCATATCTCTATGTTTTAATGATCACAAAATATAAACTCATTAAACCTAAACTTATCAAATAAACAAGTATTTAGTTGTAAATATTCATTTCTACAACTTAATCACTTAAGGTATGAATAAACAAGTGCTTAATGCATTATATGATCAAAGGAACATTTTCTTAATAACTAGATTTTTTATAAAACATCAAAAACATTTTATATTTTTGAAAAACATTTTTGGTATTAAATAAAAATGTTTAATCTTTTATAAAAATATGAATTCAAATTTTTAACCAAAATCAGTTAAAATGTTCCAGAAAAACCTTCCCCACAAAAGGACAAAATTGGCCAACGTTCAGTAGGGGCGGCCCCCTTAATTTTGCTAGGCGGCCCCCTTAATAATTAAGGGGACCGCCCCCTATTTAAGGGGACCGCCCCCGCTCTAGTAGGCCTCCAGCTGTCCAGTTTTTCTCCTATAAATACCAGCCTTCTCCTGGATTTTTACTCACCTTTTGCACACTGAAACTTTCTGTTTTAAATCACATTTCATATCTTTAAAAACCCTTTGATCATATAATCTTAAGCTTTGGTTTCTAAGTGATCCAAGCTTCCTCCATTCAAGTGCAAAAGAAGAATACTCCTTCAACAACTAAAGAAGAAGTATTGCAACTTAGATACCTAAGTTGTTTGTGTCATCATACATTTGTTTATAAGTTGTGTATTGTTGTTAGATAGTTGTGTGTATAATTGTTTGGGATAGGTTAGTGTGTAAGTAGAGAAGTTGTGTTGTTAAGGTGTGTAAGTAGTAAAGGTGTGAAGAAGTAGAAGTGTACATAGGTTGTGTGATGAACTCAAATAAGTACATTTTATTACTATCATTTATCCTATTAATTTGACTTGTTTTATTATATTATGTATGAGAATTGATACTTAATCGTTTACTTTTGTAATTCTCAGGTAAAAACAAGCATTTGGTGAAACTTGGCGATTTTGGACTAATTATGGAGCAAAACAAGCAAGAAGTTAAGAGTCTACTGAAATGTACAAGATCAAGACAAATCTGCTCCAGATGCGCCGCATCTCACTTATTACATACGGCGCATCACTATCAAGATTTCACCAGATACGATCCAAGATACAAGAGGACATGCGCCGCATCCAAGAATGAAGATACGCCGCATCTTCTGGCGGTGTACGAATATTCCTGAATATATTAATCTTGGACCCCACGCGAAGTTAAGTCAATGCGCCGCATCTACTTACTAGATGCGCCGCATCTCACCCTCAGACAGAAACTATAAATACCCCAAGACCAGACGAATTCCGTAGCTTTAGTCAACACATATATTAAAGACCAGAGAAACCTAAGGCCGAATTCAGACGAATAGGCAGCACAAGACACACCCGAACGAAGATACAAGAGCTGTAAGAAGGTGCTGCATGTGTTTAATTCATTAAGTAGTTTTGTTTTATTGTGTTAGTAAACTTTAATTCATCAGGATTGATGGCTTGTGTAATGTGACAACGGAAAGGTTGCACTCCCTTAAAACTGCTTTCCCATCAATTAAAGTTTATATGTTGATGTCTTTGGTTACTACTTATTAGTGCATTGATAACCTCTGTGTTTATTAGTGGCCTGCGCATTTGACTGCGGAAAATAATGTGGCTCCCACGGTTGTTACTAAATTGATCACTTAGGAATAACTTTTAGACATAAGTAATCATTAAGGGTTTACTCGCCGATAAGAATAGGACCAACGAGAAAGGATTAACTACATACACTTCATATAAAACTATCAATAAAACAAGTGACAATCTACTTAATCATAAGGACAGATCTTCTTATTATCTCAAGTATTTATCTGTGTACGTGTGTGCTATTCGTTGATTCGTGCCTATTTGTTTAGTTTATTATTTAATTGCAACCAAATCGTGCCAGTCTCTCAGGCTGAACCCCCCTCGCGTTAGATTAGGTTGTATAGCTAACTTAATATATTAAAATACTGATTAGAATAACTAGATAATACGTTCCACTCTTAGTGATCGACACTCTACTTACCATTATATTCATACTGACCGGGTACACTGCTCGTTAAGTGTGTGTGTTATTGATAAGTCGGCTAAATATAAATTTAAAACTTGAGTAGGCATTAATACTGCTAAACCGCAACGACACATCGCACGCATCAAGTTTTTGGCGCCGTTGCCGGGGAGTGAATTGTTATTATCTGTTAATTTGATTAGTATTTTAATTAGGTTTTTAATTATTTTTTAATCTAACCGCTAATTCTGTTGTGTATTAGATTAATTTGCATTCATTGTATTATTTTGCATATTTTTTGTTTTTGTGTTTTCTTTGTGTTTATTTTCGTTTGTGTTTTTATTTGTTTTTATTTTTCATATTTTTTGTTTTCTGCTATCGTTGTACTGAGCTAAATCGAACGATACGGCGCATCTGATTTCTCAGATACGGCGTATTGCGTTTAATTTTTATAAAATACAACGCGTTTAATTAATTCGATACGACGCATCTTTTCCCCAAGATACGGTGTATCTGTTTTTGATAAAAAAATTTTCTAAATGTTAACGCCATACGACGCATCTGCTTTAGCAGATACGGCGTATCTATTATTTTAATTAAAAACAGTTTTCGAATTATTAAACAGATACGGCGCATCAATTTCTGTCGATACGGCGTATCTTCTGAATCAAAAATCTTATTTTTGAAACTTAACGAAAATACGGCGCATTAACTTTGTTAATACGACGCATTTAATTTTAATAAGTATATCGATTTTTGATTATTAAAATTGATACGGCGCATTCTAATTTCTAAGCGGCGTATCTATTTTCTGATAAAAGTTTGATTTGATTTTAACGATTATAAGATACGGCGTATCCAACTTTTTGGATACGGCGCATCGTCTGCAGATATCAGCAACTTTTATTTTTCTTATCTCCGAACGGAAATTACTCTGACCCTTATACCTGGAAACTTTTACTTTGAAATCTACCTCTCTTTGATTTTCAGGAACAATGTTCGATATTTTCCCCAACTTGTTCGGAAGACCCCGAAAAAATCTTACCATGGAAGAGTTTGCACTACAAATCGCTCGTGCCAATCAAAAAGAACATCATGAAGCAAGAAATTTTATTAATGAATTCAAAGGCAGTCATGAGCTGCTACTAAATGAACAAAACAACATGATTTATGGATTGGCAATTGAAGTGCACCAATTGTCAACAGTGCTTAACAGGGTTCTTTTGGTAAAGCAAGACTTGAAAGGGATTACAACTAGAGGCGGAAAGTCAACCTTTGAAATCGGAGAGACACCCGAGGATGACGGTACAAACAAGATTTCCCCTGAATTTTTATCACCGGAGCAAGAGCAACCAAAAGAGACTAATCCAGAACCAGTAATTAGAGAAGAACCTTCTGTTGAACCTAAACGATCAACACTACCTTTCCCACATAGGGTAAGGAAAGAGAAAGAAGATGCCTATCAGAAGAAATTCCTGGAGAATCTCAAGCAGCTGTAGCTAAGCATACCATTTATGGAAGCCCTGGTGCAAATGCCAAAATATGCTAAATATCTGAAGAGCTTGCTTACAAACAAGTCTAAACTTGAAGAGGCTTGCACCATAACAATGGGGAAAAGAAGCTCAGCAGCATTGCTCAACAAACTTCCGTCTAAAGAAAAAGATCCAGGGAGTTTCACTATTCCTTGTCAAATTAAAAATTTGCATATTGAAAATGCTTTAGCCGACCTAGGAGCTAGTATAAGTCTTATGCCCTCTTCTATGTATGATAAATTAGGTCTTGGTGAACCAAAACCTACTAGGATGTGCTTAGAATTAGCTGATAGGTCCATACAATACCCATTAGGAATAGCTGAAAATATATTAATAAAAGTTGATAAATTTGAATTACCTATCGACTTTGTTATCCTCGATATGCCTGAAAATTCTAGAACTCCTATAATATTAGGACGACCATTTTTAGCCACTGCTAGGGCCATAATTGATGTTTTTAATAAAAAGATAACTCTTACCATAGGAAAAGATGAGGTTGAGTTTAACATGGAACAATCTATGAGTAAAGATAATTCCGATGACGATGAATGCTATAATATCGATGTTTCTGATGACACGATTAATCAATTTACTCAGAAATTGTTAAAAAGTAATTTGCTTGATTCTTTTCTGCTTAAAAATTTAGAAAACACAATTGCTATAGAAGATCAAGTTGATGAGAATACTATTGATTATAATTTAGCTGCTGACTCTGCTGTATGTAACGCGATACGGCGCATCGAAAATATCGATGCGGCGCATCTATCTGATGACAGCAGCGATATAGTTAAAGAACAAGTTTATTCCGCTAGTGCTACTGAAATTGATAATGTTAAACCTGTGCTTAAGGATCTACCTTCTACTTTGGAGTATGCCTATTTAAATGGGAACACTAATTCGCCCGTTATTATTGCATCTGACTTAACGCCAAAAGAAAAGGAATCACTTTTGCAGGTACTGTATAAACGAAGAGGAGCATTAGCATGGAGTATGTCTGATATTAAGGGAATTAGCCCGTCATTTTGTACGCATAAAATCCTTATGGAGGATGAATTCAAGCCAACTACCCAACCTCAAAGGCGTTTGAATCCAAAAGTCTAAGATGTGGTGAAAAATGAAATTGTGAAATTACTTAACTCTGGACTTATCTACCCAATTTCCGACAGCTCGTTGGTCAGTCCTATCCACGTCGTACCTAAAAAAGGAGGAATGACGGTAGTACTCAATGACGAAAATGAGCTAATCCCTTCAAGAACCGTTACTGGATGGAGAGTTTGCATCGACTATCGCAAACTCAATGATGCTACGCGAAAAGATCACTTCCCTCTTCCATTCATTGATCAAATGTTAGAAAGACTATTAGGTCATGATTATTATTGTTTTTTAGATGGTTTTTTAGGTTTCTTCCAAATACCCATTGCCCCTGAGGATCAAGAGAAGACGACTTTCACCTGCCCTTTTGGAACCTTCGCCTATAGGATAATGCCGTTCAGACTATGCAACGCCCCTGCTACTTTCCAACATTGTATGACAGCTATCTTCCATGATATGGTAGAAGACTTTATGGAAGTCTTCATGGACGACTTCTCGGTGTTCGGTAACTCATTTAGTGATTGTCTGTTTAAACTTGATAAAATGCTTGCTAGGTGTGAAGAAACTAACCTTGTTCTTAATTGGGAAAAATGTCATTTTATGGTTAGAGAGGGAATTGTGTTAGGACATAAGATTTCTGGGAAAGGTATAGAAGTCGATAAAGCTAAAATTGATGTAATTGCCAAACTACCTTACCCCACTAATGTAAAAGGTGTTAGAAGTTTTTTAGGGCATGCTGGATTCTATCGTAGGTTCATAAAGGATTTTTCAATGATATCTAGGCCTATGACCCAATTATTGCTAAAAGATGCGAAGTTTGATTTTTCTAAAGATTGCAAAAAGGCATTTAACATACTTAAAGAAAAACTAACTTCTGCACCAATTATAATTTCACCGGATTGGAATCTGCCTTTTGAACTAATGTGTGATGCTAGTGATTTTGCTGTTGGAGCTGTACTTGGTCAAAAGATTGATAAGAAATTTAAGCCGATTTATTATGCTAGCAAAACACTGAATAATGCCCATGAACATTACACCACCACGGAAAAAGAACTTTTAGCAGTAGTTTTTGCATTCGATAAATTTAGATCATATCTTATATTGTCAAAAACTATGGTTTACACTGACCATTCTGCTTTGAAGTATTTGTTCAATAAACAGGATGCCAAGCCAAGGCTTATTAGGTGGGTTTTATTGCTCCAAGGATTCGATATTGAAATTAAAGATAAAAAGGGTGCCGAGAATCTAGCTGTTGACCACTTATCTAGACTTGAAAACCCTGATATGGAGGTGCTTGACGAAAGGGAAATAGCTGATGACTTTCCTGATGAACACCTTATGATGGTAGGAATTAAGAGCAATAATACTGGACCATGGTATGCCGACTTTATAAACTTTATTGTTGCAAATGAAATTCCAAAAGGGCTAACATCCGAAGAGAAAAGAAGGTTTCTAACTCGCGCTGGCGAGTATATTTGGGATGAACCTTATGCCTTTAAATTATGTCCTGACAATATTATACGAAGATGCGTAGATGGTGATGACATCCCAGCAATATTGGCACATTGCCATTCAGGGCCAACGGGAGGACATCACAGTGCAGTCATCACAAGAAGAAAGATCCTTGATGCGGGATTTTATTGGCCCACTATGTTGGATGATGCAAAAGACTATATAAAAGGATGTGATGCGTGTCAACGATCCGGGAATATAACATCAAGAAACGAAATGCCGCAAAACTATATCCATGTGTGTGAAGTTTTCGACATATGGGGATTGGACTTCATGGGACCGTTTCCTGAATCTAAAGGTAATAAATATATTTTGGTTGCTGTTGATTACGTATCAAAATGGGTCGAAGCACAAGCATTACCAACTAACGACAGCAAGGTAGTACTTAAATTTTTGCAAAGTTTGTTCTCTAGGTTTGGAATTCCTAAGGCATTGATTAGTGATAGGGGAACACACTTTTGTAATCACCATCTGGGAAGAGCCTTGCAGAAATATGGAGTATATCATAGGGTTTCCACCGCGTACCATCCTCAATCCAATGGGCAAACTGAAGTAACCAATAGGGCTATAAAGCGAATTCTTGAAAAAACGACTGGATATAATCCAAAAGGGTGGTCTGACAAGTTAAATGATGCTTTATGGGCATTCCGTACAGCCTATAAGACACCAACGGGATGCACTCCATTTCGTCTTGTATACGGAAAAGCATGCCACCTACCGATCGAAATTGAACAAAGTGCATATTGGGCTTTGACGAATTGTAATATGGATATGGAAGCTGCAACGAAGAACCGTTTCATGGAACTTAATGAACTCTATGAACTAAGAGACGAGGCTTACAAAAATACTAAGATCTACAAAGAAAGAACTAAAAGATGGCATGACTCGAGGTTACGTGGGGATAAAACGTTTACTATTGGAGAGAAAGTGCTACTATTTAATTCCAGATTAAAGATGTATCCTGGTAAACTTAAATCAAGATGGACGGGTCCGTTCATTGTCAAGAAAGTGTATCCTTATGGAACTATTGAAATATGCGATAAAAATGGTTATATATTCAAAGTAAACGGGCAACGTGTGAAGAAATACTTTGATAATAAAATTGAGGATAATGAGAACGAGGTGGTGGAGTTTGAACCTGAAGTAATGGAGTGAAGAGCTGAACGTGAGTCTAACTTGAAGACTCTGGAATAAAGACAAGTGCTTACCGGGAGACAACCCGGATTTATCTTTTAATTTTCTGTTCTGTGTCGAGTCAGTCAGGCCGCAGAGGATACGGCGCATCTCAATCCTGAGATGCGACGCATCTCCTGCAATGGTCATATCTTTATTTTTCTGCATTTTTTATATTTCGACTTTAAAACTTTTTATCAGTTTATTTTAATGCGGCGCATCTTCTATTCTGATCCGTATTTATTCCAGGCTCGATACGGCGTATCTTCTTCCATAAGATACGGCGCATCGACTGACCTGATGATTTTCATTTTTAATTTTTATGTTTTATTTTAACTAACTACTAATGTATTATGCAAGTTTGAACCTTTCTTAACTTAGGTGTGTTTTAAAGCCTTGGTGGTATTATAGATTCCTGCATTTCCTGTGGATACATCTATTATGAAGCTTAAACGTTCTAATCCACAAGAAAGATGATTTTTGCTCTTATACAAATGGAGGATCATACCGAGCAAATCTCAGGGGAGTTTTTCTGTTCTAATTCTTTTATTTTCCAGTTTTTAACCTTTTATACAAACAACGAGGACGTTGTTTAACTTAAGTGGGGGATTGGAGAATTAGAACACTTAACACTTACTTGTCCTAAACTTTTCAAAATATGCTTAAAATGTGCTTAATATATCAAAACTTAAATTTTTTAGCATGTTTTTGTTTAAAGTCTAAGTTGCATAGCTGCACACATAACATTATTTTCAAAAATTGTGATTTTTCAAAATTCACAAATCTATGAGTGTGCCGGTGACTTGTAAACTTTAGAACTTGGCTTGTATACTATTCGAGACCACCATAATAAGTATTATTTATATAATTGGAATGACTTGTCTAAATTGGTAAATTTCTAGGATTACACCCAAATAGCCTTTATATGTTATGTGTTATTAGCTAACTACACTGGTTAGTTAACCCCCGTAAAAACCCTTTTGTTACTCTCATTTTTAGAGTAAGATACCCCTAGAAAAACACTCAGAGCCATTCCTTTCGTTTCTTACACCTTTGTTAAAATGTTTCGTTACACCCTTACACCTTAGCCTACCCTATAGATTAAAATCCGTGGTTGGTTAATTGCTTTAGGCAAAGTGTGTTTCCTTACATTACCTGTGTTCGCGTGCGTAATTCATTATCTATGGTTAGGTCGGAAAATTGCACAATGCAATTGGAGTGAAAGTAAATATTGTATATCTTTGAGTTTATTTTTCGTGTGTTTACTACTTTCACTATTACCGTTATTTCTGAAGTCATGAAAAGTATGGAAAAATTATCCAGAATTATCATTATAGTGATGTGGTGAAATTTTACACATCTATGTTTATGTTAGTAAAAAAAAAAAAAGAAAAAAAAATCGAAAAAATAGAAAAGAAAAAGAAAAAAGGAAGAGTTGGATGTTTGTTTAACCAACTTATGTGAAGTTTTGTATTAAATGGTCAATATCACCACTATTTGTTGTATATTATATCTATGGATTGAATGGGAGTTGGCAGTTATGGGAACGCCAATTAAGGTTTATTCTTTGATTAAGATCTTGTTGAGTATAATTCGTGTCTACCTAAAAGCGTGTGTTTCAAGCGTTAAAGCGTGAGTTATTCTATGATATGAGTCTTATTCATGGGATGGTTGGGATAGTGATTAACCACACTTAGGATTTTAATCTATCTGTTTTGTTTATTTTTCATTTTACACCAATTTGTATCCCAAATATTATCCATACCCTATATTATTCTTGATCCAAGCCTTTGATTTATTGAGATTAGGGATTTGAGCAATCTTAAGTATCGTAGTCGTGGATTCGGCTATGTATTTATGATTTTGTCACCCTTTTTGATATAATATTATTGGTAAAGATTACTTGGTCCTATCTTTAGCCTATTTGAGTTAAGGATTTGAGCAATTGCAAGTATCGTGTTCGTGGATTCGATCATGTATTTGTGATTTTGTCGCCTTTTCTGGAATTTGAGATCGATAGAGATTAAGGAGAATAATTAACCCTTAGGCCTAAAAACCCTTTTTACCGCTTTAGACTTGTTATTCCTTGGCTTTAGTGGGGGAGATGTGTATACTTTCCAAGCTTATGATAGAATATTCGTCGCGACTGGACAGTTAAACGATTAGATTTGCTTTCATCAAATTATTTTATTTTACTTCTAATTCGTTAAGTGTTTGGTTGTGTGATTATGACAAAAATGAATACATGCTTAAATATAAAAATAAATCCTAATATCTTTTAGGATACATTTTCATAAGATTAATTCTAAGGTTTACTTGGGGACATGTAAAGTTCAAGTGGGGGGATATTTGATGAACTCAAATAAGTACATTTTATTACTATCATTTATCCTATTAATTTGACTTGTTTTATTATATTATGTATGAGAATTGATACTTAATCGTTTACTTTTGTAATTCTCAGGTAAAAACAAGCATTTGGTGAAACTTGGCGATTTTGGACTAATTATGGAGCAAAACAAGCAAGAAGTTAAGAGTCTACTGAAATGTACAAGATCAAGACAAATCTGCTCCAGATGCGCCGCATCTCACTTATTACATACGGCGCATCACTATCAAGATTTCACCAGATACGATCCAAGATACAAGAGGACATGCGCCGCATCCAAGAATGAAGATACGCCGCATATTCTGGTGGTGTACGAATATTCCTGAATATATTAATCTTGGACCCCACGCGAAGTTAAGTCAATGCGCCGAATCTACTTACTAGATGCGCCGCATCTCACCCTCAGACAGAAACTATAAATACCCCAAGACCAGACGAATTCCAAAGCTTTTAGTCAACACATATATTAAAGACCATAGAAACCTAAGGCCGAATTCAGACGAATAGGCAGCACAAGACACACCCGAACGAAGATACAAGAGCTGTAAGAAGGTGCTGCATGTGTTTAATTCATTAAGTAGTTTTGTTTTATTGTGTTAGTAAACTTTAATTCATCAGGATTGATGGCTTGTGTAATGTGACAACGGAAAGGTTGCACTCCCTGAAAACTGCTTTCCCATCAATTAAAGTTTATATGTTGATGTCTTTGGTTACTACTTATTAGTGCATTGATAACCTCTGTGTTTATTAGTGGCCTGCGCATTTGACTGCGGAAAATAATGTGGCTCCCACGGTTGTTACTAAATTGATCACTTAGGAATAACTTTTAGACATAAGTAATCATTAAGGGTTTACTCGCCGATAAGATTAGGACCAACGAGAAAGGATTAACTACATACACTTCATATGAAACTATCAATAAAACAAGTGACAATCTACTTAATCATAAGGACAGATCTTCTTATTGTCTCAAGTATTTATCTGTGTACGTGTGTGCTATTCGCTGATTCGTGCCTATTTGTTTAGTTTATTATTTAATTGCAACCAAATCGTGCCAGTCTCTCAGGCTGAACCCCCCTCGCATTAGATTAGGTTGTATAGCTAACTTAATATATTAAAATACTGATTAGAATAACGAGATAATACGTTCCACTCTTAGTGATCGACACTCTACTTACCATTATATTCATACTGACCGGGTACACTGCTCGTTAAGTGTGTGTGTATTGATAAGTCGGCTAAATATAAATTTAAAACTTGAGTAGGCATTAATACTGCTAAACCGCAACGACACATCGCACGCATCATTGTGCTTAGTTGTGAAGTGTCGTGAAGAAGTAGTGAAGAAGTCGTGAAGAAGTCGTGAAGAAGTCGTGAAGTAGTTGTGAAGAAGTCGTGAAGAAGTCGTGAAGTAGTCGTGAAGAAGAAGGTGTGATTAAGTCGTGTTTAAGTTGTGAGATTGGTTCTAGCTACGATTAGAACTCGACATCTAGCTTTGTGTCGTTAAGCCGGTGTAAGCTAAAGTTGTGTAAGGTTTTCTCCTCCATAAGGGAGCTTGTTGACATAGTGAAGAAAACTCTCGAGTTAGGTGCTCGGGAGTGGAGTAGGGCAAGGAAGGTGTCCTTGTAGCCGAACCACTATAAATCTCTTGTCTCTCGGTTAGATCTTTCCATCTCTAGCTTTCATTTCATTTTATCACCTTACTTGCATTACTTATTTATATTTACTTATATACATATTGTTCATATTGTTCAAGAAGTTGAGATCACATAAATTCGAATCTAAATTTTAAAAAGTAAACAAAAGTTTTCAAAATAAAATTTAAAAAGACATAAAACTATTCAACCCCCCTTCTAGTTTTCCACAGAAAATTTTGGCTCCACCAAATTAAGCCCAGCGGATTCCGCGAAACCAAAATTTTGGGTCCGCATTTGTTATCGTTTGGATCCGCCATTCTACAGTAACATTTTTCAAATTTCCCGTCTAATCCCGCTCCTTAGATTATTGATTCTAGTTCTTAGGATTATTCTACTAATATTTAAGCACATTAGGATCATTTAGGCATACTTAGAACTATAAGAAATCCATTTCCCACCAAAATTTGAAAATTCAAATTTTCCATCCAAGTTACCTTTCTGTAACAAGCAAGGAACCCTCAATTTGGTTCCTTGCAATCCGTGGATCCATCAAATCATTAGATTTTCCACTAACCTTTTACATTTACTGCATATCCCCTCAAACTTACTCAACTCCATCTCTATGGATTGACTTTGTGATATGACAAGTTCATTTTCTTCTTCCAAATCATTAGGAACCAACATTTCTCTATGGATCAACATCAAATCCAAACACAAAGTTCCATACACCTTACTGTCTACAAATTAGAAACTTTAGATGATCACAATTCACACCTTCACCATTAACTCGAAGCATTATTCCTGCACTTCTAAGCACCCCTTCTCATTTCAACAATGACTAAGTCCAACAACTCATCAACACACAGACCACCAAGAAGGACAGCTCGAATGAGTGTCAGACCTTGTTGTTTTGTGAATCTAAATTCTTCATCAGAAGAGTCATCACCCTTAAACATTTCATCACCTATAGCAAATGAGAATTTTCTCACTCTCTCAACTCCAACACCACCTCACATCATCATCAACACTCCACCACCAACCATAACTCCAGTGGCTACCACACCACCACCCGCTCCATCTCCACCAACTAGATCACCATCACCTCCACATTCACCCAAACTCCATCCAATGGAGCTATTTGCAACTCTACCTACATCACCTCACCCATACTTAGAAACTCTTGAAGACCTTCCTCCTAGGTCCACAAATCCACCACCCTTGACTTTTGAGGGTCAAGAACCACTCCTCTTTCATCCCATTTATAGGGATATTCACGGTCCTCTCTACCGTGATCAAGCACCACTACAACCGCAACCTCAACCCCTTTCACCAAGGTCCACCCTCATTGCCATTGATGAGGGAATGTGGATTAACCAACCCAACACCCAAGGCGAGATCAATGAAGAACTTGACCGTCTTTATGCCTTCTCCAACATGTCACCAACATATATTCCACCACCTCCACCAACATATAACCAACTACCACCACCACCAACTAATAATGAACCATCTGTTGGGAATCAAATGTTCTGAGGTTAGTACTGCTGAAGAAATACACTAATAGTACAAACTGCTAGTGTATATATGAAGAATGCTGAGATATAACTAACAGTACTAACTGCTAGGTTAATACTGCTAGTACAACTGAAGGTACTGCTACATGGTTGGACGTTTGTATTAAGGATAAGTATGGAAAGGATTTTGTGTATATCTTATTTTGTTAGCTTTATACGGTGTTATACTTATCTTTTAAAGGACTCCTTAGTCTATAAAAGGAGATCCTAGGTTAGATGAATGTACGAATATCAGTCATAGTTTTTGTTAAGGATTCAAGGTCGATTGTAACCCTAGTGATAGCTAAGATCACTCGTATTATTCAAGAAATAATATTGAATCGTTTGGTGTTATTCTCTTTGTGTTCATTGTCATATATACACCACTGTTCCATTAAACAAACCATAATCCTTCTAAGTGTGGTTAAGTAGATTCTGCATACTTAACTGCATTCACTCAAAGTATCTCATACACGTTATAAAGGAGTAACATCCTAAGTGTATTATAATCATCTCAAGTGGTATCAGAGCCAGGTTGATACTATTGAATTAGAAGCAAAAGTAATGGACATGGAGACTACCCAAACAAACATGGCTGCTAAATTTCCAATGCTCAAGCAGAATGAATTCGATATGTGGAGGTTAAGAATAGAACAGTACTTCCAGGTGCAAGACTATGCACTCTGGGAAATTATTGAAGAAGGAAACTCTTTTAAGCCTTCAACTTCTACGACAACAGTTGATGGTAAGGTAGAGACAGTTGTGCAGACCGTTCCAGTAACTGCAGAAGAGAGGGTTCAGAAAAGGAATGACCTCAAGGCCAGAAGTTTGCTGATGATGACCATTCCAAATGATCAGCTATTGAATTTCAGCAAGTTCAATGATGCCAAGACCTTGTTTGAGGCAATCACTACAAGATATGGTGGGAATGAAGCCACCAAGAAGACACAGAAGACTTTCCTAAAGCAGAACTTTGAGAACTTCACTACAACCAGCAATGAGTCTTTGGATCACATGTTCAACAAGCTTCAAAAGATTGTTAGCCAACTTGCTGTTCTTGGTGTGGATATACCTCAAGAAGATTTAAACTCCAAGTTCTTGAGGAGTTTACTTGCAGAATGGGCTATGCATATGGTTGTCTAGAAGAACAAGCCAGACATTGATATAATGAGCCTGATGGACTTATACAGCAACTTCAAGATTGTTGAGCAGGATGTGAAGAAGGCTAGAGGATCTAGTTCAAGCACTAGGAATATGGCCTTTTTGTCATCTCCTAGTAATCCAAGTCCAGTTGAAGAAGTAAAGGTTGCTGTGGGAGTTAGTACTGCTAACCCCATTGTTAGTACTGCTAGTTCATCAAGCAGTACTATTGGTATTCTGGATGAGAAAACTTGATGTGCCTTCCTGACAAGCCAGAATGATGAGTCAATGCTGACTCATGAAGACCTCCAAGAAATCAATGATGATGATTTGGAGAAAATGGACCTCAAATGGCATATCTCTCTTCTTAGCATGAGGGCTAAGAAATTTTACCAAAGAACTGGAAAGAAGATCACTATCAACAACAATGATACTGTTGGTTTTGACAAATCAAGGATAGAATGCTGTAATTGCCACAAGATGGGGCATTTTTCAAGGGAATGCAGAAAACCTAGGCAACAGGATAGCAAGAATAAAGGTTATGGGAGCAAGACCAAGGCTGTGGAGATTACTGAGCCAAATTCAAAAGCTATGGTAGCTATTGATGGCTTAGGGTTTGATTGGAGTTTTATGGCAGAAGAGGAGGAAGCATCTACAGAGATGGCACTTATGGCCTTCTCTGATTCTGAGGTACAATCTACTAAATGTTGTTCTAAATCATGCACTGCACTTAAAGAGTTAGAAACTTTAAGAAAACATTATGATGAACAAAGGATTGAGCTAAACAAAACTAATTATAATTTGTCAAATCATAAGAGTGGTTTAGCTATCCTAGAGGAGCAAATAGTGCATTATAAGAACAATGAGTCTAGTTTTGCTGATGATATAGCAGTTCTTAAAAGGGACTTGTCATTTAAGAATGCTGAGGTTAGTCTATTGAAAGTTGAGTTGGATAGAATTAAAATGGCTAATGAAAATATTCAATTAAGTGTAGAAACATTAGAATATGCCTTTAAGGGTGTAAACAAAATAATCGAATGCCAGTTAATCAACAAAGCTAAGTCTGGGTTAGGATATAAAACTGTTCCACCTCCTCACAGAGGAATTCCTGCACCCTCAGGAATAGACCTAGAACATACAGGTTTGCCTGAATTTCAACAACCTGAGTTAGAATATGGTCTTAAGCCACAAGACAATGTAGTTGTTGATAAGCCTGTAGAAGTTAGTGAACCTTTTGAGAGTGCAAGTGATACTTCACTCCCTGAGGACAAAGTGTCCTCTGGTAGGAATTCAAATGCTCCAACCATTGAGGACTGGACATCTGATGATGATGAGGAAGATCATGTTGTGGTTAAACCTGATATAGTTAAGGTAGAAGGAACAAGTGTTCCCAAGGTGGTCAAGAATGAAACTGTTAGGCCTATGTCAAATGCTAAACCATTTAGGAAAACAGTTAGGTATTGTGAAATGTATAGATCCACAGACAAGCCCAGAGGTAACAAGAGGAACTGAAATAACTTCAAGTCTCACCAACTAGGTGATGACTTTGTCCTATACAAGAAAGCTTGTTTCACTTGTGGTAGTTTTGATCATCTTGTAGCTTTTTGCAACAAAAGGGTAACTGGGT
Organism: Artemisia tridentata subsp. tridentata; assembly: GCA_021014915.2. Classification (NCBI taxonomy): domain Eukaryota; kingdom Viridiplantae; phylum Streptophyta; class Magnoliopsida; order Asterales; family Asteraceae; genus Artemisia; species Artemisia tridentata. The sequence continues at coordinate 134,537,673 of CP139508.1, read as the reverse complement.
ACTCAAACCATAGGGTAAACTTAGAAAGGCCTCAAACTCACTCTAATATTGCTAGAATGACACCCAAAGCACTTTTATTGAAGTCTGCCCCGAAACCAATTCATACTGCTAGACCAGCAGTTAGTACTGCCAGACCGTTTAAGACTATTTACCCAAAATCAGCAGTTAAGGATGCAAAAACAACTTTCAAATCTGCACCAACAACTGCTAAAAGACCTTTTCAAAAGACAGCAGTGGTACAAAAATAAATTTGGAAACCAAAGGCTACTACTGCAAAGCCAGCAGTTAATACTGCTAGCCAAGCAGTTAGTACTGGCAATTTTAAAAATACTGCTAGGGAAAAAAGGGCTAATGCTGTTAAGGCCTCAGCATGTTGGATTTGGAGACCAATCCAGTCCAATGGTGCATCAACTGTTTTGAAAAGATTTAACTATATTGATGCACGAGGCAAACCCAAGTCAGTAATGGCTTTGGTACCCCAAGGAAACTAATTTCCTTATTTCATGTGTAGGGACATTCACAAGAAGATGGTGAAGATCAAGGTTATGCAGACAGTGGGTGTTCCAGGCACATGACAGGCAACATGTCCTATCTTTCAGACTTTCAACCATTGGATGGAGGATATGTTACCTTTGGGGGAGGGATAGGAGGCAGAACTACTAGTAAAGGTACACTTAAAACTGGTAAATTGGATTTTGAAGATGTGTACTTTGTTCAAGAGATTAAGTATAAACTGTTTAGTGTCTCACAAATGTGTGACAAAAAGAACAAGGTTCTTTTTAATGACACTGAATGTCTTGTGCTTTCTCCATACTTTAAGTTACCTGATGAAAGTCAGGTATTACTCAAAGTTCCAAGAAAGGGCAACATGTACAGTGTTGATATGAAGAAGACTGTTCCTAAAGAGGCTCTTACTTGTCTTGTTGCAAAGGCCACACTGGATGAATCTATGTTATAGCATAGGAGACTTGGTCACATAACTTTTAAAACCATTAATAAAATTGTAAAGGATGGTTTGGTAAGAGGCTTGCCTCAGAAAAGATTTGAAAATGACCAAACTTGTGTTGCCTGTCTTAAAGGCAGACAACACAAGGCTTCTTTTAAGCCCAAGATTTTTAACTCTATTGATCAACCTTTGTTTATGCTACATATGGACTTATTTGGCCATACTTCTGTTAGTAGTATTATGCATAAAAGGTACTGTCTTGTGATTACTGATGACTATAGTAGGTTTACATGGGTTTTCTTTTTAGGTTCTAATGATGAGACACCTAACATTCTTAAAACATTTATAACTGAGATAGAAAACCTAGTGGATAAGAAAGTAAAAGTCATTAGATGTGATAATGGGACAGAGTTCAAAAATAGAGTGATTTTTGAAAAGAAAAAGGTATTAGAAGAGAGTTTAGTGTTGCTAGAACTCCTCAGCAGAATGGAGTTGCTGAGAGAAGAAATAGGACACTGATAGAAGCTGCTAGAACCATGTTAGCTGACTCTAAGTTGCCCATCACTTTTTGGGCTGAAGCAGTTAATACTGCTTGCTATGTACAGAATAGGGTTTTGGTAGTTAAACCTCACAACAAGACACCATATGAGCTTTTTAGAGGTAGAACTCCAGCATTAGGATTTCTAAGACCTTTTGGGTGTCATGTCACTATTCTGAATACCTTAGACCATCTAGGCAAATTTGATGGTAAAGCAGATGAAGGATTCTTGGTTGGATATTCTCTCAATAGCAAAGCATTTAGAGTATACAACACAAGAACTAGGAAAGTTGAGGAAAACCTGCATGTTGAGTTTCTAGAAAATAAATATAATGTTGCAGGTGAAGGTCCAAAATGGCTATTTGACCTTGATACTCTAACCCAATCAATGAATTATGTACCAGTTTGTGCAGGAACCTTTTCTAATGATTTTGCAGGTTCAGAAGCTGATGATGCAACACATGAAGCAGGCTTGGGTAAGGAGAAAGATCAAGAGCATGTACTGATGCCAATATGGAAAAGTGTGGATTCAACTTCAATGAATGGTGAACCTTCTACTGATGAAGCTAAGGAAGGGATTGAAGGTGAAAACAATGTAGATGGAACTGAGGAACAAGAGAATCAAGTTAACAGTACAAATGATGATTGTACTGCTGAGCCCCAACTTGATACTGCTAGGCCAAATGTTCATACTGCTGGCCCATCAGACTCTAATGCAGCGGATTTCTCAGAAGATGAGGTGGATTTCACCAATCTACCACCTACATATGCAGTTCTCACTACACCACACACAAGGATTCACAAAGCTCACTCCCTGGACAATGTGATTGGTGATGTGCAATCTGGAGTGAAGACAAGGAAGCAACTTATGACTTCAGATCAACAAGGGTTTCTTAGTACTGTTTATGAATCAAAGCAGCATGAAGATTCCAACACTTGTTTATTTGTGTGTTTCCTCTCACAATCTGAACCCAAAAATGTTCTCAAAGCCTTAGAAGATTCAAGCTGGGTAGAAGCAATGCAAGATGAGCTTCTCTAATTCAAGATTCAGAAGGTTTGGGTACTAGTGGATTTACCCAAGGGTATGAGGGTAATTGGCACCAAATGGGTTTTCAGGAACAAAAGGGATGAAAGGGGCATTATTGTCAGAAACAAAGCTAGAGTTGTGACCCAAGGGTACACACAAGAGGAGGGTATATACTATGAAGAAGTTTTTGTACCAGTAGCAAGAATTGAAGCCATTAGACTATTTGATGAACTCAAATAAGTACATTTTATTACTATCATTTATCCTATTAATTTGACTTGTTTTATTATATTATGTATGAGGATTGATACTTAATCGTTTACTTTTGTAATTCTCAGGTAAAAACAAGCATTTGGTGAAACTTGGCGATTTTGGACTAATAATGGAGCAAAACATGCATAAAGTGAAGAGTCTACTGAAATGGACAAGATCAAGTTAAATCTGCTCCAGATGCGCCGCATCTCACTCATGACATGCGCCGCATCTCTATCAAGATATCACCAGATTCGATCCAAGATACAAGAGGACATGCGCCGCATCTAATCATGGAGTTACGCCGCATCTTCTGGCGGTGTACGAATATTCCTGAATATTATAATCTTGGACCCCACGCGAAGTTAAGTCAATGCGCCGCATCTACTTACTAGATGCGCCGCATCTTCCTTCAGACAGAAACTATAAATACCCCAAGGCCAGACGAATTTCGTGTGCAATATTTTAGTTTCGAAGACCGAACCAGCAGAACCCTAGGACGAATTCAGTCAAGGAGGCAGCACAAGACACACCAAACGAAGATACAAGAGCTGTAAGAAGGTGCTGCATGTGTTTAATTCATTAAGTAGTTTTGTTTTATTGTGTTAGCAAACTTTAATTCATCAGGATTGGTGGCTTGTGTAATGTGACAACGAAAGATTGCACTCCCTTTAATACTTGCTTTCCCATCAATTAAAGTTTATATGTTGATGTCTTTGGTTACTACTTATTAGTGCATTGATAACCTCTGTGTTTATTACTGGCTTGCGGGCATTTGACTGCGGAAAATAATGTGGCTCCCACGGTTATTACTAAATTGATCACTTAGGAATAACTTTTAGACATAAGTAATCATTAAGGGTTTACTCGCCGATAAGAATAGGACCAACGAGAAAGGGTTAACTACATACACTTCATATAAAGCTATCAATAAAACAAGTGACAATCTACTTAATCATAAGGACAGCCCTCTTATTGTCTCGAGTATTTATCTGTGTACGTGTGTGCTACTTGCTGATTCGTGCCTATTGGTTTATTTTATTATTTAATTGCAAACAAATCGTGCCAGTCTCTCAGGCTGAAACCCCCTTGCGTTAGGATATTAAAATACTGATTAGAATAACGAGATAATACGTTCCACTCTTAGTGATCGACACTCTACTTACCATTATATTCATACTGACCGGGTACACTGCTCGTTAAGTGTGTGTGTTATTGATAAGTCGGCTAAATATAAATTTAAAACTTGAGTAGGCATTAAAACTGCCAAAACTTTACTCCAACACACGCCCACATCAAGTTTTTGGCGCCGTTGCCGGGGAGTGAATTGTTATTATCTGTTAATTTGATTAGTATTTTAATTAGGTTTTTCTTTTTATTAGATTAATTGCATCATTGTATTATTTTGCATATTTGTTGTATTGTGTGTTAATTGTTTTCTTTTATTTTTGTGTGTTTATTTTTGTTTGTGTGTTTAATTTTTGTTTTTATTTTTCGTATTTTTTCTGTTCTGCTATCGTTGTACTGTGCTAAATCAAACGATACGGCGCATCTGATCTATCAGATACGGCGTATTTCGTTTAATTTTTTTTAAATACAACGCGTTTAATTAATTCGATACGACGCATCTTTTCCCCAAGATACGGCGTATCTGTTTTTAATAAGAAAATTTTTCTAAGCGATAAAGTAATACGACGCATCTGCTTTAGCAGATACGGCGTATTTGTTTTTGATAAAAAATTTTCTCTAAACGTTAACGCCATACGACGCATCTGCTTTCGTAGATACGGCGTATCTATTATTTTAATTAAAAACAGTTTTCGATTAATTAAACAGATACGACGTATCGATCTTTGGATACGGCGCATCTTACTGAATCAAAAATCTTGTATTTTTAAACGTAACGAAAATACGGCGCATTAACTTTCGTCAATACGACGTATTTAATTTTAAATAAATATCGATTTTTGATTAATTAATTCGATACGGCGCATTCATAAATTCTAAGCGGCGTATCTATTTTCTGGATAAAGTCTGATTTAATTTTAACGATTATAAGATACGGCGTATCCAACTTTTTGGATACGGCGCATCGTCTGCAGATATCAGCTATTTGTATTCTTATATCCGTTTCTATATTCATTAATTTCTCTTCTAGCGAACAAATCCTACTGATGCTTTTCGTGATTGTTTCAGAAGGATAATGGAAGGGTTCGGAGAACTGATTGACTTAGACTTCGAAGCCAATTTTATGAATGAAGTATTAGTGCATGAAAAATCACCCGAACATTACAATGGGGACTACATTGAACTTAATGACCTTAATGGACCATTAGAATCCAGTGACCTGTTCATGGATGATGTGGAATCTGAGCTGGAAGATGGAGAAATCCTAGATAGTCCAAAAGTCAACGTTATTACTACTAGGAATTACGATGAATTTGAGGGATATGATGGTTCTTGGGATTATGGTAGAAGGATCCACGCCGATTGTGCTTACAATTTGCAATTCACATGCATGATTGGGTACAAGTGTATTGACGCCAATTTCTTTCCTATTTTACCAATCAATGTCATGTCAAGAAGGTTTTACAATTCCATTATGAAAAATAAAGTAGAATATAAGGGAAAGAATGTAGTTGGTGCCTTCATTAATGTCCCGATATTCGTGGGACGCTTTACTATTGTAACTGAGTTCGCCGTTGTTGAAGACATGAATGCCTATTGCGACAGCAATATGGGTGACGTGATTGTTGGAAAACCATTTTGTAGGGAGATCACTATTGATGCAAAACGATTTGAAGGAAAGATCACCTTTCAATGTGGAAACGACATTATCACTTATATGATGCCCCGAACTCATCCTGGATTTAAACATGCCACTAGTAGGATCTGCTACAAATTTTCTCCATTCCTTTTTATTAGTGATAATGACATGAAGAGAGGAATTGAGTACCCATATCAAATAATGAATGGATTCTACAATGGAGTTTTAAATTTGGGACCTGAATATATACGTGATGATCTGGTTACTAAATGGATCCTACGTGGCCATGTGGTAATCAATGATCGATACTAAAGAGCTGAACGTGAGTCTAACTTGAAGACTCTGGAATAAAGACAAGTGCTGACCGGGAGACAACCCGGATTTATTTTTATTATTCTGTTTTCTGTGTCGAGTCAGTCAGGCCGCCGAAGATACGGCGCATCTCCATCCTGAGATGCGACGCATCTCCTGCAATGGTCATATCTTATTTTATTTTTCTGCATTTTTATTTTCGACTTTAAAACTATTTATCAGTTTATTTTAATGCGGCGCATCCCTGGTTAAGGATGCGGCGCATCTTTATTCTGATCCGTATTTATTCCAGGCTCGATACGGCGTATCTTCTTCCATAAGATACGGCGCATCGACTGACCTGATGATTTTCAGTTTTAATTTTTATATTTTATTTTTATCTAACTACTAATGTATTATGCAAGTTTGAACCTTTCTTATCTTAGGTGTGTTTTAAAGTATTGGTGGTATTATAGTTTCCTGGATTTCCTGTGGATACATCAAGTATGAAGCTTTAACGTTCTAATCCACAAGAAAGATGATTTTTGCTCTTATACTAATGGAGGATCATACCGAGCAAATCTCAGGGGAGTTTTTCTGTTCTAATTCTTTTATTTTCCAGTTTTTAACCTTTTATACAAACAACGAGGACGTTGTTTAACTTAAGTGGGGGGATTGGAGAATTAGAACACTTAACAATTACTTGTCCTAAACTTTTCAAAAATTATGCTTAAAATGTGCTTAATATATCAAACTTAAAAAAAAATTTAGCATGTTTTTGTTTAAGATCTAAGTTGCATAGCTGCACACATGACGTTATTTTCAAAAAAATTGTGATTTTTCAAAATTCACAAATCTATGAGTGTGCCGGTGACTTGTAAACTTTAGAACTTGGCTTGTATACTATTCGAGACCACCATAATAAGTATTATTTATATAATTGGAATGACTTGTCTAAATTGGTAAAATTCTAGGATTACACCCAAATAGCCTTTATATGTTATGTGTTATTAACTAACTACACTGGTTAGTTAACCCCCGTATAAACCCTTTGTTACTCTCATTTTTAGAGTAAGATACCCCTAGAAAAACCCTCAGAGCCATTCCTTTCGTTTCTTACACCTATGTTTAAAATGTTTCGTTACACCCTTACACCTTAGCCTACCCTGTAGATTAGAATCCGTGGTTGGTTAATTGCTATAGGCAAAGTGTGTTTCCTTACATTACCTGTGTTCGCGTGCGTAATTCATTATCTTTGGTTAGGTCGGGAAATTGCACAATGCAATTGGAGTGAAAGTAAATATTGTATATCTTTGAGTTTATTTTTCGTGTGTTTACTACTTTCACTATTACCGTTATTTCTGAAGTATGAAAAGTATAGAAAAATTATCCAGAATTATCATTATAGTGATGTGGTGAAATTTTACACATCTATGTTTATGTTTAAAAAAAAAAAAAAAAAAAAAAAAAAAAAAAAAAAAAAAAAAGAAAGAAAGAAAAGTTGGATGTTTGTTTTAACCAACTTATGTAAAGTTATGTAAGTGGTCGATATCACCACTATTTGTTGTACTATATCTATGGATTGAATGAGAATTGGCAGTTATGGGAACGCCAATTAAGGTTTATTCTTTGATTAAGATCTTGTTGAGTATAATTCGTGTCTACCTAAAGCGTGTGTTTCAAGTGTTAAAGCGTGAGTTATTCGATGATATGAGTCTTATTCATGGGATGGTTGGGATAGTGATTAACCACACTTAGGATTTTAATTTATTTGTTTTGTTCATTTTTCATTTTACACCAATTTATATCCCAAATGTTATCCATACCCTTTATTATTCTTTATCCAACCAAACCTTTGATTTATTGAGATTAGGGATTTGAGCAATCTTAAGTATCGTAGTCGTGGATTCGGCTATGTATTTATGATTTTGTCGCCCTTTTTGATATATTATTATTGGTAAAGTTTGTACCTATCTTTAGCCTATTCGAGTTAAGGATTTGAGCAATTGCAAGTATCGTGTTCGTGGATTCGATCATGTATTTGTGATTTTGTCGCCTTTTCTGGAATTTGAAATCGATAGTGAAAGAGAATAATTAACCCTTAAGCCTACAAACCCTTTTTAACCGCTTTAGACTTGTTATTCCTTAGCTTTAGTGGAGGAGATGTGTATACTTGCCAAGCTTATGATAGAATATTCGTCACGACTGGACAGTTAAACGATTAGATTTGCTTTTATCAACTTATTTTATTTTACTTCTAATTCGTTAAGTGTTTAGTTGTGTGATTATGAAATAAACGAATACATGCTTAAATATAAAAATAAATCCTAACATCTTTTAGGATACATTTTCATAAAAGAAATTCTAAGGTTTACTTGGGGACAAGTAAAGTTCAAGTGGGGGGCTATTTGATGAACTCAAATAAGTACATTTTATTACTATCATTTATCCTATTAATTTGACTTGTTTTATTATATTATGTATGAGGATTGATACTTAATCGTTTACTTTTGTAATTCTCAGGTAAAAACAAGCATTTGGTGAAACTTGGCGATTTTGGACTAATAATGGAGCAAAACATGCATAAAGTGAAGAGTCTACTGAAATGGACAAGATCAAGTTAAATCTGCTCCAGATGCGCCGCATCTCACTCATGACATGCGCCGCATCTCTATCAAGATATCACCAGATTTGATCCAAGATACAAGAGGACATGCGCCGCATCTAATCATGGAGTTACGCCGCATCTTCTGGCGGTGTACGAATATTCCTGAATATTATAATCTTGGACCCCACGCGAAGTTAAGTCAATGCGCCGCATCTACTTACTAGATGCGCCGCATCTTCCCTCAGACAGAAACTATAAATACCCCAAGGCCAGACGAATTTCGTGTGCAATATTTTAGTTTCGAAGACCGAACCAGCAGAACCCTAGGACGAATTCAGTCAAGGAGGCAGCACAAGACACACCAAACGAAGATACAAGAGCTGTAAGAAGGTGCTGCATGTGTTTAATTCATTAAGTAGTTTTTTTTTATTGTGTTAGCAAACTTTAATTCATCAGGATTGGTGGCTTGTGTAATGTGACAACGAAAGATTGCACTCCCTTTAATACTTGCTTTCCCATCAATTAATGTTTATATGTTGATGTCTTTGGTTACTACTTATTAGTGCATTGATAACCTCTGTGTTTATTAGTGGCTTGCGGGCATTTGACTGCGGAAAATAATGTGGCTCCCACGGTTATTACTAAATTGATCACTTAGGAATAACTTTTAGACATAAGTAATCATTAAGGGTTTACTCGCCGATAAGAATAGGACCAACGAGAAAGGGTTAACTACATACACTTCATATAAAGCTATCAATAAAACAAGTGACAATCTACTTAATCATAAGGACAGCCCTCTTATTGTCTCGAGTATTTATCTGTGTACGTGTGTGCTACTTGCTGATTCGTGCCTATTGGTTTATTTTATTATTTAATTGCAAACAAATCGTGCCAGTCTCTCAGGCTGAAACCCCCTTGCGTTAGGATATTAAAATACTGATTAGAATAATGAGATAATACGTTCCACTCTTAGTGATCGACACTCTACTTACCATTATATTCATACTGACCGGTACACTGCTCGTTAAGTGTGTGTGTTATTGATAAGTCGGCTAAATATAAATTTAAAACTTGAGTAGGCATTAAAATTGCCAAAACTTTACTCCAACACACGCCCACACCACTATTCTTGGCCTATGCTTCATTTATGGGCTTCACAGTTTATCAGATGGATGTCAAGAGTGCCTTCTTGTATGATACTATTGAAGAGGAGGTGTATGTCTCACAACCTCCAGGTTTTGTTGATCCAGAGCATCCTGATAAGGTGTACAAGGTTGTAAAGGCTCTTTATGGACTACATCAAGCACCAAGGGCATGGTATGAGACTCTGGCTTCCTATTTGCTAGAGAATGGATTCCAAAGAGGCAAGATTGATAAGACATTATTCATCAAGAAGCACAAGAAGGATATCTTGCTAGTTCAAGTGTATGTGGATGATATCATCTTTGGATCCACAAGGAAGGAGATGTGTGTTGACTTTGAGAAACTTATGCATGATAAGTTTCAGATGAGTTCCATAGGGGAACTTACTTTCTTTTTGGGTCTGCAAGTAAAGCAATCTAATGAAGGAATATTTATCAGCCAGGATAAATATGTAGCAAAGATTCTAAGAAAGTTTCAGTTTGCTGATTCTAAAGTGGCAAGCACACCTATTGATCCTGAGAAGCCTCTTCTTAAAGATGCAGATGGAGAGAATGTTGATGTACACACATACAGATCAATGATAGGGTCCTTGATGTATCTTACATCATCAAGACCAGATATCATGTTTGCTATTTGTGCTTGTGCAAGGTTCCAAGTGACTCCTAAGATTTCTCACTTAACTGCAGTCAAAAGGATCTTCAAATATCTTAAGGGTCAACCTAGGTTGGGTCTGTGGTATCCTAGGGAATCACTTTTTGACCTGGTAGCATATCTAGACAGTGATTATGCTGGTGCAAGCCTGGACAAAAAATCAACAACTGGTGGATGTCAATTCCTTGGATGCAGACTTATATCATGGCAGTGTAAGAAGCAGACAATTGTGGCAACTTCAACAACTGAAGCTGAATATGTAGCTGCTGCAAGTTGCTGTGGTCAAGTGCTTTGGATTCAAAATCAGCTTCTTGACTATGGGTATAATTTCATGAACACTGTCATATATATTGACAATAGCAGTACAATTTGCATAATTAAAAATCCAGTGCAACACTCTAAAACAAAACACATAGAAACTAGGCATCATTTTATTAGAGACTGCAATAAGAAAAAGTTGATTCAAGTGGTTAAAATTGATTCTGATCAAAACTTTGCAGATCTTCTCACAAAAGCCTTTGATGTAGGAAGGTTTCAATACTTGGTAGCAAGTATTGGGATGCTTAATCCTTAAGTTTTTCAAACTGTGTGTTTTTATACTTAAATTGGATTTGTACTGCTAGGCTTGTCACTTTGTACTGTTAAGTATATTTTTGTACTGATAGTACAAAGTTTGGACTGTTTGGTTAATACTGTTAGTCAAATATTTGTACTGTTATGAGGCAAGTGCTTTGCACTTTGTTTTCTTGGTTTTGGACTAACAATTGCAGGTATGGAGATTAAGCACAAAGGATTTACAAGTGCATTGTGTGAGCAAAAGTTGGTGGTTTAAGTTGCTGACATAATAGGTCAATGATGGACAGAGTTTGGGAATACATTAACAAAGGTTTACACCTAAGTTAATTACTTCCTTAAAACTTTTTTCTTGAGATCTCATTATGATGTTTTGTATTGAATTAATGGCTTAGTTAGTCAGATAGTAACTGACTTAACTCACTTTCTATCATTTTATACTTTTATTAGTATAATGAGTTAGTCTAAGGACATCTGATAGAAAGAACATCGAGCAAACGTGAATCTAACACTTGTGTTAGAGGCAAAAACTGCCACGAGCTGGAAACCCTGTCAAGAAAGCCCTTTGAATGGGTTTATCTGATCACAGGCAGTTATTTTATAACTGAAAACATTGGTTCTCACACAACCAGAGGTTGCTTTAAACCGAAATCTTGATTAAGTGTCTGTCTTTACACTTAATCCCTTCAAAAAGGTTGTTAGCAGTATGGTTTTTCATTAAAATCAAGTTCATACTGCTGAGTCAAATTTTTCTAAAACGTTTGTACTGCCAGGCTTAAAGTTAGTACTGGTAGGCTTAATTTGTACTGCTGAATAGACGTTAGTACTGGTGCGAAATAACAGCTTTTTGAAACTAGCTGTTGAAAGTCAGTTGAGATTTTTACTGCTCAAATTCCTTGTTTCTAGGGATTTCCTATTTGGATATTTTAACTTTTATTCTATTATATTAACCTTATCTTAAATCAAAAGTTAACTTTTTCTTCAAGTCGGTCCAATAGAAACCCTAACAAGCTTTGAATAATATCTCAATTCACTTTCTTCTTCTACTTTCTACCCTACAATTACACTATTCCCACCAGTCAAAACAATTTTTACTGATACTACAATGGCTACTTTATCTTTTGCTGACAAACACAATCAAGTAGCTTATTTGGAAAAAGCAGAGGATGACCAAACTTTTCATCAGATAGTGGATTTCTTAAACAACTCTTGTTGGATTTAAATATCTTGACATTCAAATAAATAAATAAACATCAAAGCACATAATAGCGGAAGCAAGGATCATATTTAACATGTATAAAGTATTACCAAATATTAAATAGGAAACGTACCGTTTAGATCCTAGCAAGAACAAGGTCAAATCTTCTTTCTCCTTCACTTGAACAATCAAACAGATTAACGTGGAACCCCTTACCTTTTGTTCCATAATCCAAGATAATAACAAAAGTATGTTATATCCGAGTACTCGAACACACGTACTATTACTCGATCAAAGGTTGATGCTAGTGAATGAAAACAATTTATTAAACCAAAATTATTTTGTTTAATAAACCTTGAATCTATTATTCAAGAAGTAAAGGAAAGAATATAAACATGTTGTACGATACACATGCTTAGGTTTTATGATATTATTATTCGTAATGTTCATATCTTTACTCTAAGTCAAGATATCAATCATGTATATTACATGCAGTACGATAGATTTAGAAATCATCATTAAGTCGATTGACTTTATTGAATATATAGAATTTAGGAGCTATTCCAGGATGAGGATATTAATTCTAAATCTAACCATATCCATTACACTTGGTTATCTAATAACTTTCAATTAGATATTAATGTTGTCAAATCATCTTTCATCAAGCATGATACAACATACAACATGATGTACATGAAAAATTCTTGCGTCAAACTTAGATTTATTCATGTCATATCTTTTCAAAGATATGTATCTATCTAGACTTTCTAATAGTATAATCATGTTTATTAGAATCAATTATTTTACCGCTTATGTTTATAACAATAAACATATATTCCAAGGCTGTATGTTTATTTTCTAAATCTTCACGTGAAGTTTCATTCCAAACTAAGAGTTAACATTTAATGCTTATGGAATGTTACTTCCTATATGTTATACAACATATATGAATTAAGAAAATAAATATAACACTCCCACTAGCTTTTAGGAATATTAAGAGATTATCTTATTTTAATTATAAATCAAAACTTGAATTTAATAATCAAACATAAGTGTATCTCCTAGATGCATGCATTAATCCATTCATAAATGATTGCACTTTGTATACTTCCAAAGATTATTTGAATTCAAATACTCCTTTCAATTACTTATCGTCCTCGCACAAGTAATTACTCAAGAAAGAGTTTTGATATTCCATTGTTAATTTCATATAAATAAAACTAAGAATGATAATCATAATCTTTATACATTTAATGTGCTTAGAAAGAATTCCAATCACAGTTAATTGCTTAAGTGTGTTTGATAATCTTTTCATACATTAAATATGTATACATAATAGTCCATTATGATTTCTACACAGGAATTTAAATCTCTAGGATTTCCATTTCCTTTGTAGAAACTCATCATCATTCTATAGTGTAACTATAGAGTTCAAGATTAACTAAGTTTCCAAAACTAGTTATCTTCCTGGACTGCATCTAAGCATTCATAGTATGAGTAATTTGCCAAATTCAACATTTGCAATTTATCAACAGGTTTACTATAATCCTGTAACTCATAATCCTCAACATATTATACAAATATTTGAGATATCATTGCGGATCTATGAATGAGAATTCCATCATTTTGAGATTTAACATTTACATGTTAATTTTCAGCATGACATTTGCTAGTGTGTTTTAGAAGATCATGTATCTTGTAATTTTATCTTTTCAAGATAAAACTCTCACTTGCCTTTAGCAATTTATAGACTATCCATAAATACTTAGCAAGTAGAGCAACACAAAATTGTTCTCTTTTGGGACATTACAAATACACATTGACAGTTCCTTACATGAAGTTTGTTAATAACCTACTCAAAATAGTTTTAACAATTCAGAACTTCAATTTTAAGACTTAATGTGATTCATCACATTCCATAATAAATGGTGTCTTATTAATCTTCTAGGTTGGAGTCTAATTGAGTATATACTATGCATACTCAATTTTCTAACCTTGATAATTTTTGGAAGAAAGGAAGATATAGTTATCTTTAATCAAACAATATAACAAGAGTTTGATTTTCCTAACTGAATGTACCATAAACATTATGTATTTCATTAGGATTTATTGTAAAACAATCTTACAATATGTAAGATAAATATATTTTGTTTTGGCTTACCTATTTACCAACTAAATCAAGTTAATGGTGAAATAGATTTTCCAAACCAATTGCATGCTATATAACATAAGTACTTTTAACCAAGTCACTTCATGTCCATGTCTTAACAAGAAGACATAAACTGTTATAATCCCAATTAACGTTATAAATCATTGATCAACTCAATGACTTCTTGTTTATGTTAAATAACATAACAAGTTAACGTCTTACTTTATTATAAGTCTTGTAACAATTAAAAGACTTCATATTTATATCTTTACAATAAAATATAAATATACATAACTAAAGTAATCATGAACACCACAATTTGGTTTCAATAGTATTTCAAGTTAATTTATTACTTCATATATTTATGACATTCCAAGAATACATAAACATTCAAATTTGAAGTAGTATTAGATTACTTCATATATTTATGTCATTTCAGTAATACATAAATATTTAGTTTGAAGTAGTCTCATTATCATATTGACACTTGTTCTAATAAGAATCTAATTTAGAACTTGCAAATTAACATAGTTTCATTACATCAGTTGATCTGCTAGTAATGAAAGTATGTAATCTACCTTGTTATTAATATCTATGTCAATGTCTCACTTACGTTAGATATTAATTCCAAGTGTTCTATTATTTAGATGTGAATAAATCACATTAGAACATTAATTCTCTTACCTTGCAGTCAAGAGAATCCTTTAAATCATATTTCTTTGTGTTGTTGCTTGCACACAATTAAGATTTCTCCCACTTGTGCATGGAACAACATCATGTATCAGATAAACAACATGACACGCGTTTGTTTAATGTGATCAATATGATTGTGTCATAGATATTTGTAGATATAGAACCACCTTGTCTAGTAAGGAAACGCACATGACTATCCTTAAACCACAAGTGTCTACAATTGGAAAGTAATTATCTCAAGACATTCTAGAGATAATCTGGGTTACTACCAAGATAACAAGCTTGTAGCTCCCACTGAATTACAGATCATTACATTAATATATGTTATTCAGTAATTACAACACAATGCTCCCACTGGATTTGACAACATTATAAGTGTTTCATAACCAGTAAAAGCAAATAGTGTGCTATTTACTTTCCTACACCTTTGAGTAATCCCATACGTAACAATTACTTAGGTACTAAAGAATGTATTTTACTTTGTAAATGATGGACTATCCATCAATTCAATTAACTTGGAAATAATTGGGCATGCAATTTCTTCCTTAATTTGACTACCATCCCCACAATGGTATGTAGCATCAAAAGTGGTCAAAGCACAACAACTAGACAAAGTGTGCTAGTTTGCCTTTTACCAATTTTGCGGTAACTAGTCTAGCTTCTAATTTAATAACTCATAAAATGTGCAATTTTCTTAACTATTAAAATTTTGCTATGAGTTATTTCTTAGAATTTAGACAATTCTAATTTTCCCATTATACCTTTCTCATTCATGAAAAGGTATATGGTTTAAGTCTCACTCTTCTCAAAGAAAGTAGACTTGGTTTGTTCTTTTAGTAAAGTTGACTCTAGCCTAAACCCCTACGGGTGTAGATCAATTTTCCACTAAAAGAATGCCCCACGTTTACGGTTTTTAACGTTGCATTAATACATTAAATGAATTTATAAAATTCAATTTTAGTATTTTCGATAATAATTTTTCAAGAAAAGAAAATTACCCAGGAAATATACATCCATTTAATTTTCTTGAAAACTAGGATCCAACTTTCCATAGTTCCACCACATCAGTTGATCTGCTAGCAGTGAAAGTACAAAAGATGGTAATTGTCGAACAATAATCGCGAAACAATTTCCCGACTCCTAAATTTATGGGAATTACATTTGCCAAACAATTTGCAATGTAAGCATGTTTCTTCCCATCTCATGCTTTAAGTTTCAAGGTCTCACTTATAACTTAATTAAGTCGTATAATTTAGAAACTTGTAAATTCACATAATTTTATTACACTCAGTTGATCTGCTGGCAATAAAAGCATGTAATTTACCTTGTCATTAATATCTGTGTCAAGGTCTCACTTATGCCTGATATTAACTTCAAGTGTCTCTTATAATTAGATAGCATGGACTTAAATTTTATAGGGTATTTATTTTGATGTTATAATCAAAATATGTACAAAGATGCATGCACTCATCTTTATATCATAAGTTTTCAAAACAATTTTAATTACCAATTAGCTAAGAGTTAAATCAACAAAGTTTTAATTAAGGCGTTGAGTAACTTACAACTTTGCCTTAAGATGCATCGTACATATAATGGTGTACTTGGTAAGTCTAATTAGACGCACAGGCGAGCGGAGAGACAGAATGGAGTCTCTTTAAGGTCACAATTTAATGCGTACCAACCTTATACCCACTTTATAGTTTGTCTAATTAGGTCCGCCGCTTCGACCATTTGTACCGTTGCATCAATCAATTAAAGTTTATGATTCTAAGTCTTATAAAATTATGTAGTAAATTATTAAATTGCTAGTCTCGCCTGGGAGCAAATTACCGTGCGAAGCGAACCACTATCGGCACATAATACTTGGCAATAAACAATTTACCACATCATGAGGTTTCATAGTTATTAGGTCCATTTAATTTTTATACCAAAAATCACCCTCTTGTTTGCTTACAATTCATGAATAATTTAAACAAATAAGACAAGTAATTTCAACAAAATTGAATACACTCAAATAACGTATATAATCTTAACAATTAAATCATATAGCAACATGCAAACCTTTTGATAAATCCTATTAATAATCTATATGTGTAATTATTATGTATATAATTAATAAAACTCCCATTGGTTTTCGAGCGCATTGTACCCAATGGACCACAGACGCCAACAATTGACCGCGTAAGTTTTAATAATAATATACCACGTTGCACATTACTGATTCATTAATTTAATAGATTAGGTCTTCCCTAATTTTAGATTTATCTAAACATGTAGCAAATAAAACAAACCCTAATTCATAATTCCTTTCATGAAGAATTATGAATTAAACAGGAACGTACCCCTTATTCAAATAAACACATAAACATGTCCTAATTTAGGGTTACAAAACTAACTTTTCAACTAAGAAGGGTCGAACCCCCCCCCCCCCTAAATTATGGTTCGAATTATTTTTTTAGATCTAGTATTAAACCCCTAAAAAAAATCGACTTGCATACATATAAATCAAAATCAATATTTGATTTTTATTATGTGTTTCGATAATAACAATTACATGTCAAATTGGCTCGTGATGCCACTGTTGGATTTAAATATCTTGACATTCAAATAAATAAATAAACATCAAAGCACATAATAGCGGAAGCAAGGATCATATTTAACATGTATAAAGTATTACCGAATATTAAATAGGAAACGTACCGTTTAGATCCTAGCAAGAACAAGGATCAAATCTTCTTTCTCCTTCACTTGAACAATCAAACGGATTAACATGGAACCCCTTACCTTTTGTTCCATAATCCAAGATAATAACAAAAGTATGTTATATCCGAGTTCTCGAACACACATACTATTACTCGATCAAAGGTTGATGCTAGTGAATGAACACAATTTATTAAACCAAAACTATTTTGTTTAATAAACCTTGAATCTATTATTCAAGAAGTAAAGGAAAGAATATAAACATGATGTACGATACACATGCTTAGTTTTATGATATTATTATTCGTACTGTTCATATCTTTACTCTAAGTCAAGATATCAATCATGTATATTACATGCAGTACGATAGATTCAGAAATCATCATAAAGTCGATTGACTTTATTGAATATATAATATCGTCTGACCTTTATGGCCATAATTAGTGTCGACTGACTTTTATTTAGGTTTTATTGTGTCGTCTGACCTTTAGGAGCTAATGAGGATGTATATATAGCCTCCAAACTTGTTCTCCAAGTTTGAGTCTAATACCTCCTCAAATTCCAAAACTTGACACTCAACCCCCTCCTTTATTTACTAACAGTCATTAGTCAATTCTATTAATTACTTTAACATCCGTTAGTCCATATTTCGTGTCCAAATAATTAAAATATATAATAGTTATATATCTTAATTATTCCTTTGATTATTCATACGTAAAGTGTGCAATCCCTCAGTCCCGGGTTCGATTCTAGTCATACACGATTTAATATTTTTCAAAAACTCTAACAACTCTTACATAAGGTATTCTTTACTTTTAAATCCCACTATCTATGTCACTCACATCAAACAGTTTTGCACACTGCTAGTGTCAAAATCTTTGAAAATGGTGACAAAGAGATTATTGCTAAAGTGGATGGCAAATCCATCACTATTACTGAATCATCCCTCAGGAGGCATCTCCATCTGAGTGATGACAATGGTATTAGTGCTATGCCAAACACAGAAATTTTTGAAAACTTATCCAGGATGGGGTACAACACTGACTCACATGCTTTAACTTTTAAAAAGAGTAGGTTTGCCCCTCAATGGAGATTTTTCATTCACACCATCCTTCACTGTCTTAGCCCCAAGAAAACCTCATGGGAACAGTTCAGTAGTAATATTGCTACTGCTCTCATTTACTTGGCTACAGATAGAATTTTCAACTTTTCAAAACTTATTTTTGAAGGTATGGTTAAGAATGTTGATAGTAAATCAAAATTTTTGATGTACCCAAGGTTCATACAATCTATTTTGAACAAACATCAACTGCTTCCACACAAAACAGTTTATCCAACCCCAAAGCTTACTCAAAAACTTTTTAGCAACATGAAAATTGCTTCAAGGGGTTATGGTGGGGAAGCAGTACTACTTTTTGATACTATGATACAACCTTAGGGTGAAGGAGCAACAAGCCTAGTTGCCTCCCATCACACACCCACAACATCAGAAAATTCATCTTCACAACCATCTTCATCAACACATAGGACTGAATCCAGACAGGACTCTGATGTTCCTCAGCATAGAGTTCCTACTCCCACAAGTGTGGCATATGAGGCTGACAATGTCAAAATGGAAAGGGCTACTTCTACTTACTCTGGCTTAGTAGCTGAGCAGGACAGAAATAACATCAATAAGACCCAATCCATGGCAACACCAACAGTACCTAGTACTCCTGGTGAAATCCCTAGCCACATGGAAACTTAGGGTGGCTCAGAAACTCATCTTATGATGGACTATGAGTCTATGCCCCATGATTCATCTCTCCCAGGAGGTAACACACCTGGAAGTGATGAGGGCAGAGTGAAACTAAAGGAATTGATGGAAACTTGTACCAAATTGTCTGAGAGGGTAACCAAATTGGAAGATGAGCTTAAAAGTCACAAGAAGAATTTTGCTGTTGTCTACACCAAATTGGTTATGAAAGTGAAGAAATTGGAGACAACAGTCCAGAAACTCAAAGGAAAGAGATCAGCAAAGATGGTGATTTCCTCTTGTTCGTCTTCTTCTAGTTCATCACAGAGTTCAAGTTCAGATGATGGTGAGGAGTCTTCTAAACAGGGGAGGAATAGTGCTCAAATTGA
Organism: Artemisia tridentata subsp. tridentata; assembly: GCA_021014915.2. Lineage (NCBI taxonomy): Eukaryota > Viridiplantae > Streptophyta > Magnoliopsida > Asterales > Asteraceae > Artemisia > Artemisia tridentata. Next base: position 134,518,010 of record CP139508.1, on the reverse strand, counting down.
CCAAGATCCAGATGTTTCTTTGGTGCATGAGGAGTATGACACTCAGGGGAGGCAAACAGATCAGAAGGATTATGATACTGCTCAAATGGATGAAGGTACTGGTGGTCTTGAAGAAGGTACTGCTAGTGTCTAAGGTACTGCTAGTCTTCAAGATTTGATTGCTGCTGGTTATTAAGGTACTGCTAGTGCAGTTTATTCAAGAAAACCTAGAATTTCAAGAGCAGATAAAGGAAAATCCATAATGACAGAGCAAGAACCTCCTTATAAAAAGTTGTCCAAGAAGGAACAGACTCAGTTAGCACTTGATGAAGAATTGGCTCAGGAAATGGCTCAAAAGTTTCATGAAGAAGAATTGGACAGAGTTGCTGAGGAAGAGAGATTGGTTGAAGAAGCAAGATTGGTTGCATATATGATGGAAAGAAAGCTTCAAACTGAAGAAGAAGAGAGACCTGCTCAAATTCTTTCAGACAAGGAGTTACCAGAAAAAGTACAAGAAGAAGAAAGATTAAAGTATACTCCAGAAGAGCAACAATCAGCAATTGATGATCTATTGCAGGAAATGAGAAAGAAGATGAGTAAGAAGAAAGCTTATCTCAAGAAACCTCCTTCACATAGTGAAAAACTGAAGTACATGAAGACTTATTTGAAGAATCAGGATAATTGGCAAGAAAAGCACTTCAAATATAGGTCTTATGCAGAAATTGAGGAGATCTACATTAAAACACATAAAAGACTTCAGGAGTCTCTGAAAGGTGATACATTTGAGATCGGAGGAGAAAAGAGAATAGCAGAACAATTGGAGTCAGGGGATTCCAAGAGACTAAGAATTGAAGAAGAATCAGTTCCAGAAGAACCTGCTAAAGAAGAAGCTGAGGAAAAAGAGACAACATTGACTGATGAACTGATACACAGCATGATTGTAGTGGTTCCTGAATCTCTCAACATTGATCCACTTCAAGCAAAACACCCAATTATTGATTGGGAAGTGTATACAGATGGAAGAATCAAGGGGTGGAAGATCATCTGGGTAGGAGGAAAGACTGAAGTGCACAAATTATTTTAAGACATGCTTAGATCTTTTGACAGAGATGACTTAGATAAGTTATGGAGTTTAGTGCAAGAAAGATTTAAGACTTCAGATCCCGCTGATGACAAAGATAAGGAATTATGGGTTCAATTGAAAAGAATATATGAACCTGATGGAGGTGAAGCTATTTGGAGGTTTCAAGCTCCAATTAAAGATATTACATGAAGATTATTTGATACTTGTGGTGTTCACAGGATTTCTACCAAAGATGGATTGGAAATTTATATGTTGGTAGAAAAAGATTATCCTCTCAGAGCAGCAGTCTTATTGGCTCTGGTATGTTCAACACTCCAGGTTGAAGGTGATTCAAAGATGGCAGATGAGTTAATCAGAAAAATATTTCAGCTTGCAGAACAAAGAAAAGCTCAAACTAAAAGATTGACTACGTAGTGTTTGGAAGATCCTCACATCCTCATTTAATTCAGAAGAAACTTGATGATTTGGGATAAATCACAAGTTTAGGGGAGGATTGTTGGGAATTAAATGTTCTGAGGTTAGTACTGCTGAAGAAATACACTAACAGTACAAACTGCTAGTGTATATATGAAGACTGCTGAGATATAACTAACAATACTAACTGCTAGGTTAGTACTGCTAGTACAACTGTTGGTTGGACATTTGTATTAAGGATAAGTATGGAAAGGATTTTGTGTATATCTTATTTAGTTAGCTTTATACGGTGTTATACTTATCTTGTAAAGGACTCCTTAGTCTATAAAAGGAGATCCTAGGTTAGATGAATGTATGAATATCAGTCATAGTTTTTGTTAAGGATTCAAGGTCGATTGTAACCCTAGTGATAGCTAAGATCACTCGTATTATTCAAGTAATAATATTGAATCGTTTGGTGTTATTCTCTTTGTGTTCATTGTCATATATACATCACTGTTCCATAAAACAAACCATAATCCTTCTGAGTATGGTTAAGTAGAATTTGCATACTTAACTGCATTCACTCAAAGTATCTCATACACATTATAAAGGAGTAACATCCTAAGTGTATTATAATCCTCTCACCATCCCTTCCACCAAACTACCCTAGACATGGATATTCCATGTGTGAGAGGACCGCCCACTCAACTCAACGGACCAACATCTTGGTTCACGAGTTACAAAACAAAATGCGGTTCATTTTGAACCACATACTCGAGCACCTAAATGCGCTTTCACATCCTCCGCAATAGACATTAGAAGTTTCTCCTTTGTTTCCTATTATAATACTTTTTAGGAATTTTTAGGACATTTTCTTTTTATGTTGTAACATCTTGTTTTGTGACTTTGATCACAAACAGTTTTCAATGGAAGGATGTTATGTTAATGCTTGTGTGTGTGATCACTTATTTGGCATTATATTTTGGTTGGATTGAATTACTAACATTTGCATCATTATATGGTTGATTTGAAGTATTGACTTTATTTCACTTTTGTGCTTAGTTTGCACAGTCATACATAGTTGACTTTTTTAGTCAAACGGGTTGAACTACAATGTTTGGTTGAACTCATATTACTTAGTTGAATTATCTACAACTAACATTTATTTTGTAGCATTTCTCATCCTTGAATCATATACGTTGGTACCCTAGCAACGGGGAGTATTGATCGAGGGGGAGCATATCATGTATTAATCCTTGTTTTGTAGCATTCATAATCTTTGCATGACATACGTTGATACCTTAGCAACGGGGATTATTGATCAAGGGGGAGCATATCATACACTAACTATTGCTTTTGTAGGTTCATTCATGCATCATAACCTTGGCACTCTAATTAGGGGGAGTATTATCCAAGGGGGAGCTTTTAAGTTCTCAAAATCCAAGTATCATACTAGATACTCCAAATTAGGGGGGGTAATCACCAAGGGCCATCTACCACATTCCGCTATGCATTTCTTCTTTTTGTTTCAAAAAAAAGGGAGAGATTAGATTAGATAAAACTCATACATTGCATCATACATTGCATACATGTTTTATGACAAAATTGATTTCAAATGACTTCAAAATTTTGCATAAAACTAGTTTTAATCTATATTTTAAAAGAATTACACTTTACTTATTCCATTGCTTAAAAATAAATCTTATGTTTTGTCATCAACAAAAAGGGGGAGATTGTTAATACAAATATCGTCCTAAAAACGTTATTTATATTTTACGATCTTTGCTATATTTTGTTAATGACAATTATAAAGTTTATCTTTAGCAAAGCATAAATATAAGTTAAAGTCTATTACATTTATAGTAATAAGCTTTTAAAACTCATCATATACATGTAACATGATCACTAGGATACATGTTACATACATATATACATTTACATTATTTACATTTTAATTCTTAAAATGTAAATATAAACATGACATCATGGAATACATCATTTAGATATCTTGTAGATTTAGTAAAATATTTTGGAAAGATCTTCAAGCAATGAGTTGGATTGTGTAAGATCTTGGTAAAATATGGTAAGATCTAGCTGTCATGTCACGGCGGACCCAAACAGTATAAAGGGCGGAACCCTGATTTTGGTTCCGCCAAATCTGTGCCTTGTCTGATCAGTTTGCCTATAAATAGCAAGCTGATCATTCAAGTTCACTCATCACTCACATAGCATAAATTACATATACATTCTTTCTTAGTTTACTAACCCATTCATTCATTTATTTTATTTGTAGAGATCTTTCTTTTGTAGCAAAGAGATCAAGCATCAAGGTTCAACATACTGTTGCAAACCTGTTAGTATAGATATTGTGTGATTTAGTTGTAGTTCACACATCATTGTTATACCAAACATTTAGTAGTGATCGGTTAGTGTTTTAGTCCTCAAAACACATAGAGTGTCGGGAGTGGTTGCACCCTTGTAAAGAACTCGGTATCTAGCTTAGTACCGGAAAAAGTGTAAGCGACGTCAGGTTGGTTCTACCTTGAACTAGAACTCGGTATCTAGCTTTGTACCGTAAAAAGAGTAAGCGACGTGTAAAGGTTTTCTCTGCCTAGAAGGGAGCTTGTTTTTTTGGTGAAGAAAAACTCTCGAGTTAGAGGCTCGAGGAGTGGAGTAGGGCAAGGAAGAGAGTCCTTGTAGGCCGAACCACTATAAACATCCGTGTTGTGGTTTGATTGTTTCTTTCCTTACTTACTTTACTTATATTTTTTGATTGTTTACATTAATTTGAAATCAAGTCAGGTATTCAAAGCGAATTAAATTTAAAAACGGTAAAAACTATTCAACCCCCTTCTAGTTTTCCACAAAATTGTTTTGAAAACTTATGATACGAAGATGTGTGCATGCTTCTTCGTACATATTTTGATTGTCACATCAAAATTCATACCCTAAAATTTAAGTCCATGCTATCTAATTATAAGAGACACTTGGAGTTAATATTTAGCGTAAGTGAGACCTTGCCTAGATATTAATGACAAGATAAATTTCCATGGCGTGAGACCGTGACATGGGGAATTTGCAGTTTCTAAATTAGACGACTTAATTAAGTTATAAGTGAGACCTTGAAACTTAAGGCATAAGATAGGAAGAAACATGCTTACTTTGCAAATTGTATTTGGCAAATGTAATTCCCATAATGATCTAGGAGTCGGAAATTGTTTGCAGATTATTGTACGACAGATTACCATGTTTTGTACTTTCACTACTAGCAAATCAACTGATGTAGTGAAACTATGAAAATTTGGATCCTTGTTTTCAAGAAAATTCAATGGTTATATGAATATTTCCTTGGGTATTTTATTTTCTTGAAAAGGTTGAAAATACTAAAATTGAATTTTGTAAAGTTTTTTTTAAATGTATTAATGCAACATTGAACCGTAAACAAGGGATATTCTTTTAGTGGCAAATTGATCTACACCCGTAGGGGTTTTTGGTTAGAGTCAACTTTACTAAAAGAATAATCCTAGTCTCCTTTCTTTGAGAAAAGAGTGAGACTTAATCCTATTCTTTTTCATGAATGAGAAAGGTAAGATAGGAAAATTAGAATTGTCTAAATTCTAAGAAATAACTCATAGCAAACTTTAATAGTTAAGAAAATTGCACATTTTATGAGTTATTAAATTAGAAGCTAGACTAATTACCGCAAAATTGGTAAAAGGCAAACTAGCATAAATTTATCTAGTTGTTGTGCTTTGACCACTTAAAGATGCTACATACCATTGTGTGGATGGTAGACATATTAAGGGAAAATTGCATGCCCAATTTTCAAGTTAATTGCATTGATGGATAGTCCATCATCTAAATAGCAGAATACACTTTTAGTACCTAAGTAATTGTTACGAATGGGTCTTCTCAAAGGTGTAAGAAAGTTAATAGCACACTATTTGCTTTGACTGGTTATGAAACACTTACAATGTTGTCAAATCCAGTGGAGCATTGTGTTGTAATTACTGAATAGTGAATTATGGTAATGACCTATATTTCAGTGGGAGCTACAAGCTTTGTCATCTTGGTAGTAACCCAAATTATCTCTAGAATGTCTTGAGATAATTACTTTCCAATTATAGACACTTGTGGTTTTAAGGATAGTCATGTACTTTTCCTTACTAGACAAGGTGGTTCTATATCTACTAATATCTATGACACAATCATATTGATCACATAAACAAATGAGTGACGTGTTGTTTATCTGATACATGATGTTGTTCCATGCACAAATGGGAGAAATCTTATATTGTGTGCAAGGTACAACATATAGGAATATGATTTAAAGAACTGTCTTGACCGCAAGGTAAGAAACTAAAGTTCTTAATATGACTAATACACCTCTAAGTCTAGAAACACTTCTTGTTGAAATTTAGCTTAAGTGAGACCTTGACTAGATTACAACAACAAGGCGAAATTCCATGACTACGTGAGACCGTACATAGATAATTACTGTTTCTAAATTAGACACCTATTAGAACAAGTGCCAATAAGGATAATGAGACTACTTCAAACTAAATATTTATGTATTATTGAAATGACATAAATAAATGAAGTAATCTAATACTACTTCAAATTTGAATATTTATGTATTCTTGGAATGTCATAAATATATGAAGTAATAAATTAACTTGAAATTACTATTAAAACCAAATTGTGGTGTTCATGATTACTTTAGTTATACATGTTTATACTTTATTGTAAAGCTATAAATATGAAGTCTTTTAAATTGTTACAAGACTTATTATAATATAAAGTAAGATGTTAACTTGTTATGTCTTCTTTTAATTAAGACATATACAAGAAGTCATTGAGTTGATCAATGATTTATAACGTATAGTGGGATTATAACAGTCTATGTCTTCTTGATTGAGACATGGACGATAAGTGACTTAGTTAAAAAGTACTTGTGTTATAAAGCATGCAATTGGCTTGGAAAATCTATTTCACCATTAAATTGACTTAGTTGGTAAATGGGTAAGCCAGAAGGAGTATGAGTTCATCTTACATATTGTTTGATTAAAGATAACTATAACTTCTTTTCTTCCAAAAGTTATCAAGGTTAGAAAATTGAGTATGGGTTGTATATACTCAATAAGACTCCAACCTAGAAGATTAATAAGACACCATTTATTATGGAATGTGATGAATCACATTAAGTCTTAAAATTGAAGTTCTTAATTTGTTAAACTACTTATGAAGTAGGATATTAACAAACTAATGTAAGGAACTGTCAATATGTATTTGTAATATCCCAAAAGAGAACAATTTTGTGTTACTCTACTTGCTAAGTATTTATAGATAGTCTATAAATTGCAAAAGGCAAATGGGAGTTTTATCTTGAAAAGATAAAGTTACAAGATACATAATCTTCTAGAAATACACTAGTAAAGCCATGATGAGGATTAAACATGTTAATGTTAAATCTCAAGATGATGGAATTCTCATTCATAGATCTACAAGGATATCTCAAATATTTGAATAATATATTGAGGATTATGAGTTACAGGATTATGGTAAACCTGTTGGTCATTAAGATGAATTGCAAATATTAAATTTGGCAAATTACTCATATTATGAATGCTTAGATGCAGTCCATAAAGATAATTAGTTTTGGAAACTTAATTAATCTTGAACTCTATAGTTAGACTATAGAATGAAGATGAATTTCTACAAAAGGAATGAAAATTCTAAAGATTTAAATTTTTGAGTAGAAATCATATGGACAGTTTTGTATACATATTTAATGAATGTCTTATGACAAGATTATCAATCACACTTAAGTAATTAACTGTGATTGAATATTCTTTCTAAGCACTTTAAATGTATAAAGATTATGATTGTCATTATTAGTTTCATTAACATGAAATTGACAATAGAATATCAAAACTCTTTCTTGAATAATTACTTGTGCGAGGACGATAAGTAATTAAAAGGAGTATTTGAATTCAAATAATCTTTGGAAGTATACAAAGTGCAATAATTCATGAACGGATTAATACATGCATCTAGGAGATATACTTATGTTTAATTATTAAATTCAGTTTTGATTTATAATAAAATAAGACAATTTCTTAGTATTTCTCAAAGCTAGTGGGAGTGTTATATTTATTTTCTTATTTCATATATGTTGTATAACATATAGGAAGTAAAATTCCATAAACATTAAATGTTAAGTCTTAGTTTGGAATGAAACTTCACTTGAAGATTTAGGAAATAAACATACAACCTTGGAATATATGTTTATTGTTATAAACATAACCGGTAAAATAATTGATTCTAATAGAACATGATATACTATCAGAAAGTCTAAATAGAAACATATCTTTGAAAAGATATAACATGAATAAAATCTAAGTTTGACACAAGGATTTTTCATGTACATCATGTTATTTGTTGTATCATGCTTGGATGAAAGATGATTTGACAACATTAATATCTATTTGAAAGTTATTAGATAACTAAGTGTAATGGATATGGTTGGATATAGATTTAACATCCTCAGCCTGGAATTGCTCCTAAATTCTAAGTATGAACCATATGAAAAATTGTTGCGTAATCGTTATAGCCGACAAATCTTGAAAGATTGGAAGGTATCAAACATTACAAAATGGATATTAAAGTTTACGAAATTTTTAAAAGCATATTGTTGTTTGCATATAATGATGCTAATAAAATTGAGATGACACTCAATACTAGTCATGGTAGGATTTCATCCATGTTAATGGCCATGTGTACTAGTTATGCTTAACTGTAAGCATAGTTGCATTATACATTAAAGAATTAGAATACTTTAAACTATAAGAGATTTGATAGTTTAGTTGTCATAAATTGGTGGTTGAGGATGTCACATATTTTATGAAATATTATTTGGCAATATCAAGATAGTTGAATGCACACATACAAGAACTTCACTAATTGAATTCTTGAAATAAGTATTCTCAAAATTCCAATAGATCAAAATTAGTTGATTTATGTCTTGTCAACAAGTATGATTGACATGACTTGAGACATAATTCATTAATGAGAATTATCATGCATTGATCTATTTAGTATTTGGATAATGGGATGTTATGAACAATTATTATTTTAATGAAATAAAATACTTGTTATGTTTGATCATCATTTTCTTAATAATAAATCCTATATTTGCATGTTTAAATCCGTGAATAACTTATGTTATTCTAAATTGTCCGTTGTCACTTAATGATATGGGAATATCATTAAATCAAGACAAATCTGAGTATTGGTAGAATATACTTGAAAGTATATTGATGCGTTGACATGCCAATTTCACATGATATTCAATGAGTTGAATATAGGAATTATCCCAACTTCATGAGTTTACTTTATGGATCTTGTCATCAAGTAAATCATGTATATATAGTTATCCTCCGACTTGAGATACCAGATAACTGTCATGGATGTAGTGCATTTATGTGAAGCAATTTACCGCTATACGTAACTGGTAGCTATAAGGATTGTTTTCAGGAGTGTTGCAAAGTTCATGGGTTATGCTCGTAGTCAAGAGAGAATTTGTTCCTTCAAATTTGTTTTGAAGTTTAATACTGCTGGGCCCCTCGTAGGGTTGACAAGATGCTTGTGCGGCCGCACCCAAGATCTATCTGGAATACGTTCAGATGATTTGGTAATCTTGCTCAATCAGAAACAACGAGAAACATAATAGTTAATAAAGAATGACTAAGATCCATATCTTTATTAATGTAGTATTAGAAACAAAAGGATAAGTATGATGATGAATCATCGAATGGTTTTTCCAGGAGACCACCACTCGAGTTGTACTAGGGGCATTAGCGTGTTGCTAGACGCTAACCAATGTCATTACACTATTAATAGATGTCTAAGTGGGAGTTGTAAGTTTTATGGACAAATATTAATGTGTGTATGTCTAGAATCGAACTTGAGACTACGGGATTGCACACTTTATGTAATACCCAAAAATCTAAATCATGTAAAAAGACCAAAATGCCCCTACAATCTTGAATTTGATTTAATAAACTTATAAAGTGCCAAAATGAATCCAAAATTCAAGTAACAAGCTATACATGAAATGAAATAATTTCTACATGTTCAAAAATCATTGTCTCACATAACTACATGTACAAAATACCCTAATGCAATTTTATTTAAATTAATTCCATTTAAATTACATTTAACTCATTATAACTTACAAATAATTAGCAAATTAAAACAAAATCAAGCCCATTAATTCTTGGTCAATTAAGGACCGACTCTTAAGCCCATAACCCCCCCCCCCCCATGATCATTTTACTTTATTAGGTCATCCCATTAAATTGTTTCCCTAAAAACCTAACCGACTATTCAAAATCACACACAAAAATTCACCCACAAGCCATACGAATTTCTGGAGGTGATCTAGTATTTTATTGGGGTTTGTCATCATCAAAAGTAGCTGGGAAAAATAAGGTTTGGGTTGTTGGAGGCTTAGTTCGATCGGTGGTTTTTCCTTTGGTCGTTTTTTACATCCGATAGGTACAAATTCGTTGCACTTAATCCGCACGTCCAATCTTTGATCTGGTATTTTTCTTATGTCTCTTTTATCATACACGACCTAAATAAAATGTATAAAACAAATCATGCAAGCTAGATCGATCATACAAAATTTTAATAATGAAAACACACATAAAATATGAATCGATCTATACGGATTTTTTGGGTCATATTCATAATTTTTCTGGGTTCCATACTCACCATATAAATCTGGAAAAATGTTTGTTCGATTTGTTACAACTTGGATCGATCGTGTTAATTATTGAGGATTAAAACGCGTTTAAAATCTAAAACACTCTATACGAATTTTCTGGATGCAAGATCTATTTTATTTGACACCTATTCGATCCATATGAATCTGGAAAAATGTCCAATCGAATTGTTATAGTCTAAAAAGGCCTTGTCGAATTATTTGTTTTAATCGGGTTTTATCTAGAAAGCGGATAAAATGAAGAAAACCCTAACGATCGACCTAGGGTTTATGTTATGGATTAGATCTGGCCTAAATGATAAAACAATGATGGAAAAATGATTGGATCATGATTTGGGAAATTAGGGTTAGGATTTTGTGAATTATTCGATTTACCGATCGGATTTTTAAATAAAAAAAGGATGTTTTGTAAACTATGAAACTCGTGGGCCATTTTTGTAATACACCATAGATTGGGACTGATTTGAATAAAATATAACTTGGGGTTTATTTCCGTAAATATGTAACTTGTAGATTTAATTTGAAAATCGTGAATGTTATAAACCGATTTGTAAAATTAAATAAATAAAGGGACTTATGTGTAAATTCTGGAAACTTAGGGGTGCGATGTATAATATTTGAAATAAGGGGCTTAATGTGTAAAATCAGATATCTAATGGGTTAATGTGTAAATATGTAAATTAATGGATCGGTTGTGGTTTTATAAATTAAAAGGACTAAAAGTGTAAGTTGTGTAAATAAGTGGATATGATTCGTAGCATAATTAAATTACGTGGTATAAATTGTAAATTCATTAAATGGAGGACTTGTAGTGTAAATAAGAATATTGTAAGGGTTAAAATGTAAATTATTGAATTATAATGTTTAATTGGTAATTTATTTAATTAGAGGGGATAAAGTGTAAAATTGGTAAACTTGAAGGGTTGAATCGTTAACTTTGTTAAATTATAGATTTAAATTAATAATTTGTAATATTTTCACTTTAGGCCCTTAACTTTGGAATATTTACTTTTAAAACCCTAAATTATGAAAAGTTACTTTATTTAACCCTAAACTATTGAAACTTGTTAAAATATACCCTATATCCATAATATGTTTAATTAATGACTTAATCTAAATTATGATACCTTAATATTTCTAAAAATGGAAACTTGCTAAATTTGGAAACCTGCCATAAATGGAAAGTTACTTAAAATGGAAAGAGAACTAGTAATGGTAATCTGAACTTGAACCCCTTAGTAATTCTGTCTTTTCTCCTTTAGGTGTGAAGAAGGAGAGGCACTGATCTCTGTTCTATATTTTTTTTGTCTGTGTGGCATTCGTAATAAGGTACAGATACTTTGCCCTTTTTCAGTAAGGGTGTCTTATCCCATTGATATGATTTTGATTTCTGATTCGTTTAAGATTCCCAAAGCCATTGCTATGATTCCTTTTATTATGAACCTTTCTGATTAAACTCTGATTTGGACCTTTGGCATTTCATCTGATATATCTGTTATGTACCATCTGTTATGGACCATCTGATATGACCCTTTTTATATGACACTCTGATTATGATTTGATATCTGACTCTTAGTTTGATACCCGAGCCATTTCACTAGGCATGGGGGTTCCATGTCCGTGTCATTGATGCACCAATGGCATGACTCTAGGGCAGTAGAGTGATGTTCCGCCACGTCCCCTTATCTGTTATCTGATATGCGCATTATATTATTTTGGCCACTATTTATCTGCGGGGGCGTATGGATGCATCCTAGATCTGTTCTGTTAGTGGATTATCTATATATGATTTGTTTATGTCTGGTGATTGGTACTGTGTGCTATACATGCCCTTCACATTTATCTGGGAGCTGATCACTCCATTTGATACATGAGGACACCCCTAATATTATCTGGTTAGTTGAGAGGCATCCCCTCTAGATTATGATGGTTACTATATGATATGTTATGTTTCTGGGCTCGTGGTGGCTTACTATCCTACTCTGTTCCATATACTTTCACTTTGTTTATACCTTATGATATTTCCCAGTGCACCATACCTTATATCTGTTTCGTTATCATTGCTTTGTTTATGTATCTGTTCACTGAGCTTTTTAAGCTCAGCCGCATTTCCTTTTCCTGCGGCAGGTATCTAAGCTAGGAGCTGGGTTTTAGCTTTGGGATGAGAGCAACTTGTGTGAAGCTTAGACTTTAGACATTCTAGTTTTACCATTTGGATTTTGATTCTGTTATGCCATTGTTTGGGCATTTTGGATTTATGTACTTTAGTTTATTTCTGTTTTCACTTCTGACATAAGTCATGTTGACTTATTTTTTCCTTTTATCAATTATGTTATAGACTTATGATGTTTTGGATTGAATGCTTGTGATCTGATGTGAAACCATTGTTGTGATATCTTTACCCTTGTCGGGTTGGGGTGTTACAACTTATGGTATCAGAGAATAGGTTATCCGAAACCCTTAGAGCTTAGGCTCGTGACCTGTGAGGATTGGGTAGAAATTAGGTTTCCTTTCGCGCACTCTTTTCCTGTTTTGCTATGTCTTATCTTTTTGATCTGCTCTGTCATATTCTGTTTGAGTTTGCTAATCATTTTCGTGATCGTTCAGATGGTGAATACGCGTTTTACCCTGTACACTGACGAACAGGATGACCCTAATTTTGAGGCCATGATAGCCGATGTGATGGCTGCTGCTCTTCCTCAGTTGGTGACCCAAGTCACCAATAACATCAGAAATGGTGCGGGCTCATCAAGTGGTGGTGGTGGCGGTGCTCCACCCACTGCTCCACCTGCTGGTATTCATGTTTGGATCGAAAGGTTCAATAAGCTCAAGCCTCTATCTTTCAGGTCTGCTGCCACTCCCACTGAGGCAGAGGACTGGATCACTCATGTTGAGAAGTTGTTTAGGGTCTTGGGTTGCGCGGATGAATTCAAGACGCGCTTGGCTACGTTTAAACTGGAGGGTGATGCGCTGAGTTGGTGGACAGCGTATGTTCAGTCACAGGACGAGGATTTCGCTGATACCTGCTCTTGGGAGGATTTTTGTGGTATATTCTATAAGCAGTATATTCCGGTGTCTGAGCAGCAGAGGTACGAACGTGAGTATGGGTCTATTCGTCAGTTGGATCGAGAGTCGTCTGGAGAATTCATGCAGAGGTTCATGAGGCTGGCTAGTTTTGTTGGACCAGAGGTTACGGGTAATGCTTTTCGTCAGGCTAAACACTTTAAATGGGCATTGAAGAAGTGGGTGTTAGATCGTATTGTGAACACCGAGTATGAGGATGTTGCTGCAGTTGCGAACGATGCCCGCAACATTGAGATGTTGCATGCTGATGGAGGTTGGAATAAGAGAGACAGGGATGGTAATCGTGTGAACTTCAGGGAGCAGGGTCGTTAGGACCCGAGTCAGGATCATAGGGGTCGTCAGGACCAGGGGCATGAGCAGAAGGGTCGTCAGGACCGGGATTCTTATCAGAGGCGTCAGGATTTTAGGAGTCAGGATCGGTGGGATTCTGGTAGGTTTGGGAATGACCGGCAGGGTCATGGTGGTAACAACCCGCGTCGGGGTTCTCAGCAGAGTCAGCATTCGGGTTCTTCAGGTCAGAAGAGGCCTCTTGAGCTTCTACCTCCTCCACCCATATGTACTACTTGCGGAAAGGCTCATCCGGGTCCTTGCTTTAAAGCTACTGGTGGTTGTTTTTCGTGTGGCTCTACTCATCATAGGATCAAGGACTGTCCCAAGAGGAACCCTATCGTGCCAGTGAACTCGGCTAGGCCAGCTCCCACCATGGGTCGAGTTTATGCTACTACTCGGGATCAGGCGGCCAACACATCAGGTACCATTACTGGCATACTTTATATTGGAGATCGTACGGCTTTCGTATTGTTTGACACTGGTGCTACTCATTCTATTATATCTGTAAACTTTGCTAAGAAACTTAATCTGAAACCAACACCATTAATAAATTGTATATCCATAGCTACCCCAATGAAAACCCAAGTGATTATTGATCGTGAATATGTGAATTGCCCTCTACGTTTTGATGATTGTGTTCGTCCGGCAAATCTGCTTCCCATTGATATGATCGATTTTGATGTGATTCTGGGCATGGACTGGTTGGCTGCTCATAAGGCTACCATCGATTGTTATGCCCGAAAGGTAATCTTTGGCAATATTCATCATCCTGACTTTGTTTATCATGGTTCCCAGCCTCTGAAATCTGTTAAAATCATCTCTGCTATGAAAGCACGAACTCTGATATCTCATGGTTGCCAAGGCTATTTGGCTTCTGTTAAAGATTCATCTGTAGAAAGCCCTGATGTTGCTAGCGTTCCCATTGTTCGGGATTTTGCTGATGTTTTTCCTGATGAACTTCCTGGTCTTCCTCCGGCTAGAGAATTTGAATTTGCTATTGATCTGATTCCCGATGCCGAACCTATCTCTAAGGCTCCGTACCAGATGGCACCTGTTGAGTTAAAGGAATTAAAGGAGCAGTTGGAAGAACTGTTGGAGAACGGTTTTATTCGGCCTAGTGTTTTGCCTTGGGGTACTCCGGTTCTATTTGTAAAGAAGAAGGATGGGACTATGCGTTTGTGCATTGACTATCATGAGCTAAATCGTATTACCATTTCGTAACCGTTTTCCGCTTCCTCACATTGATGACTTGTTTGATCAGCTGCAAGGAGCTAAAGTTTTCTCTAAAATCGACTTGCGATATGGTTATCACCAGTTGCGAGTTAAAGAGCAGGATGTCTCAAAGACTGCTTTTCGTACCCGCTATGGACACTATGAGTTTCTGGTTATGCCTTTTGGCTTAACAAATGCTCCTGCTGTGTTTATGGATTTGATGAACCGGGTCTTTCATGAATTTCTTGATAAGTTCGTCATCGTTTTCATTGATGATATTCTAGTCTATTCTAAATCGTCTGAGGAGCACGAGCAGCACTTGCGTATTGTTCTGGGTATTCTGAGGCAGCAGAAATTGTTCGCGAAATTTTCTAAGTGTGAGTTCTGGCTGAGCCAAGTAGTTTTCCTTGGTCACATTGTGTCTGCAGATGGTATCACCATGGACCCATCTAAGGTTGAGGCTATCACCAAGTGGCCGAGACCTACCACTGTGACGGAAGTGAGGAGTTTCCTGGGACTTGCTGGTTATTACAGACGTTTTGTTGAGGGTTTCTCGCGTTTAGCTTTGCCATTAACGCAATTGATGAGGAAAGGGGAGAAATTTGTTTGGACTGAGGAGCGGGAAAATAGTTTTGAGGAACTGAAGAAGCGTTTGGTGTCTGCTCCTATTTTGACTCTTCCATCTGGTTCGGGTGGTTTTCAGATCTATAGCGACGCGTCAAAGAAGGGTCTGGGTTGTGTTCTTATGCAACATGGAAAGGTTATTGCTTATGCTTCGAGGCAATTGAAAAATTATGAGGAGAACTATCCGACACATGATTTAGAGTTGGCTGCTGCAGTTTTTGCTCTTAAGATCTGGCGGCATTATTTGTATGGCGAGTCATGTGATATCTTCATTGACCACAAGAGTCTCAAGTATATCTTCACTCAGAAGGAGCTTAATATGAGACAGAGACGGTGGTTGGAACTTCTGAAGGACTATGACACGAACATCCAGTATCATCCGGGTAAGGCTAATGTAGTTGCCGATGCTCTTAGCCGGAAGTCGGGTATGATTGCTAGCTTGGAGATTGATCCCCGTGTTATTAGGGATTTGGAGCGGTTGGATGTCGAGTTGTGTGTGCGACGTGATGTTGGATATTGGGCCAGTCTGAAGGTTGAGTCCAATCTTATCCTGCGGGTTAAGGAAGCCCAGAAGGATGATGGTGAGCTCTGGTCTATTGTGCAGAATATTGAGGAAGGTAAGCAGACAGAGTTTAAGGTGGATGATTTTGGCGTGGTATGGTTTGAGGATCGTCTTTGTGTTCCTAATGATTCCGAGCTTCGTGAGGCTATTCTATCTGAGGCTCATAGTTCCCCATTCACTATTCATCCTGGTTCCACCAAGATGTACAGGGATCTTAAGCAGCACTTCTGGTGGAGTGGTATGAAGCATGACGTGGCTTCTTTTGTATCTAAGTGTATAACTTGTCAGCAAGTCAAGATCGAGCATCAGAGGGCTAGTGGTTTGTTGCAGCCGTTAGAAATTCCGACTTGGAAGTGGCATGAGATTTCTATGGATTTTGTTTCTGGTCTGCCTTTGACTCGTAAAAGACATGATACGATTTGGGTGGTCGTTGATCGGCTAACTAAATCTGCTCATTTCTTACCTATCCGTATGACCTATAGTATCAGTAAGTTGGTAGAGATCTTTTAGCAGGAGATTGTCAGATTGCATGGTATGCCTCCGTCTATTATTTCTGATAGAGATCCTCGTTTCACTTCGCGTTTATGGAAAGGACTCCATAAATCTTGGGGCGCTCGCCTTAAGTTTAGTACTGCATTCCATCCCCAAACTGATAGTCAGTCGGAGAAGACCATTCAGACATTGGAGGATATGTTACGGTCTTGTGCTTTAGAATGGACCGGTAGTTGGGACGAGTATTTATGTTTGGTGGAGTTTGCGTATAATAACAGTTGGCATGCTAGTATCCGGATGGCTCCATTCGAGATGTTGTATGGGCGTAAGTGTAGAGCGCCGGTTTGCTGGAATGAAGTAGGGGAGCGTATTATTGAGGGTCCAGAGTTGGTTCAGATCACCAACGAAAAGGTAGCTGTTGCTAGGGAAAAGCTGAAGGAGGCTCGTGCTCGTCAGAAGAGTTATGCTGATACGCATCGTCGTGACTTGGAGTTTCGTGTTGGAGATCGTGTGTTCCTTAAAGTATCGCCGTTTCGTGGATTTAAACGTTTTGGAATCAAGGGCAAGCTTAGTCCTCGATTTATCGGACCATTTGAGATCCTTGATCGTATTGGAGAGGTTTCTTACCGTTTTGGATCTACCTCCTCAGTTATCGCATGTTCGTGACGTCTTCCATGTATCTCTCCTGAAGGGATACAATTATCATCCTCTACATGTGGTATCTTATCCGCTTGACCAGATTCAGCCTGATATGTCTTTGTCTGAAGAGCCGGAAGCGGTTCTGGATCGCCAGGAGCGAGTTATGAGAAATAAAGTTATTCCGTTCATAAAGATTCTTTGGAAGAACCACCCAGAGCCGGAAGCGGTTCTGGATCGCCTTGTCGAATTATTTGTTTTAATCGGGTTTTATCTAGAAAGCAGATAAAATGAAGAAAACCCTAACGATCGACCTAGGGTTTATGTTATGGATTAGATCTGGCCTAAATGATAAAACAATGATGGAAAAATGATTGGATCATGATTTGGGAAATTAGGGTTAGGATTTTGTGAATTATTCGATTTACCGATCGGATTTTTAAATAAAAAAAGGATGTTTTGTAAACTATGAAACTCGTGGGCCGTTTTTGTAATACACCATAGATTGGGACTGATTTGAATAAAATATAACTTGGGGTTTATTTCCGTAAATATGTAACTTGTAGATTTAAATTGAAAATCGTGAATGTTATAAACCGATTTGTAAAATTAAATAAATAAAGGGACTTATATGTAAATTCTGGAAACTTAGGGGTGCGATGTATAATATTTGAAATAAGGGGCTTAATGTGTAAAATTAGATATCTAATGGGTTAATGTGTAAATATGTAAATTAATGGATCGGTTGTAGTTTTATAAATTAAAAGGACTAAAAGTGTAAGTTGTGTAAATAAGTGGATATGATTCGTAGCATAATTAAATTACGTGGTATAAATTGTAAATTCATTAAATGGAGGACTTGTAGTGTAAATAAGAATATTGTAAGGGTTAAAATGTAAATTATTTAATTATAATGTTTAATTGGTAATTTATTTAATTAGAGAGGATAAATTGTAAAATTGGTAAACTTGAAGGGTTGAATCGTTAACTTTGTTAAATTATAGATTTAAATTAATAATTTGTAATATTTTCACTTTAGACCCTTAACTTTGGAATATTTACTTTTAAAACCCTAAATTATGAAAAGTTACTTTATTTAACCCTAAACTATTGAAACTTGTTAAAATATACCCTATATCCATAATATGTTTAATTAATGACTTAATCTAAATTATGATACCTTAATCTTTCTAAAACTGGAAACTTGCTAAATTTGGAAACCTGCCATAAATGGAAAGTTACTTAAAATGGAAAGAGAACTAGTAATGGTAATCTGAACTTGAACCCCTTAGTAATTCTGTCTTTTCTCCTTTAGGTGTGAAGAAGGAGAGGCACTGATCTCTGTTCTATATTTGTTTTGTCTGTGTTGCATTCGTAATAAGGTACAGATACTCTGCCCTTTTTCAGTAAGGGTGTCTTATCCCATTGATATGATTTTGATTTCTGATTCGTTTAAGATTCCCAAAGCCATTGCTATGATCCCTTATATTATGAACCTTTCTGATTAAACTCTGATTTGGACCTTTGGCATTTCATCTGATATATCTCTTATGAACCATCTGTTATGGACCATCTGATATGACCCTTTTTATATGACACTCTGATTATGATTTGATATCTGACTCTTAGTTTGATACCCGAGCCACTTCACTAGGCATGGGGGTTCCATGTCCGTGTCATTGATGCACCAATGGCATGACTCTAGGGCGGTAGAGTGATGTTCCGCCACGTCCCCTTATCTGTTATCTGATATGCGCATTTTATTATTTTTGCCACTATTTATCTGTGGGGGCGTATGGATGCATCCTAGATCTGTTCTGTTAGTGGATTATCTATATATTGATTTGTTTATGTCTGGTGATTGGTACTGTGTGCTATACATGCCCTTCACATTTATCTGGGAGCTGATCACTCCATTTGATACATGAGGACACCCCTCATATTATCTGGTTACTTGAGAGGCATCCCCTCTAGATTATGATGGTTACTATATGATATGTTTCTGGGCTCGTGGTGGATTACTATCCTACTCTGTTCCATATACTTTCACTTTGTTTATACCTTATGATATTTCCCAATGCACCATACCTTATATCTGTTTCGTTATCATTGCTTTGTTTATGTATCTGTTCATTGAGCTTTTTAAGCTCAGCCGCATTTCCTTTTCCTGCGGCAGGTATCTAAGCTAGGAGCTGGGTTTTAGCTTTGGGATGAGAGCAACTTGTGTGAAGCTTAGACTTTAGACATTCTAGTTTTACCAATTGGATTTTGATTCTGTTATGCCATTGTTTGGGCATTTTGGATTTATGTACTTCAGTTTATTTCTGTTTTCACTTCTGACATAAGTCATGTTGACTTATTTTTCCCTTTTATCAATTATGTTATAGACTTATGATGTTTTGGATTGAATGCTTGTGATCTGATGTGAAACCATTGTTGTGATTTCTTTACGCTTGTTGGGTTGGGGTGTTACACTTTACGTATGAGAATCGATGTTAAATAATTAATATATAAATAGTTATATTTAATTATTTAATCACAAATGTTGAAATGGTCGAACAAGGAAAAATGAGGGGGTTGAGTGTCGAGTTTTGGAACTTGAGGAGGTGTTAGACTCAAACTTGGAGAGCAAGTTTGGAGCCTATATAAACCCCTCAAACTCTTATTATTTAAGAGTAGAATAAAAAGGACGACACATAACCCTTTACTTTAGATTTACATGGATCGTATATCACTATAATGAATTGACAGATTGTCATATTGACAAATTGTCATATTGGTGCCATGCATGCAATTTTGATGAGCATGACATGCCATGCAAGTATTCGTCCTTTACACTGTTCGACAGTGAATATATGTATGTACCATACATGTGATTTATAGTAAAGTCAAATGTATGGAATATTACATATAAGTGATCGACAGTAGTAAATAAATAAGGTTCGACCCTATTTATTTATTAAAGCTAAACCTTGTTTGTTGTATGCTTTATTTGTGATTCAAGAACTAGCATTCACATCGAATCGCTAATAGTACGTGTGTACAAGATTGTGGTATTAACTCACTATATTTAATATCTTGGATTGAGATACAAAACGGTAAGGGGTATCTTGTTAATCCATTCTTGATAAAGATTGAAGAAGATTTGAAGTTTGATTCTTGTTTTGCTAGAATCAAAAGGTACGTTCTCTTTATGTTTGGTTAATTCTTTATATGTTAAAATAGATCCTACGCTTCCGCTATGTGCTTTGATGATGTAGTATTTATTTATATAATTGTTATGGTATTTAAATTCTAACAGAGATAAATGTTATAGGTGTGGTATACCAGGGCATAGATCGAATGTTGGTACACAACCACGATGACAAGTTAATTTGGCTAAATACGATGAAAACAAGAACGACGATGAAGAAGACTCCTTCAAGGAAGATGAGGGAGTGTGTGAACCAGATGGAAGCAAAAGAGACATGCCAAATTTCGTAGTGCGGAAGGTGTTACTTGCGCCTAAAAGAGTGGATACACGACGCAATATGCTATTCCACTGGTACAGATTTCACTTATCATCACACTGGAAATGCGTGACTATATGCATATAGTCACACACGTTTTTTTGGGTGTGTGTGACAAAAAGTCGCGCCACCGTAGGTATCATATAGTCACATTGTTTAGTTTGTGGCCGTTTTCATCGAAAAAGAGTGACCAAAACCCGAATATGTGTGACTAATTAGGCACAAGTTTTGTTGGATTCATCAGTATGTGTGACTATTTCCCATCCTATGGCCACACGAAAATATAATAAATGTGACGTTTGTGATGATTTAGTCACACATCGTGTGTTGTTTTTTTCAAGTTAGTCACATACAATTTAAAAAACAGTGGCCAAAAGTGTTAATAAGTGTGACCTTATGCTATTTAAAGTGAAGAAATGTGTACTATTGATCATCCAATGGTCACATGAATTCTTAGTTTGTGTGGCCTTTTGTAATATTTAGTAACACAAAGCATGTTTGCTTTGGGTATTTAGTCACATACAATTAAGCATAAAGTGGCCAAAAGTGTTAATAAGTGTGACCATATGCTGTTTTAAGTGAAGAAATGTGTATTTTGTGTGACTATTGATCATCCAATGGTCACATGAATTCTTAGTTTGTGTGGCCTTTTGTAATATTTAGTCACACAAAGCATGTTTGTTTTCGGTATATAGTCACATACAATTAAGCATAAAGTGGCCAAAAGTGTTAATAAGTGTGACCATATGCTGTTTTAAGTGAAGAAATGTGTATTTTGTGTGACTATTGATCATCCAATGGTCACATGAATTCTTAGTTTGTGTGGCCTTTTGTAATATTTAGTCACACAAAGCATGTTTGTTTTCGGTATATAGTCACATACAATTAAGCATAAAGTGGCCAAAAGTGTTAATAAGTGTGACCATATGCTGTTTTAAGTGAAGAAATGTGTATTTTGTGTGACTATTGATCATCCAATGGTCACATGAATTCTTAGTTTGTGTGGCCTTTTGTAATATTTAGTCACACAAAGCATGTTTGCTTTGGGTATTTAGTCACATACAATTAAGCATAAAGTGGCCAAAAGTGTTAATAAGTGTGACCATATGCTGTTTTTAGTGAAGAAATGTGTATTTTGTGTGACTATTGATCATCCAATGGCCACATGAATTTTATGTTTGTGTGGCCTTTTGTAATATTTAGTCACACAAAGCATCTTTGTTTTGGTTATTTAGTCACATACAATTAAGCATAAAGTGGCCAAAAGTGTTGATAAGTGTGACCATATGCTGTTTTAAGTGAAAAAATGTGTATTTTGTGTGACTATTGATCATCCAATGGTCACATGAATTCTTAGTTTGTGTGGCCTTTTGTAATATTTAGCCACACAAAGCATGTTTGTTTTGGGTATTTAGTCACATACAATTAAGCATAAAGTGGCCAAAAGTGTTAATAAGTGTGACCATATGCTGTTTTAAGTGAAGAAATGTGTATTTTGTGTAACTATTGATCATCCAATGGTCACATGAATATTTAGTTTGTGTGGCCTTTTGTAATATTTAGTCACACAAAGCATGTTTGTTTTGGGTATTTAGTCACATACAATTAAGCATAAAGTGGCCAAAAGTGTTAATAAGTGTGACCATATGTTGTTTTAAGTGAAGAAATGTGTATTTTGTGTGACTATTGATCATCCAATGGTCACATGAATATTTAGTTTGTGTGGCCTTTTGTAATATTTAGTCACACAAAGCATGTTTGTTTTGGGTATTTAGTCACATACAATTAAGCATAAAGTGGCCAAAAGTGTTGATAAGTGTGACCATATGCTGTTTTAAGTGAAAAAATGTGTATTTTGTTTGACTATTGATCATCCAATGGTCACATGAATTTTTAGTTTGTGTGGCCTTTTGTAATATTCAGTCACACAAAGCATGTTTGTTTTGGGTATTTAGTCACATACACTTAAGCATAAAGTGGCCAAAAGTGTTAATAAGTGTGACCATATGCTGTTTAAAGTGAAGAAATTTGTATTTTGTGTGACTATTGATCATCCAATGGCCACTTGAATTTTATGTTTGTGTGGCCTTTTGTAATATTTAGTCACACATCGAATTAAACAAAGAGTGACCAATAATGTTGATAAGCGTGACCATAGTACTGGTATTTTTAAGTTAGTACTGTTGGAGCAGAGTTGCTACTGCTAGTACTATGCTAGTGCTGCTGGAATGAGTATATTATATATATATAAAACAGAATCATAAACAAAAAGAAATTTGAAATTGAATAAAACTCGAATGTATATAACTGAACAGAATATACAATTGTAATGTCGTACATAATCAAATTCTCAAGTACCATAATTTAAAGACTTTTGACTCTTCGCCGGCATAGCTTGCTTTAGGGCTTCAATAGAGACATTACTTTTGCGCTTCGATGGTGCTGTTGGTCCACAGTTGTTGTCACTTTTCTTTTGCATTGTAGTTGGCAGTGTAACCTGTAGTAACAAAAGACGCTTGTATCAAACATTGAATTATATATCAAGAATTTATACGTGTAAGTATACACGTACGACGGCGTAAAACCCTAAGAACTCTCTCATGCGGCGACAAAGACGAAACTGATTAAAATTTCATCGCGTCTAATTCTTTTGGTTTTGTTGAATCTTTGTCGTTTACTGCATGTATAAATCCATCCACGACCATCAATTTATTTAATTATCAATTTGTGGAGGTGTATACAAGTTTATGTTCTACCTGATTGGTTGATTTGTTTGATCAATTGGTAGGTGGCATTATATTATCGTGGGTCTGGTCTTACATGCATTAATTTGTTTCTAGGAATTATTATGTGACGATTTAAACTTCAGCGTTTTTAAACCCTAACTTCGTGTTAGGGTTTCTTTTTGTTTCTTTGTACACTGCTACTGTTAGTTTATTTGTTTGGTATTTTTGACTGGAGTTGGGTGTTGTTGTGGGGTTTGAGAGATGGAGAAGGGTTTCTTGAATAATCAAAGCGCCGCCAAGGGGGCGAAACGTGATGGGAAGTTATCGAGTGGGAGTGGTGATGTCGATAACAGCTCTTCTTCTTGTTTGGCCGGTCAGACTAGTTTGAAGAGTAGTCAGTCGACTATGAATTCTTCTTCTTATCATTCTATTAATCCTACTAATGTGAGTACTCCTAGTAACGAGCCTATTATTACTGATTGGACCGATGATGATGGAGATATTAATTTGTGTACACGAGTGGACAAAAATGTGGTTGTACAACCCATGATGAATACGAATGTCGAGAGTGGTGGTCCTCAACATGTTGATGTTAGTGATGGTACTTGTAAGGGGGGTGGACCAGCTGCTCAGATGGCGCAACAAGGTAACAATAATATTAGTATGAGTAATGTGGTTCCTTCGTTGAATGTGCAGCCTACTGTTAAACCAACGTCGTATGCTTCCCTCCTTAATAATGAGCCTATGAAAAAGAAAGTCAACTTCAGGCCCTTGATCAATGAGGTTCGTGTGGATAACCATGATACGATGTTACCTAAGGCTGCTATGGAAAGCGTTTTGAACAGGTATGATAACACTCTTGTTGGTTATTTTGTTGGCAAGAATATTGCCTTCCCTATTGTTCAAAACTATGTTACAAATACGTGGGGTAAGTTTGGTTTGAAGAAGCTTATGAAAAATGATGCGGGTATTTTCCTCTTTAAGTTTGATTCTAAAGAGGGTGTGGAAAATGTGTTTCGGCGAGGCCCTTGGTTAATCCGCAATTCACCTCTCATTCTTAACAAATGGACTCCTGATATGTCGCTAACCAAAAGTGAGGTAACCAAAGTTCCTGTGTGGATTAAATTGCATAATGTGCCTTTACTTGCATATTCTGAAGATGGATTGAGCTTGATAGCTACACAAGTTGGTAAACCGATTATGTTAGATGCTTTTACTAGCTCAATGTGTGTTGATTCATGGGGACGTATTAGCTTTGCTCGTGCTTTAGTGGAATTATCATCGGACTCTGAATTGAAACGCGAAGTTACTATGGCTATCCCTAAAGAGGATGATAGTGGTTTTATTACAGCGTGCATCAAGGTCGAATATGAATGGAAGCCTCCTCATTGTGAAGTGTGCAAAGTGTTTGGCCATGACCGTATCAATTGTCCAAAATGTGCTAAGGAGTCGGTTCGTAGTGACATTCGTGTGGCAACGGAAGGTTCTACTACCTTGGATACGGATGATGGTTTCATTGGGGTAAACAATCGTAAGAGTAAGGGAAAGAATGTGGCTGCTCCTTCTCGACCTATTGGGGGTGTTCAGCTTAATAAGCCTAAACCAAAATTTTGGAGACCTGTATCAAAAAAGCCGGTTGCTACTAAAGAGAAAATCAATAATGAGGCAACTACGAGTGGGACGGTTATTGCTACATCGAACCCGTTTGATGCTCTTGATATGGCCGATACTGATGATAATGGTATTCCTTGTGCAACAAGTGTTTCTCCTAAGAATGGGGCTGATTTGGAGATTTCTAAGAGTGGTAACGGAAGTACTACTCCTATTGTTGAGAAAATTGGGAAGATTGAAAAGCTAATTATTGAAGGGAAGGTTACTCTTGTGGATGATGATGGTAAACCTCTTAAAAAGGTTGATTCATCAACTAGGGGGGGTAACCCATTCTCTAAGGTGGGCGATGTGGTACTTTCTGACAGCGATGATGATGAAGTTTTTGATGATCACATTGGGACGTTGTATTCTGGAATTGGAGGTAAGGAGCAAAGTCTTTATAAGCAATGGAAAGCTGATACGAGTGGTGGCAACAATTATGATGATGATGATGATTTTGGCCTCTCTCCTGCACAATTAAAGGCGGCTGGAATTCAAGACTTTTGTCTCAACTAGGTTGTTTTTATTTTTTTGCATAAAATTTTTCTAATTTTATGCTGGTTGTGGTTTAGTAGTGTTTTTGGTTGTAGCTAGTTGTCTTTTATGGCCTGTCATAATTGACTTGTGGTGTGTGTCAAGCGATTGCTTGCGGTTAATGTGGTACTTTAGCCACATTCCATTGTTCTTAAGCGTTTTTTTGGAGTAATATATTTTACCGGGTGGAAGGCCCTTTACCCAGAATTATATATATGTAAGTTGAAAAAACACATGTATGTACCCAAAGCAACGATATTTGATTTCTTTAAGTGCCACAGTTTGCAGTTAAATGGCTTAAAAAAAGAATTTTTGCATGTACATATATCAGAAATTATTTAAACAAAAGAATAACAAGAAACATGTTGAAATACATACTGTTGGCAGTGCTTGTGTTGGAGACACATTTTGTTCTGATTGGGAATCTGGAGGCCCGTTTTGTCGTGACTTAGGCTTTTTCTCAAGTCCGACAGTTTTAGCAGGTTCCTATATGTATATATAAAACACGTTACATTATATAAACAAAAGAATAACAAGAAACATGTTGAAATACATACTGTTGGTACTCCTTTTGTTGGAGACACATTTCCTTGCGATTGGGAATCTGTAGACCCTTGTTGGCTTGCATTTGAGGCTACTGGCAATTGAGATGACAAATTTAACTGCACCCCTTGTTGACTCAACTGTGCCATCAGTTGAGTAAGTATTCTTTTTGTTTCTGTAATCTCATTGGACAATTTCTTGATCTGGTCATCAGATTCTTTCTGCAAAAAAAAATATAGGAAATGTTGGGATTAAAAGTCTTCTGGATGCTGTTAGAGTAACTGATGCTCTTATTTGTGTCAATGCTGCTCAGATGGAGTTAGTGATGCTCATGAACTTCAATTACAAATATGGCTAGTGTTTACCACTGCTAGTACACAATTTACTACTGCTAGTACACATTTAATCCTGCTGGTATATAAGCATAATAATAGAATTTGCAGTCAAACTTACAAGTGTATCTCCCACTGATGTGATCTCATCATCTGGAAATTCGCCATCGTTGTTTACCCTTCCTTTCAACCACATTATACCACGCGGGGGTTCTTCATCTGCTTCAATCTCTTTATTTTTGATCTAATAAACATCAAATGCATACACATGTAAAGTTAATTAAAACAAGATAAACGAAAATATGAAGGTGCATACACATGTGATCTTACCATTTTCTCTTTCAAATAAACATATCCACCTCGTCCCATTTTATGCTGATAAATATTTTTGGAACGCGACATTTTAGCTTTATCAGCTATCTTCTAAAAACACAAAATGATAAGGCGTTTACATGTGGTAATGCTGCAAACTGAAAATTATGAAATGACATATAGACTTAAATAAAGATGACTAATTAAAACCTTGTATTCATCGGTGGTCGTGTTGTTTACAAACTCGACCCAGTCTTCTGATTTCACAAATCGACTATACTTGGCCGGGACTTCATTCAGTTTGGAAGGTGTATTTAGGTGGGGCAAAATGTATTCTTCTCTGAGCTTCGTTCTGAAAGTCCTTAGCAGTTTACCAAGACGAGTCATTACCAATTTTCTGAATGTCACGTCAACATCAAAATATCGCTGCAAAGATTAACACAATGTTGTTAATTAGTTGCACATAATGTAACTGCATAGATAAAATTATGTAGTACTGGGTTAAAAAATACAGTAGTATATATGTACAGTGATGTCAGTCCATAGTTTATCTCTTTCTTCTTTATTCACATTCCTCCAGGAAAGATTCTTCAAACCTATATGCTCACGAACCAGATCTCCTAAAAAACTCGTAAACAGTGCTCTGTGTAACCCTGATACCCTATTCAATGCATCGAAGGTTACCTTGAGCTTTATTCCACCAGGGTTGCCATATTTCATGCGAAACTTAAATAGCCTGGTCATGCCTCTCTTAGCTAGTATCCGATCTGATTGGTTGGTTCCAGGCGCATCTAGATCTTCCTCATCAGAATACTTTTCGGATTCATAGTCTATGTTGTTATCATCATGTTCATTATCAGCAGGAAGCAAAAGATGATTATCAACAATGGGTTGAATTCCCATGACTCTTGAGTAACAATGGGTACAAGAAAATGATTCTGGCTTTGAGAGTAATGGTGATATAAGAATTGATTATTGTGTTTTCTTGGCAGTATTTTTTTTTTAGGAGAGAAAAGAGGGTATAGGAAGAAGATGAATCGTACCTTATTCTTGGTACCCGCTTCTAATTAATTAGGCGATTTCAAAATTTTGGATCAAAATTTTGGCTCCAAATTCTAATTTCAAAATAACAATTGAATTATTTTAAAATTTTGCCTTAAATTTGAACCTGTTTAGTAAAGCATAAACTTGAAAAAATCAAAATTTTGGCTCCAAATGTTATATATCATTATCTTAATCGCAAATCATGAACCAAGATCTAGAACAATGATCATGAACACAAACTGCATATCAAATCAAGAACTCAAATTTACACAATTACACCAAAATCATGAACACAACTTGACACCATTTAACACAAACTGCTACCATTAAATCATAAACCAACATGAAAAATGAAGAACACAAACTGCTACCATTATCAAAATTTTGGCTCCAAATGTTATAGTTTCATTATCTTAATCGCAAATCATGAACCAAGATCTAGAACAAAGATCATGAACACAAACTGCATATCAAATCAAGAACTCAAATTTACACAATTACACCAAAATCATGAACACAACTTGACACCATTTAACACAAACTGCTACCATTAAATCATAAACCAACATGAAAAATGAAGAACACAAACTGCTACCATTAAATAAATATGTGCAATCATCAAATCAACAACAGAAACTGCTACCATAAAATCTAACTGTGCAATCATCACATCAAGAACACAAATTGCTACCATTTAACAAACCAAAATACTATCATTACAGTTATAAAATAGATACAGAGTTAAACTACACTAGTTACCAGTTACTGCACCATTAATAATTACATTTATCCAAATTAAATATCAGAACTGCTACTACGTACCATATTAAAGTAATTATCCTCTAGTTCATAATAGTCGAGATGATCACCACCTTTACATAATTCTCAACAATTTAATGTACGAGAAGTCTTCTTCACGGCCATCGGTTGATACAACATCTTGTTACTCATAACTGCTACTACGTACCATATTAAACTAATTATCCTCTAGTTCATAATAGTCGAGATGATCACCACCTCTACATAATTCTCAACACAACATTTAATGTACGAGAAGTCTTCTTCACTGCCCAACATTTAATGTACGAGAAGTCTTCTTCACGGCCATCGGTTGATACAACGTACATCTTCTTACTCATAACTGCTACTACGTACCATATTAAACTAATTATCCTCTAGTTCATAATAGTCGAGATGATCACCACCTTTACATAATTCTCAACACATTTAATGTACGAGAAGTCTTCTTCACGGCCATCGGTTGGTACATCTTCTTAATTATACGGTAGTCCCAAGTTTGGGAGTAGCTTAAGAGGATTCATCTTTGTCATTTACCTACAAGTTGAACGAGTATATATAATGGATTAAGTCTTGAGAATGTGATAAAGGTAGCGAAACAACACTTATTAAATGGACCATTATTACCCCTTTTGTGTCAGCATCAGCAGATTCTTCATCGCTAGAGAAATAGAAAGGGCTCTGTCTCTTCCAATCTGTGTTTTCCCATACCTCCTAATAGTTCAACATACCATATGTGTTTCAAAAAATTTAATTAATGGTATAATTAAGGTATACAACTTTAGCCACAAACACATAACAACTTTAGTATACCTTGTTGGAAATGATTTTGAATTTGGACCTAGTGCCGGAGGTCTCTTTGGAAGCAGCCTCTCTACTCCCGGGTTTACCTTGGGGTAGGGGTAGGGTCTGTCTACAGCCTACCTCCCCATACCCTGCCCCGGCGGGATTGGGTTTGTTGTTGTTTGGATTTTTGCCTTTGAACCTGTTAAAGCATAAACTTGAATAAATTAAAAATTCACACAGCAGCTTTACATTCAACAATAAATTCACACCTTTTATGTCAGCATCACCAGATTCTTCATCGCTAGAGAAATAGAAAGGGCTCTTTCTCTTCCAATCTGTGTTTTCCCATACCTCCTAATAGTTCAACATACCATTTGTTTCAAAAAATTTAATTAATGGTATAATTAAGGTATACAACTTTAGCCACAAACACATAACAACTTTAGTATATACCTTGTTGGAAGGGATTTTTGTCTTTGAACCTGTTAAAGCATAAACTTGAATAAATTAAAACTTCACACAGCTTTACATTCAACAATAAATTCACACAGCTTTACATTAGAATCGGTAACAACAACCCCAAACATCACCATTTATAGATCAAAAGCCTGTTACTAATTATTGTACAATGAATCATCAACTGATATGTGAAAACATTAAAAAACATACCTTTGTTGTCATTTGGATTCATTGTTTGCGTGTTTTTGTTTGCCACGTCTGTTTTTCAAACTATTACCATTAGCTAAATTAAAAGACAAACATGAAATGAAAGGTGGCCCAGGATCCTACTGTTACCCGTGGGAATCCGCCTTGGGAATAAGAAGAATCAAGAATGTGTGTTTTGATTAGGGTTTATTGATTTTTGTGTCGGTTTACAATTGATCGGTAAAGGGATTAATTGGCCCTTTACTATTGATCAAGTAGTGGTGGTTTGGTTTAATTGCCCCAGGATCCTACTGTTACCCGTGGGAATCCGCCGTGGGAGTAAGAAGAATGTGTGTTTTGATTAGGGTTTACTCACTTTTTTGTCTGTTTACAATTGATCGGTAAAGGGATTAATTGCCCCTTTACTATTGATCAAGTGGTGGTTTGGTGAGTGGCAAGTTGTGTAGAAAGAAAAAAATAATAATAGTTAAAAAATAATAATAATAAATAAATAAATAAATTTAAAAAAAAATAAAAAAAAAATAAATAAATAAAAAATCTAATGGTGTTGACGTGGCGGTGAAAACCAACTATAGCCGATGGTTCGGGTTCGTGGCGGGTTTTAGTGTACCCGTACCCGAACCCGTTTATAATATACCCGTACCCGCCCCATATCCCACCGGATACCCGTTATCCATCGGTTTTTCGGGTTTCCCCGCGGGTATCGAGGTTATCCGTAATATAATTAAAAGTTAAAGAAAATGAATATCGTATCAAACGATTTAACGCAACATATCGCAACGCAACGTACTCGGCACGATATTCACCAAAAAAATCAAATGCGCAAGAGGTTTCAAAAGTTAATCATTCTCATTTCAAAAGATAATCTCGTTTTAGCCTTTTAAAAGGGTTTGGTATCCTCATTCGTGTGACGGTAGAGAACACGGACTCACGAGTACTCACTCCAAAAAAACGAATAACCGAATTAATAGTCGAGAAGAGTATTGACAATAACTCGAGTCGAGACGAGATGACGAAAACAAGTCGAAGAGATAACTAACAACAAACATATCAAATAAGATGAGTCGATTGGTAATCGTCTGTATTTTCCCATAATCCCGTTTATTAGTACAAGGTATACTCGTTTTATGATTTAAAACAAGTTTGGACTTACGACAAAATTAATCTTTGGAAATAACAAAATTTTGCCAAGACCCTTTCATTTATCGAACGTTTCCAATTCAAAAGACTTTATTGAAAATCAATTTCCCGAGTAATTTATAATATAACGAGTATTTATATAAACCCTAAACCCTAAAACCTAAACCCTAAACCCTAAACTCTAAACCCTAAACGCTAAACCAATCCGTAACTCAAACAATAACCAAAAGAATAGTCCAATAAATCCAAATATGTTAGTGTATGGGTAGCATGTCTCGAATAGTCCAATATCCCTCGTGTGTTCCGTTTTTATCCCAAATGTCACACGAAAGGTTTTCAAAATCGAGATCCTACTTAAGATCCTATGGTAAAGATCAGGATCTTTACCATAGGATCTTAAGTAGGATCTCGATTTTGAAAACCTTTCGTGTGACATTTGGGATAAAAACGGAACACACGAGGGATATTGGACTATTCGAGACATGCTACCCGTACACTAACATATTTGGATTTATTGGACTATTCGTTTGGTTATTGTTTGAGTTACGGATTGGTTTAGGGTTTAGGCTTTAGAGTTTAGGGTTTAGGGTTTAGGGTTTATATAAATACTCGTTATATTATAAATTACTCGGGAAATTGATTTTCAATAAAGTCTTTTGAATTGGAAACGTTCGATAAATGAAAGGGTCTTGGCGAAATTTTGTTATTTCCAAAGATTAATTTTGTCGTAAGTCCAAACTTGTTTTAAATCATAAAACGAGTATACCTTGTACTAATAAACGGGATTATGGGAAAATACAGACGATTACCAATCGACTCATCTTATTTGATATGTTTGTTGTTAGTTATCTCTTCGACTTGTTTTCGTCATCTCGTCTTGACTTGAGTTATTGTCAATACTCTTCTCGACTATTAATTCGGTTATTCGTTTTTTTGGAGTGAGTACTCGTGAGTCCGTGTTCTCTACCGTCACACGAATGAGGATACCAAACCCTTTTAAAAGGCTTAAAACGAGATTATCTTTTGAAATGAGAATGATTAACTTTTGAAACCTCTTGCGCATTTGATTTTTTTGGTGAATATCGTGCCGAGTACGTTGCGTTGCGATATGTTGCGTTAAATCGTTTGATACGATATTCATTTTCTTTAACTTTTAATTATATTACGGATAACCTCGATACCCGCGGGGAAACCCGAAAAACCGATGGATAACGGGTATCCGGTGGGATATGGGGCGGGTACGGGTATATTATAAACGGGTTCGGGTACGGGTACACTAAAACCCGCCACGAACCCGAACCATCGGCTATAGTTGGTTTTCACCGCCACGTCAACACCATTAGATTTTTTTTTTTTTTTTTTTTTTAACTACTATTCTTTTTTTTTTCTACACATCTTGCCACTCTTAATTAAACCAAACCACCACTTGATCAATAGTTGGAAATATTGAGTTTGGAAGTTTATTATTCACAAAGCATGATATACAACTTGTTGTTGCATCAACTCATTGTACATGGAAAGTCAATACTTGGTAAAAGGAAATCGTAAAACTTCAATTGACACTTTACTTTTGGCGGGCGCCGTCGATCCATTTTCCCGCCTAAAGTCTTGGCATCTACCTCTCCAGCCTATTTATACCTATATCTATATACCAAAGAACACACACAAACACATATATCCCTTTCAATTCAAAGAAAACTTCAACAATGGCAGCAAATAGTGTTACCTTTCAAAATGATGCTGAAGAGTACGAGTGGGTTGTTAAACAACAATTTGCTGTTTGACGCAGTGTTAATTGCTTTCGGGGATGAACCCATTGCAGAATATGGGTCGTATAGGAAGGTAGATACGTGGATGAGGGGTCAAATTTTGAACTGGCTGCATGCGCAAGA